>JARYHS010013630.1:106329592-106767117 GCA_031002005.1 Vandiemenella viatica
GTTCCTGGTAAAATGAAAGCAGCTTTTAGGAGAATGTCTTTTTCTTTTATTAATGATGATAGTTCATCATTGACAGAACCTTTCGGATCAACGATTTTTTTATGCACAAATGTAAATTGTAGTTTTTTCTTTATATTTTTTTTATTAATGTTGATTCAAAATGGGTTTTACTGAATGCACTATCGTATTTGTCATCCATCTTCGTAGCAATGTTTGTAATTATATCCAAATAAGTATTACATAATGAACTGAAATAATAAAATGTTTTACTTTGAAGAATATTTTCATTAATAAAACAGCAAATTTCTTCGAAAGCTTCTTGATGTAGGTTTACATTTTTGTGGTAATTCGTTTCCGGTTTTACTTGATACTCTTGCAATTTATTGAAATAATCTTATCGGCAGATTCGATGATTATTTATAGAATCTGCAGTTTGAATTTATTTTATAAAATTCAGTGTCCTTGATAAATACTTTGTACGGCATCAAAGATTTTTTCGGAACCTCCTTATCGAGAGCATTAAGAGATAGACGTCATCCTTTGTATTTTTTGGAACTCTTGCGACAAAAATTACAAACATCTTGATTTGCTGAACTCTCAAAATCTTCTAATTCGTTTTCTTTTAAATTTGTGCTTGGTGTTTCAGCAATACATTCTATATACCAACACTAACGTTGTTTCGAGATGCTGATGCTTCACCAATAGTTTGCTGACTGGTAGTATGTTCTTTGGATATATCTATAAAAATTATATTACAGAAAAATATACAGCACAGTAAAAAAAATCAAACAACAGTATATATATATATATATATATATATATATATATATATATATATATATATATATATGTGTGTGTGTGTGTGTGTGTGTGTGTGTGTGTGTGTGTGTGTGTGTGTGTGGTATTGTCGGTATAATGAGTCTTAAGATATTTGTTATTACAGTATATTATTATGCATAGTAAAAATTAATATTATACTATACCTAATAAAGAAGTACAATCGGATTTTTGAGATGCGTTTTCGACATAATATTTCTTCATCATAGCAAGGAAATATTGTAGCAAGATGAGTGACAACCCTCTTGTATGTTAACATTGAATGGTAAAATAAAATCTTTGTATTTTAACCCATGTTTTTGCCGGATTTCCAAACTTCACGACTTTTTTGTAAAGTTTTTTCACTAAAAACAATAATTCATACTTTATTTTTTCAGCAAATAACACAAACTAAATGTTAGCACTTTTATAACTATACGTTTCACCGCGAATGTGCTGCAAAATCGTTTTAAAAAACTGCCCGCTTGCTATGAGTCACGTGGTCTGGCGGGAACCAATCGCACCGCAACACGTTTCAAATCAGCCGGCCCCCAATATACAATTCACTCGTGCTATCGTATATTTCCGATCACTTGGCAGGTATAAAGTCCCACCCAAATCTCCTGTCTTTTCAGAATTATTTATTTCTAAGTGTAATTATTATCCTGTGTAACTCTCAGTGTGCCTCAAATACATTTTTCGAAAATTAAAAAAATACAATTTTGAAACGGCCTGGCAATATTTTAGGCCCAACCAAATAATCTGGCTTATTTATTTTAATTTTATTTTCCATACCAAATTTGAAGATATTAAAATTTCAAAATGCCTCAAGGACATTTTTTGTAAATAAAAATTTGCAAAGTTAAAAATTCAGAGGTTGACTATGCCCCAATTCCCTTTAGCCAGGTCTTCGATTTTGTATTCAGAAATTACAAAGGAAGTGTTATACAAATTTTGACGGTGCCTCAAATACCTACCCTAAATTTTTCACAGCTCTCGGACTATAGGAATCGCGGCCTAGAATTAGCTCTACCTACTAACGAAGACCCATTTCATGTTCCTTTGTAATGTTACTCCCAAACATTTCACAGAATCGACCATATCAAAACCTGAATTGTTTACCTCGTATTTCTGAACAATCGGATTCTTTTTGTTAGTTATGTTCATTGTCTCGCACTTTTTATCTGTTATTAACCTTAAAAGATACGCACCAAACATATAATTTCAAACATCTGTTGCATACAATGATGAACATTCAAAAAAGCCCACATATTTCGATTCAAGTATCTATAAATATAACGAAACTGTAAAATTTGTTATTTAAGATTTTTAAAATGAGTTTGGGGCACTAATAAATAGCTACAGGACAGGAACATACTTTTTAATACAAAAAACGAGCCTTTCTGCTTGGAGTAACGGGATTCATGCAATAACTGCTAATCGGATTTTGATGGGATATCGAATAATGCACATCCTGTGTCCCAGGATAAAGTAGGGCATATTTCATTTTGGTATAAAGTCGAAAAATCGAAAATTTTGCGATAGAATTATCTACAAATTAGTATCCAGTTTCTGTTGAACGCAAAAACTACTGGTTGGTTCATAATGGAGTCCATTGTGCCAGCAGTAATAAAGGGTATGCTTCATTTTGATTAGAAACTAAGCGCGGAGGATGAGCGGTAAGGCTCTGCCCTCGCATTCCGGAGGACGCGTGTTTGAATCCCTATCCAGCCATCCGGATTGGGGTTTTCACGGTTTTCCCAAATCACTCTAGGCAATTTCCGGGATGGTTCCTTCAAAAGACCATTGTCGACTTCCTTCCCGTTCTTTCATCCATTCCTTTCCCGGTAGTAACTACATCCACGTCGACGAGGCGTAAAGCCATAAGCAAGGATAAAAAAAGAAGTGACACTGAATGGCAGAGAAATCGAGAAAAAAGTGTATGCAATTTAGTTTGTTTAACTCGATCTTTACTAAATCTCTGGTCGGATTTTGATAGTTTCAAACAATGAAGAGACTGCAGCTCCACGAGGACAGATGTTTGGTCCACCAAGCGGGTTGAGGTAAGCGCAGCAACTGGGGCAAAACCCTCAAACTGCAACCCCGACCACACCATTCTATCGTACTACTTCGCTACACCCCCGACTCGGGATTGGGTTAGAAGAATCACCTCCCCCCAATCTTTAAGGGGAAGGTCGGACTTTCGTGTTGGAGAAGCACCTTTGGCCACCGGGAATGTTGCTCGGTGCCCACGGGGAACCTCATGGCGGCGGTGCTGTCACAACCAAGGGCGAAGACGTTCCTTGGTTGTTTGACGTCCGTATAGTGTACCGAAAGAGCGCAAGGCGCAGTGCCTTGGGCCTGGCTGGACAGGCCGTACACTACTGATCCCTGATCGAGGCAGGGTTCCTTCAGCTGTCTTCGTTGGTGAATTTGATTTGTAATGTTCTTCTTCTTGGACTGCAGGCGTCTGGACAGGAGAGTTGAGAACTTGACAGCATCAGTTGCTTCTTGAGGTTGTGAGTGCTGCTTCTGCCTCCACTTGTTCTTCAGTTGAAGTTATGTTCTTCTTCGGAACGCAGCAGTGGTGAAGGTGGACAGCGCCCTGAAGTTCTCTTCTGATTCTAGGAGCCGCTGTCTCCAGTCTGGTGGCCCTAAATCCACTTGCTGCTCTAGGTCGGCGCGCTCCTCCCGGTAGTGCACACATTCTTTGAGGATGTGCTCTGAAGTCTCTGGGTCGCCCCAAGTGCAGAGATTGCTGTCCACAATATTCCTCTCGAAGATCGTCTGTTTCAAGCTGTTCCCTGTAATGAGGCAGGTAGTAGGGTATGAGAGACTAGCGGTTTTCTTCCAGCCTAAGCTCCAGGAGGTTCCTGAAGATATACATTGGAACGTGTGTCTTCCGCTCTGGCTGTTTTCTCATCTCTGTTGCAATTCTTCTGTGATTGCGTTGTTGACAAGGTTTTTTCTCTGTATGATTCCCCGCTTATGCTGCCGGGAGTCTCTTGGATGTTCGTTGGCGGGTACAAATATACCTAGATATTCAGCCTCTTGGCCTTCTTTGATATAGTAGTAAAACGCCCTTCTTATGACCTCAAGGTCTAGTGGCATGCAGCCCGCCATTACTTGTAATACCTTAGTTGATTCAATCCTGCAGCTCCTGCTCTTCATTAGCAGGTACTGCCTTTGTGTTGAATCTAGTGCTCTTAGGTGATGAGCTTGGGTGGCCTTGTGTGCCCATACTGAAGCACAGCATGTGATTATGGGCACACATATCGTGCTATACATCAGCCTTGTAGTTTTCCTGTTGAGGCCCCAATCCCTACTTGTGATCCGTTGGAGCCCCGAAGTGGTGGTCTTTAGTCTTTCTTGCTGCTCCTTTGCATGTTCCAAAAAAGTTCTTGAGCTGTCAATGACCACCCCGAGGTGTTTCACTTTCCTTGAGAATTTAATGTTTTTTCCGTCTAGCTTTATTTGTGGCGGCCGGTTGATGTCCATTCCTCCCTTGAGGAACATCGCTTAGGTTTTTGCGGCCGAGACTTTCACCTAATTTTTGACCTCTACCATGGCCGCTGTGCCACTGATCTCAAGTTGCCTTCTGCTGCCTGCACTGAAAACCACGACGACGTCATCTGCGTATGCCAATGCGTTCCATGGTTTCCCTGCTTGCTTGGTTAGGAAGTCGTCGACCGCGATGTCCCAATAAAACGGACTGCTTGGTGAGCCTTGTGGGCATCCTTTTGTCACCGCTTTCTGGTCGGTGCGGGAGATGGAGGATATGCTCACTTTTCGATCCGACAGGTAGCTTCGAACTAGATTGTATATAGATGAGTCGCAGCCAGCTTCCCTAAGGCTTTGTAGTATCGTAGGCCACCAAAAATTGTTGAAGACTCCCTTTATGTCCATATAGATTGCGACTGTGTAGTCTTGTGGATTGTCCGTATATGAGAGCATTCTGTTCATGGCGGTCCCCAGGCCCTTTTTGAACCCAAATTGCTGCGGAGATGCCAGACAGCAGCTTCATATTTTTCCTGGATCCGGGCAATGATGATCTTTTTGAAGATCTTGCCCATCACCGGAAGCAGGCATATTGGCCTGTAGGACTTAACCAAGTCCTTTTGTTTCTTGCCGCCTTTAGGAATGATTCAAAGTTTCCCTCTCTTCCACGTTTTCGGAAAAGCTTGCTCTGTGAAACATTGCTTTAGTATGGCTTATATCAGCGCTGGGGCTATACTCCATAGTCTTTTGATTACTGCCATATCGATGTTGTGGGGGCCTGGGGCGCTTCCCATTCTGCATGACTTGACTGCTTGAGCTATTTCGGATCTTTCTAGCGGGCTCTGAGTCGGTGGGCCTACATACTTGAGGTTTTTCCTGATGATTTCCTCCAGCTCGGCGGTTTAGGAGCCGACGACTTCATCCGGCACTACTTGTGCTAATATTTCTTGGGTGGTGTCCCCTCCCAGTGTAATGCATGCTCTCCGTCTCCCGTTATTATTGTGCTTGGGACTGGAGTTGACCTTAGCTTTCCTCTGGAGATCTTGTTTACTATGCCCCATGGTTCGGTGTTTCCTGTCCTGCGTACTAGGTTCTGCCTGGCAGTCGCTTTCTTTTTAGTAATGTCCTGTTTGTAGGCGTTTGAGGCAACTGCCAGTTTCCTTCTGGCCCTGGTGATATCTAAAGCTTGCCCGTTCACTTGTGCGTGCTGCAGGCGTCTCCTCAATTGCCGGACATCCCTTTTGGTTCCGTTCAGTTCCTCGTCCCACCATGGAACTGACCGATTCTGGAATATGCGTTTTCGCATGGATGCGTCGCATACATGAATGATGTCTGCTTCCAGTTCTATTGCCATTTGTTCAGCACTTGGTGTTTGGTAGCGCTCGAGGTTCTGGCACTTTACGGTCGCAAGTGTATCGAAGCGACGCCAATGCGCCGTTTTGATGCTGTATCGCTCTGATACTCTTAACTGGGGCTGGCTTTGGGACCTTGAAGATTATGCACCTGTAGTCACTTGTCGAATATCCACATTCCTGAATTTTTGCTTCTGCGGCTGGCGTTGCGAGCGTCACGTCGATGTTTGTGTCTCCTCGAGCATTGGAGAATGTTGCGACGCCCGTGTTCCGGTTGAGGGCCATCAGTCCATGCTGGTTGATGAAGTATTCCATTTTTCTTCCTCTGTCATCTATGCCTAGTGGGAAGGCGGCGTTAATGTCAGCGCATATTATTACGGCTTTGCCCCTTAGCCCGCGGACTATCTTTCCCAATTTCTCTATGTATGGCTCGATTGGGTGGCATTACTGGAAAGATGCATTGACCAGATATATTTCCCCAAGTTCTCCCGATATCTCAGCGCAAACTGTGTGGCTGTCTGAGTATTGCGTTAGCATTATAACATCCAGGGAAGGGTTGGCAATTAATATAGTCGCCTCGGCTACATCTCCATGTTTTATGTTGCATAGAATCCCGACACTGGAGTCATATCCTAGCACCTGACCATAGTTAAAGTGTGGCTCTTGTATGAGTAACACGTCTATATATTCCTCTATTGTCTTCTGCAGAAGCTGCGGCGGTACTGCCTTCCCTCTGCCGCAGTTTAGTTGGAGAGTTTTGATGAGTAGTTCTGTTATCCATGGTTGGGCTGACGTTTCCGCCACAATATGCCTGTTGCTTGTGCTGTAGTGTCCTTTGTGTTTCACTTTCGCTCACTGGTGAGCTGTGTTCACTGTTACACTGAATCCCTCTTGCTTACTTGGTCTTTAGCCGCTGTCTGTGAGCCTTTGGGTCTAACTGTCTCACTTATGGTGAGTCAATGAAGCACTTTTTTCATACGCCACTATTACAGTCGCACACGAGGTTCCCATTGTTACCTGGTCGTTGTATCACTGCGTTTGAGGCACTATCTCACTTGCAGTTTTGACTTGTTCACGTAGTTTTATGTCGGCACTTGCTGTAGCTGTCTTGAGTCGGTGGACTCGTGGTTCTTGAGGTCGTCTGGTTTACCCCGTCGAACAGTCCTAGCTGTGAAGATCACACGCACCTCACAGCCTGGATCTGAAACAGTCGTTGAAGTGTTTATATAAGTTTTGTGCATGTTAACGCTAAGCGCAAGCAAGAACGTAGGACTCATCCCGTGCTGTTCTGGACCTTGAGTCTGTAAATTCCTTTGGTTTACGAAAGATTAAGACTAGTTACTTCTTAACCTGTTACCTTTCCGTCCAGTAATACCATAAATGTTGTTACGACATTTTAGGTGGTCTGTTGTGGTTCCAACGGTTGGGTGTGATCCCTCTGGTCCTGTGGGTGGCTCCTGTAGAACCCTGCAAGGTGTGGTCCATGACAAAGGAGGACGCCAGGGGACATCGGCCGCTGTAGCCGGTGTTTTCGGCCGTTTCCGTTCGTAATCACAGCCCAGATGAGGCGTTTATGTGGTCTCACAATTAAGTTTTTAGCATTATGGTCTTTGGCCAACGTCGGCCTATAAACATGTGAAACATTGCTCAATTCCGCTCTGTTTCCACTGCTTTTGCCGAAACATGTTCGATTTCCAACTGACAAGGCAATTGGCTACCCCATGGGTGACGAGGCATTTGGCTACCACAGTCATTTTAGAATTTTACTAGAGAGCGCTCGTTGGTATCTCAGTAACCGGGTCCGTCTGATTAACTTTTACAAAATAACGTCCATTTTTCGATATATCCACTCCTTCACCACTTTTTTCGCCCCTAAAGTTTAGGGCTTGCCAGTTTAAATGCCGGCCGTAACACCCTCAGTTACCGCCATCTCACTCATTTTGTGATTCACACCTTTCCCGGGCACTCAATGTTGCCGGCATGCCCACCATCACCCGGTCTTCTCCCTCTTCTGCGTATCGGTTCCTTATGCAGGGACTACACGCGAGTCGTAGGTCCGGCAAAAGACCATCGAAAGTGGCGGGTGCTCCTCACGCAGCTCCCACCCCACCATTGTCCCACATGAACTGGACGCTCCAAGGCATCCCATGCCACCCAAAGTGCATTAAACCTTTGGGCTCCGACCAGCTCCGTCGCCCCTGTTTGGTACGTTTCGGTCGGTTTCGCTACATATCGGTCAGTTTCGCGACTTGTAAGATAAAAAAGCCAAAACAGTTCCATATGAACTGGATGCTCCAAGGCGTCCCAAGGGGCATACCATACCTCCAAAAGTACATCGAACCTTAGGGCCCTGTCAAAATCTGTCACCCTTGTTTGTCAGTCAGTTTCACTACGTATCGGTCTGTTACGCGTCTTGCGAAATAAGAATCCAAAGCAAATTTCTACCTCACTCGTGGCTAGCATGCTCTGGTTAGTAGCAGGACTGCATGTGTGATCGTATAATTATTTCACTTTTGATGCCGGGGAGAAAACCTGGCATGTGAGCCGTGTGTCCGGTGGGGACCACCGAGATGGCGGGGGCACCGCCCGCAGCTCGCGACACACTATCATCCCATTTGTTCTGGACGTTCCAAGGCGTCCTGCAGGGCAAGCCATGCCCGTTAGTAGATTGAGCCCTTTGGCTCTCTCCAGCCCATTGCCCCACCTCAGTAGCGGCCGTTCCCGAGAATCGGAATTCGACCCCACCTTCTAGCAGCAGACACCGGCTTACCGGTACCGTTTGAGTGAAACCGTTCTGCAGGGAACACACTCATCTCCATGAACGCCGTCCGGCATATAGTCGGATATAACCGAGGCATCGGCACAGTGTGCATTCCCAGCGGCATGGTGCACTACATCCCTGGGTTTCCGGCCCGGTTTATTCGGGGAGGACCTCCGCTACCCATCCGCCAGACACCTACTGCCTGACAGAGACCTCCTCACCAATTACTTGGTGCAGTCTCCTTGGCGTGGCAGAGCCGCAAATTCTCAATCCTCCACACTGCAGGCGTGGACTTGCGGACCTTCCTTCCCATTACTTGGGCAGTCTCCACGTCGAGCTCGGGAACCCAGGTTCGCCATGCCCGCACCCCGGCCCTAAAGATGGCCGAAACCCCTGAGTGTCATCTGATGCCCCAGGAAGCTGATACCGACCGAAGTCGACCTGGTACTCTTGTTAGCAAAGCTACCTTCGCAACGTTTGAAGAGTCACCGTTCGGGGACACTTTCATCATCCCCTCCCGCACATTGCATACAGTCATGGACCCTGTTACCCAGATACCTGGGATTGGGTTATCAAACGCGAAACTGTTTTACTGGTATCCGCCGCGCAGTTAGCCAGGGATAGTCTCGGATACTAGGACTTGGGCACGGCTAAGTACCCTGTCCGTGGACATTGGGTTGCCAGCCCGTATCCACCCCAATTGGCCCGAAAGCCTCATGTCCTCTTGTTAGCAAGGCTCCCCTTGCAGTGTTTGAAGAGTCGCCGCCGGGGTCACTTGCTCCCGCTCATTTCTTTGCAGTGGGCCAACGCCATTTGCCCAGGTCCCGAATGGGATCCCCATAGGATCTGGTAGTCGGCTTACTGCTTTACGGGAGTTCGCCGAGCGGTCCACCGGGATCTAGTCTCGGATACTAGAGTAACGTGCACTCCGACACCTCAAACGACTGCTCCTCGTGACTTCCCTAACTCGGCACCTCGGGATCGCCAATCCCGTGTCTGGGTCGACCCTAGGAGACGGACACAGACCCCTGAGGGAAGACTACAGCTTCAGCTGTCAAGTAGGATATACTCTCGGATAACTAGCCGAGTTAAAGAAGTGATATCACACGATATTTCGGCGATCACAAACACTGTCGCCATCTTTGTTAACTCGGTTAATTACCTGGGAGCGTTTTATAAATTCTCAACGCCGAGAGAAACTTCGTTCTTATGTAGGATATGCTTTGTTTTAAAGGCTGAGAAGTTAAGCGCTGCCCTAAATTAATATTTATTTAAATTTACTCGTAGTCGAATTATATTCTAGGAGGTGAACATACACCATAGTATTTTTTCGGAATTGAAACTGTTATTCACCTCCTAGAAAACCTAACCCCTTATAACATAAAAAACTAATGAATAAAGTTATGGGCGGCAGATAGCATGTAAACGACCTAACAGAGACAGCTGTTTGTGCAGGTGCATTGTCGTGGTGGAAGAATCAGTCTCCTTCCTACCAGAAACTTCACTGAACCGAGCTTCAAGATATCCCAGTAATCTCTGACTGTAGATCAATTGTCTGTCGAAGATCTGAGAGCACAAGCTCTCGAATATTTTAAACATTTTCGTCGATTCGGGCAGTTGATGGACGACTGGAACGAGGTTTGTCATCACTAGACAAGTCGCCATTTCTAAACCGAGCGAACCACTCATACACTTGAGTTTTTCCCTTAGCGTCATCTCTGTAAGCCGTTTTCAACATTAAAACAATTTCAGAACCATTTTTACTGGTTTTGTTTTTTTGCTGTCGTCAGTCTTTCGACTGGTTTGATGCAATCCTCCATCCTTCCCTATTTTGTGCCAACCTCTTCATCTCTACATACCACTTACAACCCACGTCCTCAGTTATCTGCTTAATATATTCTAATCTCTGTCTTCCTCTACAGTTCTTACCTTCCACTGTTCCCTCCACCAACTAATTAACCAATCCAGCATGTCTCAAAATATGACCTACCAGCCTGTCTCTTCTTTCTGTGAGCTTCTTCCATAAACTTCTTTCCTCACCCATCAATTCCAAAACTCATTCATTTCTTACTTTGCCTGTCCACTTAATTTTTCAGCATTCTTCTGCAGCACCACATTTCAAATGCTTCAATTTTCTTTCTTTCGAGTATTCCATGTTTCGCTACCATAAAGTATTGTGCTCCACACATAAGAGTTTTAAAAAGTTCTTTCTAATTCATAGATCAATATTTGAAACTAAAAGATTTCTATTTTTCATGAAGGCTCTTTTTGCTAGTGCTATCCTGCTTTTAACGTCATTCCTCCTTCGGCCATCGGTTGTAAATTTACTTCCCAAGTAACCGAATTCACTTACTTCTCCTATTGCATCTGATCCTATTTTTATATCTAGTCTACTAGTATTGGTATTTTTTCCGCTACATTTCATCACTTTTGTCTTGCTTTGATTTATAGTCAGTCCAAAATCATCCTTCAGTATTTTGTTCATGCCATTCAGTAACTTCTCAATATCCTCATTCGTTTCTGCTAACAAGACAATGTCAGCAGCAAATCGTAGCATACTGATTTTTCTCCCTGACTTTATTTATTGCTTCTTCTACATACAAGTTACCGAGCGTGGTGGTGTAACGGATAGCGTTCTGGCCTCGCATTCGGGAGGACGGCGGTTCGAATCCCCGTCCGGGCATCCAGATTTGGGTTTTTCCATGGTTTCCCCAAATCACTCCAGGTGAATGCCGGGATGCTTCCTTCAAAAGGCCATGGCCGAATTCCTTCCCATTCCTTGCCCCCATCCTTTCCCGTCTCTAAAGACCACGTTGTTAAAAAGGGACGTTAAACTGTTACAAAAAAAAAAATACATACAAGTTGAATATTAACGGGGTTAGACTACAACCTTGTATCACAACCTTTTTAAATGAGGAATGTCTCTCATGTTTCTCTATTTTACTATAGTGACTTGATTCTTATATTATTCATAAGCTTTTCTTCAATCGCGATACTTTAGACCTGACTTCTTTAAAATTTTGAACATCTTGTTCCACCTAACATTATCAAAAACTTTTTCTAAATCAACAATTACCATAAAAGTATCTTTGTTTTTCCTTATCCAACCTTCTAGTATTAATCTTAAAGCTAGAATTACTTCCTTTGTACAGCGATTTTTCCTAAACCCAAACTGATCTTCACCTACTATCTCTTCTATTACCCTTTCCATCCTTTTTTTGTATATTATTCTGGTCAGTAATTTTGAAGCATGTGATGTTAGACTAATGGTGCGATAATTCTCACAGTTGTCGGCTTGTGCTTTCTTCAGAAGTGCGAAGATGATATTTTTTATTAAAATGATTGGAGTTTCTCCTGTTTCATAACTTTTTGATATCAGCTTGAATAATCTTTTGAGTCTTTCTTCTCCTAGGGATTTCAGAAGTTTCTGCAGGGATCTCATAAATTCCCAACTGCCTTATTTGCTTTCAGGTCATTCAAAGCTCTATTAAATTCTGTCCTCAAAACAGACTCTCCTATGTCATCAATGTCGACATCACCTTCCTTTTCCATTACGCTACTGTTCAAGTCATCCCCATCATGCAGTTTCTCAATGTATTCCTTCCATCGGTTAGCTCTCTCGTTTTCCATTGGCAGCTTTCATGTTCTCCCCCCTTTTCTTCATTACTTCAAAATCTGTTGATCTTCCTATACCTACGGCCATTTCCTTTTCTATTTCTTCACACATTTCTTGCAGCCATTTTTCTTTACCTTTTTGCATTTCCTGTTTATTTGATTTCTAAAATTGCCCGTATTGCTTTCTTTCTGCTCCATCCTGAGCATTTTTGTACCTTCTCCTCTGATCCATCCGCTCCAAAATTTCTTCTGTGATCCAAGGTTTTCGGGTGGCATGTTGGCCTAAAGCCTAATGTTTCTTTACCAGCTTTCATTATTTCGATCTTTAAATGCATTCCATTCTTCCTCGGTTGAACTCCTTTCAGAGTTACTTCTTAGACTTAAGTCTACCATTTCTGCAAATTTTTCTCTCGTGCTAGATTGTTTCAGTTTATTCACGTCCAGTCTGTTCTGCTTATATTGCTTCCTTATTCGCTTGAATTTCAGCCTGCACTTCATTACTATCAAATTATGCTCAGAGTCCTAGGTCTGCTCCTGAGTACGCTTTACAGTCTAGAACTTGATTCCTGAATCTCTGTTTGAACATGATATAATCTAACTGAAATCTGCCTGTAACCGCAGGACGTTCCAGGTGGTATATCCTTCTTTCATAGTTCTTAAACAGTGTGTTTGTTACAACTAGCTTATATCTTTCACAAAATTCTTACAGCCTGCCTTCCTCGCTCATTTCTTTCTCCCTAGACCCAAAACTTCCTACTCCCTTCTCCCACTATCGCATTCCAATCACCCATAATTATTAGATTTCCTCCCCCTTCACATAGTTCATTAATTCTTCAATTTCAGTATATATTTCCTCTATTTCTTCGCATCCTCCTGTGACGATTAGTATATACACTTGTACTAACGTGGTTGGGGCAGTCTTAGTTTCTAACCTCATCAAAATAATTGTCACTAAACTGTTCATAATAGCTCACCCGTTTCCCTACTCATGTTTATTACAAATCCTACACCAGTGACTCCACTGACAGCTTGTGTGCTAATTATCCTGTGTTCCCCATACCAGAAATCCTCTGCGTCCTTCCATTTAATCTCACTAATCCCACAACATCTAACTTAAGTTTCCATCTCCCTTTTTAGTTTTCTAACCTACCTGCCCTATTCAGACTTTTAACATTCCACGCCCTGACTCGTAGAATGTTTCTATCCATTCTGATGACTCCTCCCTGAGCAGTCCACACCGAGATCCGATTGGGGGACTATTTTATCCCGGAATATTTTACCTAGGAAGAAGCCATCATGATAATTTGAGAGGATTGCATGTTCTCGGGATACCCTTTGGATCTTTAATGCAGTGGTTTCCCGTTGCCTTCTGCATCCCCATGCCGTTGATCATTTCTGATTCGTCTGTCTTTAGGAGCCGTTCCAACCCCCATGGCAAGAGGGTGCCTTAACCGCTGCCCACTCTTCCGCTCTCCTTTAGGAACGTTGGCAAGCAGTGGGTGACTCCTTATACCGGGAATCTTTCAGTCGCCAGAGCCTCGTCCGTGCAAACATGGTGTACCACGTGAAGGAGAGGTTAACATTTGGTTGGAAAACGCTAGTATAGTCTCTCCCAAACCCGTACACCCCTTTTACTGAGTAGAAAACAAAATTTCACAGCTCCATGTTGTTCTCTTAAACTTGTCATCATCAAAAACTAAACAATAACAAAACTGCGCTAACAAAACAATCACTGCAGATTATCAGAACCAAGCCATGTCGGCAACACAGGCGGCACTGACATGACAATGAGTTGCACTTAAACGACTAGCGGCAGAAACGCGTACTACACAAGCTCCGCCCATGGCAATGCAATTCCGGTTATTTTTGGATACCCCTCGTATTGTCGATCGAAAAGCAATCGTCCACGCATCTACGTCCACATGGGCAAAACTTGAATCAAATTTTGGTACAGGTTCGTTTAAGTTTTGGGTGTTGGCTCTATTTATTTAGATGGATAAGGCTGATGTAAGAACGTGGGAGACGGAGGCTTGAGGTGAGGTATGGTACAAGTGGCATCATCATAGGCCATGTCACCTGTACTGTTGCACTTGATGTGACTTGTGAAATGTGTTCCATTGGGCTGCTGGCTCTCTAAGATTCTTCAATTAACTTTGTAGTTTTCAGTCGTGCCACGCTTCGATTGTAGGGAAGCGTATGGTTGAAGATTTTAAATCTGAATTGAGGAGAATAGTCTGTGAGGAGAAAGCTCTACCTCTGGGGTTCGGTAAACACCGTGTCTCAGCTATAACCGTGCGTAGCCTAGGATGTTACAGTTCTGACTTAAAAATCATGACCTGGCCGCCACATAGCTTATTTAACCAAAAGCTATGGAAGGTTATAAGTTCAAATGATGTTCACTAGTCCATTCTCGTTAGATAACTATATTCTTCAAAATTTCACAGGTGATCAGACAAGTTTTCAGAAGAACATCTTGCAGATCCGACCAACCATTCGAGCTAGACAAACCTCACGCCCCCACAGCTACTTAGTTACATGTGGTATTTAAAGTTACTTTCACCCATGATTGCAAAAATCAACCGTTTCGGCGCAAGTTTGTAAATTGCCGCGCCACGAGTCCAAACTAGCTACCGTTCTACATAGCTGGTACTGCACAACTAGAATGCTGTTTGACGACTGGGGAGAGGCAAGGTTCTGAAGGGGGTATTTATGCTATCTACCCCTGCGTGAGCCTGGGAACCAAATTTTCCGGTAGTTCCCATGAATTTCATCAGATAACTGATAAGTTTCTGACCATATTTTGTCATACAATTTGACCTTGACAACAAAAATAATCCTATCCCTCTCAAATTTTGGTAGTTGCAAGATATCACTACAAATGTCAAATTAAGTTATTATAAATTTTTTTGTAACTTTAGTAGTTTCGCCAGAAAAGAGACATTTAGATGTGATTGCCATAACTGTCGAAATATTACTCCTATCAATCTGAAACAAATTCCATTCTATTCTCCTATTGCTCTTCAATCATCTGATATAAAAGTATTTTACATAATTTTGAAAGTGGGATAAAGTTTGAAAACAAAATTTGACTACTTAAATTATTCAGAATATCGAATTGAAAATAGCTTCAAACAAATTTCCATATTGAAACATTTGGAATCCCGAAGCACATTCCCTGATTTATTACGAATATTCAAAATACTAATCATCCCGAATGCAGTCCGATTTCGAGCTACACTGTCCAAAACCTATTTCACTTTATTACAATTAAATGCTTTAATATTTTGAAATAAAACTTGCTCAAAAATCTTTGTATTTAAATAAACTTTACTCTGAACATAATTTCTTTTCATGAATTCCTGAATAAGACTGAAATATTTAACTTTTTCATGAAGCACATGTCTTGCTATACCACATTATATTAAAAAAAAGACCTTTAAAATCCATGAAACTTTCCAAAATTTTAAAATATTGTTTCAACCAAAATTACTCTCCTTTCTATCTATTAAATGACTTCTTAACTGCTTTCTAATGACTGAATACTTCGATTTTAGAGTGGAAAATTAAGTGACAAAATTCTTTACCGGCAAATCACTTTTAAACATATTTAAACCCTAAGTAAGATCTTCTAACACCAAACTTTACCATCTTCTGGCTATGTATTTACCTAAACATCTTTTGAATTAAAGAAATATACTGATTTAGCGAAATTATGTGAAAGACAAATACACTCCTGGAAATTGAAATAAGAACACATTGACGCCGGTGTGTAAGACCCACCATACTTGCTCCGGACACTACGAGAGGGCTGTACAAGCAATGATCAAACGCACGGCACAGCGGACACACCAGGAACAGCAGTGTTGGCCGTCGAAGGGCGCTAGCTGCGCAGCGGTTGGGCACCGCCGCAGTCAGTGTCAGCCAGTTTGCCGTGGCATACGGAGCTCCATCTCAGTCTTTAACACTGGTAGCATGCCGCGACAGCGTGTACGTGAACCGTATGTGCAGTTGACGGACTTTGAGCGAGGGCGTATAGTGGGCATGCGGGAGGCCGGGTGGACGTACCGCCGAATTGCTCAACATGTGGGGCGCGAGGTCTCCACAGTACATCGATGTTGTCGCCAGTGGTCGGCGGAAGGTGCACGTGCCCGTCGACCTGGGTCCGGACAGCAGCGACGCACGGACGCACGCCAAGACCGTCGCATCCTACGCAGTGCCGTAGGGGACCGCACCGCCACTTCCCGGCAAATTAGGGACACTGTTGCTCCTGGGGTATCAGAGAGGACCATTCGCAACCGTCTCCATGAAGCTGGGCTACGGTCCCGCGCACCGTTAGGTCGTCTTCCGCTCACGCCCCAACATCGTGCAGCCCGCCTCCAGTGGTGTCGCGACAGGCGTGTATGGACGAATGGAGACGTGTCGTCTTCAGTGATGAGAGTCGCTTCTGCCTTGGTGCCAATGATGGTCGTATGCGTGTTTGGCGCCGTGCAGGTGAGCGCCACAATCAGGACTGCATACGACCGAGGCACACAGGGCCAACACCCGGCATCATGGTGTGGGGAGCGATCTCCTACACTGGCCGTACACCTCTGGTGATCGTCGAGGGGACACTGAACAGTGCACGGTACATTCAAACCGTCATCGAACCCATCGTTCTACCATTCCTAGACCTGCTGTTCCAACAGGACAATGCACGTCCACATGTATCCCGTGCCACCCAACGTGCTCTAGAAGGTGTAAGTCAACTACCCTGGCCAGCGAGATCTCCGGATCTGTCCCCCATTGAGCATGTTTGGGACTGGATGAAACGTCGTCTCACGCGGTCTGCACGTCCAGCACGAACGCTGGTCCAGCTGAGGCGCCAGGTGGAAATGGCTTGGCATGCCGTTCCACAGGACTACATCCAGCACCTCTACGATCGTCTCCATGGGAGAATTGCAGCCTGCATTGCTGCGAAAGGAGGATATACACGGTACTAGTGCCGACATTGTGCATGCTCTGTTGCCTGTGTCTATGTGCCTATGGTTCTGTCTGTGTGATCATGTGTTGTATCTGACCCCAGGAATGTGTATATAAAGTTTCCCATTCCTGGGACAATGAATTCACGGTGTTCTTATTTCATTTCCAGGAGTGTATTACATATCCAAATCTCAGGTAAAGTTTCTCAACAGCTGTTTAAATGAATTTAACTCTTGAATTTACTGTTCATACTTGAATTAATGCTTATGTAGGACATATTACTTGGAATTTCTACCAAACTTGACTGTAAAAATGGCTTTAAAATTGTGGTACCCTATACTTCAATTGAAGTCGCTATCTTGGAAACTAATTTCGTTATGCAAAATTCTAAGATGTGTTACAAGTCGCAGGAACAAGTGGGGCTTTGTCGACCTGCGACCGATGCTAGCTTCTAAGTGGGATTCATTGACCGGTAGCGTCCACTATGTCAAAAATATGGAAACGCCATGATATGAATTATTTTTTAGGAAAACCCTGAGTTACAAGGACACTTTAGTTCTATGTCCTCAGCAGTCACAGCAGTGACTAATTCAGTAAATCAATAGACCCTAGTGCAGTGGTAAATACTTCACCTATTCTTCTACAGAATGCGAATATGGTGAATTCGAATTGTGAGTTTAGAAATAACAATACAAAAAGCCTAAGCATAATGTCCTAAATTGTTTGAGTAATAGGAGAAAAGTAACGTTTTCCTCGCTGCATTTGCGATTAACGTTGCAAACATAATAATGAGAACTGGAAGTTGGCTGACACCAGAGGTTGAATCTGGCGAAGTATTTGCTCCTTATTTCAGTATTTTTCGGAAAGAGAACTGTCTCAATAGGTGGAGGTGTTTCAGCAGCCGTTAATAAACCCGTTAATTGCTCTGTCGTTACTGACACAGGAAATTCTTGAACGTTAATATGAATGATTGTAAAAATTGGCAGAAATTTAAAGTTCCGTAGTATCATCATTTTTTCGACCTCTGGATTACGGATCTCATATATTGCTTCGAAAAAGCAAACAATGCAGATTAAAAATTTTGAAACCTACATGCACGATACAAAGGTTGTGAGTGTTTTGATAACAATAATACAGTGAGGTCTAGATCAGTTTGTTCCTAAGGAGTTTATCAAGGTTACTTTCCTTGGTTCAGTGGAAAACAAAGGCGTTTACATACAGTTATGGGCGGAAGTGAGTAAGGCAATGCGTGAGGCTTTACAGAATTCCAACTCACGACACTATCTTAAGATTTAATGACTAATCCAAAAAGTTCTAGGTGTATATCAAAGTAGTACAAGGCTTTCGTAAGGTAATGTCATCACTAATTAAAGAAACTGGGAGATAACGGAAACTAATATAGTGGAAGAATAATTTTAAATATTTTAAAAAAAATTTTTTGCCAACAGAAAATGTAGATTAGATCCCGACATATATTACTCATACAAACAAAAGTATGAAAGATTTTGTTCTACGCGCTGAGGAAATAACTGTTTAGTAACGTAAAAGGTGGTAAGGATCTCGGATCTGACGGTATTCGTATTCGATTCTAGATATGGAAACGAAATTGTGGCTGTGTTTGATGAAATTGTAAACCGCCTACTTAGATCAAGGAAACATAAAACCTCGATGAAAGACAGCCATCGTAAGTCCAGTTATTAAGAGTGGGAATGTTAGTAATACTCAAAATTACAGGCCGACCTTGTAACCTTCAATATATTGCAGAAATTTAAAATACTCTCAGATGTAATGCATTTTTTTTTTTTTTTTTTTTTTTGTACGAACGGGAGCTATTGAACTAAAATCATCATGCATTCGGAAAAGATCGGTGCCGCGAGCGACAACTTGCACGTTTAATTCACGAATTGGGCTGTATTATAAATGACTGCTCTAAGTTTGTTAGAGTAAGGCAATGTGTTTATGAGATTTTAAAAATCTTTCGACTCTATGCCTCTTAGTTACTCGGTTTTTTACGAAACTTCATATTTATGGAATTTAACTAAATTTGCAACTGGGTTGTCGACTTCCGGAAAGGACACAGTGTTTATTTTTTTGTGGTAAATGTGCATCGCCGATCCACGTGAGATTCCACAAGGAAGCGTGATAGGGCCTCTGTTGTTTTATGCAACGTCATGGAGGGTAAGATAAGACTGTTTGACAATAATAATATTATTTATAGTGAAATAAAAACCCAGGCCGACTGAGTTTTGCTGTAACCGATTTTGTGAAAATGATAACATGACTCGAAGGCCGTTGGAGCCAAACTCTAGAAAGAGCCAAGTCATCATATAAGGTAATATTTGACATTTAGCTCTTAATATGCAACTAAAGCCACAGTTCTTAAAACAGCAGATTCCGTTAAATACTAGGGGTAACTATTCACAATAACTAAGATATTGGGAAGGAAACTGTGAAATCAAACCATATGCTTCGTTTCGATTGGATACAAAGCACTAATGCGACCTCACTTAGAATATTGTTCTTCTGTACAGCGCCCCCATCAAAAAGGGTTAGTAGAGGCAATTGAGAAGTTCCAATAAAAAGCTTGTTAATTCGTACAGAAAAGAGTATGTGTGATGTTACACTGGGATGATGTGGAATACCGTATGAGTTGCTCTCGTCAAACGTTAATTTGAATGTTCATGACAGGTCTGTTTCAGGATGACAGCAAATACATTTACAGAACCGTGATTCACAGACCTGCTGGTGAATGGCGTCGCATTGTGATAGGCAATGAACCATGGTTCTGCTCTACTTCGAATTACTATCGTCGGCGATCATGGCGGTGACCTGGGTTGAAGTTCCGTTCTTCCAATGTTTTGGAGAGGAACAGCAGTATTACTCCTGGCGTCGTGGTGTGGGGAGCCATGGAGTATGACCAGGTCACTGCTGATAGTGATTGGGGGAACTCTGAAAACAACGGTACATCGCGATCATCCTTCACATTCATACGACAGTATGGTGGTGCCATTTTTTAACAGGACACTGCTCGTCCATATCACAGCAGGTGTCTCTAGGAACTGTCTGTGTGATGTTGACCCACTCTTGTGGCCAGCAAGATCCCCAGATATAACTTTTGTGGGACCATCTCCATCCAAGTGCCAGTATCCAGGGTTAATTACAACAGTTTTAGGGGAGCTGGCCTCAGGGGAACATGGTGTCCTGCTAATAGGGCGCAGCGACATAAGAGCACAGGGACGAAAGCGCATTGTTATATCTGTGTAGGGTCTATAATTTTCTACCTTCCTGGAAGGCCAGTGTCAGTAGAAAAAACGTCCAGTAAACTCCTGATGGCCTCTAAGGCTAGGGCGCACATGCGATTTACATTCGGGTGATTATTATTTAGTTACGCAAATTGAACACTTTAGTTAGAATCAGTATAAATGTGACGAAAAATACCAGCTACTAAAAATCAGCAGACAGACCCAGTTTTCAAGAGATTGTTAGGTTGAACTAACAAGAATTAACCTCCGCCCATTTGCGTCTGTTACTGAGGAATCATATATCTCATAAAAACTATTGTTGTAAAAATAGTCCAAGTCTCGTGCTGGTATCGTGACAAAAAGTTATGAGATCTTCTTCTGATCCAATTCTACACATTACAGTGTGTATTCACTACACTTTATGAAACAGAATGGTTTCTCTCGGTGTCATAGATGTTATTTAGAATAAAAAAATCTGATGACTTGGCAATTTAGCGTGCCATGTTTTAGTTAACCTAAATAAATATCTTAATGTGTTGCTTAATCAAACTTACAAATACATAAAAGCCAAGATTTCCCCTCGCTCTTTATTCTGTGTGACAAGTATAAAATTACGACGTACATAACGGCCAAGTCAGCAGTTTTTTTAATTCTAAATCTATGACCCCGAGAGAAACCATTCTGGTTTCACAAAGTGAAATGAATAAACACTGTATACTGTAGACTTGGCCCGAGATCTCACAACTTTTTGTCACTACACGAGCACGAGACTTGTCAAGAATTTTTTTGTGGGATCTCATTTTTTTTGCAAGTTTATCGCTTATTCTGAGTCACTGCTTAAATGTAATGATTACATTTGAAATTCAGTGAATAAGAACATTTCAGAATTGAAGACATCAATACACGATACGAACAATGCCCCACTAATTCTCTGGAAACAATGGGTGTGCGCTGTAGCCGAGCAATGCAGATTGCCGCTGGTTTAACTACCATCATAAATAAATTACTAGTAACTTCCAAAGCAAGCATAGGAACAAAGTAAAATTTAAGATATTAGTTAAACTTGCTGATCTCTATGCTTTAAAAAATTCTCAGGCATATAGCTTCATCAGGAGCAAAGCTATTAAGCCACAAACATATGCCAGAATTTTTCATGTTTCGGATTGTTATTAAATAAATACGGGGAAAAACTCCTATATTAGACTTTTCTTATGAATTATGGATGAAAATGTATATATGTACCAAATTACTTGCTCCTTGGATTACTGTAAGTACAGTGGAATTTTAATGTCGGGTCGTGGTCAAAATAAAATTTTGAATTTCAATAAATTTTAAAGTAAGAAAAATTTAACACATTAGTTAAACTTAGTAAGCTCACTCTACAATGAAAATTTGGGGTATGAAAAGTTATTAGGGTAAAAAGCGATTTCACGTTAAGAGCAGATACATGGAAATATACGGGTTTCAGACTTTTTTATAATATGTGGATAAAATGTTATCTGCATACCAAATTTCACCTTTCTAAGGTTACTGGAAATACCTTAAAGTTTTGAAGATCATCAGTCAGTCAGTCAGTCAATCAGTAACAAAATGGTTTACGTTTCCATACCATTAACACCAGAACTAAGAACAGTAACGAAATAAAATTTAGTACGTTTGCTAAGATTGCTGATATCTATGCATACCAGAAATTTGAGACATGTAGCTTCAATACGACCGAAGAAATTGAGGTACATAATGGCACGAATCGCTTCGAGAAAAAGGAAGGCAGTGCCGTCGTTGACTCGACTTGGCGGGTGCACTGCCGTACTCCCAAATGACAACGAATATGTTGTTGATTTATGTTAGAAATCTTTGTATACAGAAAATATTTGAGAGATTAAAAACCAGCCAAGCTGCCACTGAAATATGGTAGAACTTGTATTTCTTTGCTATTTTTAGTTCCATGTATTATAAAATATTGACCCACCAGTACTAATGTATTACTGAAGGTCGAAAAAGATACGCTTTGACAATGGATGAAAGTAGGAAGACAAGGATGGACCTGGAACACCGCCAGGTGGCAGCACGGTCGCGTGACGTCACAACATGGCCGCCCCCGTTTGGGGCGACCAAGATGGCCGCCGTTAGTTCCCCGATCTGCGGCTAGATGGCGCTGCACCGTTAGTTCACCGATCGGCCGCACAGATGGCACCATCTCCCAAGGGCTTAATTTCTTTGCCGTTAGTTCATTTGGTGGCGGCTAGATGGCGTTCGGTGGCATTATTTCCGGCGCGCTTTGCGAAATGTGTACACTGTTTCAACGACTGTTATCTCTGTTTACTAAGCGTGACGAAATATGTATTCCTAGCGTCCTGTTAAGCAAGCACTGAACATCTTGGCTACTATCGACACACAGTAAAATATTTTCTTCGGTACTTAAGCGTAAATCATTGCAATTTTACTAAAAACAAAAAAAGTCCACATTAAAACGACCTCGGCAGTGTTAGGGCTAGGTCGCCGGTTCGAGTCCGGCCGCGGTGTTTAAGTGTTTTGTGGAAAAGCCGCAAAGTTACGTAATTTCCACGCCTCGAAAAGCATAAATGTTTCCTTTTAACGTTCGATATGGGAAAAAAAAACCGTCATAAACTCCAGATATAAAACCGAGGAAGAATTCTATGTGTACCTGTTTTCATGAAATTATTTAGCGTTCTTGCCTCGCATTCGGGAGGACGGAGGTTCGAATCCCCATCCAGGCATCCATGGTTTCCCAAAATCACTCCAAGTGAATGCCGGGGATGCTACCTTCAAAATGCCATGACCGAATTCATTCCCATTCCTTTCCCGTCTCTAAAGACCACGTTGTTAGAGAGACGTTAAAAAAAAATGGACCAATTGGTTTAAGTAGACAATGGACGATTAGTTCATCCATTAATCGGGAAATCGAGTATGATGGTCACGAATCCACTTCCTCTCAGATGTATACTGTTTGATACAGATGTCAAGCTAGCTAAAGAAGTGGGTGATAAATTTTTCCTTTTAACGTTCGATATGAAAAAAAAAACGTCATAAACTCCAGAATATAAAACCGAGGAAGAATTCTATGTGTACCTGATTTCATGAAATTATTTAGCGTTCTTGCCTCGCATTCGGGGAATCCCCCTTCCGGGCATCCAGATTTGGGTTTCCATGGTTTCCCCCAGGTGAATGCCGGGATGCTACCTTCAAAAGGCCATGACCGAATTCCTTTCCCGTCTCTAAAGACCACGTTGTTAGAGAGACGTTAAAAAAAAATGGACCCATTGGTTTAAGTAGACAATGGACGATTAGTTCATCCATTAATCGAGTATGATGGTCACGAATCCACTTCCTCTCAGATGTATACTGTTTGATACAGATGTCAAGCTAGCTAAAGAAGTGGGTGATAAATTTTTCCTTTTAACGTTCGATATGAAAAAAAAAACGTCATAAACTCCAGATATAAAACCGAGGAAGAATTCTATGTGTACCTGATTTCATGAAATTATTTAGCGTTCTTGCCTCGCATTCGGGGAATCCCCCTTCCGGGCATCCAGATTTGGGTTTTCCATGGTTTCCCCAGGTGAATGCCGGGATGCTACCTTCAAAAGGCCATGACCGAATTCCTTTCCCGTCTCTAAAGACCACGTTGTTAGAGAGACGTTAAAAAAAAAAATGGACCCATTGGTTTAAGTAGACAATGGACGATTAGTTCATCCATTAATCGAGTATGATGGTCACGAATCCACTTCCTCTCAGATGTATACTGTTTGATACAGATGTCAAGCTAGCTAAAGAAGTGGGTGATAAATTTTTCCTTTTAAACGTTCGATATGAAAAAAAAAGTCATAAACTCCAGATATAAAACCGAGGAAGAATTCTATGTGTACCTGATTTCATGAAATTATTTAGCGTTCTTGCCTCGCATTCGGGGAATCCCCCTTCCGGGCATCCAGATTTGGGTTTCCATGGTTTCCCCCAGGTGAATGCCGGGATGCTACCTTCAAAAGGCCATGACCGAATTCATTCCCATTCCCGTCTCTAAAGACCACATTGTTAGAGATACATTAAAAAAAAAAAAAAATTCGACTGCCGAGGTGCAAAGTATCCTGTTTTCCGAAAGATGGCGTGGCACACATCATTTCTACCAAGCTTTTACGAGAAATATTTCAGGTATTCCTGCCTGCTGACTGTCTGCTATTATCGGTATATCAATGTGACAAGTATTTCGAAACTATGGAGTTATTCTCGGCGTTCCGTTTGCCCAGGTTGCGAAACTCTGTACACAGCAAGGTGCAAATATTTTCTTCGGTTTTGTGTCGTGAAAATATACTTGCGTTTGATTAAGCGTGAACATTACTATTTTTTACTAAAACAAAAGAAGTCCACATTAGCGTATATTACCTACAAAACATTTCTGTTCCCATGTCTCCTTGTTATTACAGAGCAAAGCACATACTATTAATCAGTCACATTGCTATACAGTACAGCAATATTTCATATATGTTATTCCCCCAAACTTAGTGGCCAAGAATTAAAGAATATTTCCACACATCTCCAATGACACCCTGATAAAGTGAAGTTACAGTGAGTTTATTCTTGACAGCCTTTTCAGTCCCTGGCTTTACCCTATAACGTCTGATCATAGTCCTCTATCCCCCCTCCCTTTTTTCTATATAGTGTTCCTAATTAAAAATTCATTCATATACCGAAAACATACTTTTGCACATCATATCGGATTCGTTATGAACCAATTTAATAGCTAACAGCATTAATGATAGCTCACGAATTTTGGCTAGATACATTTTCATAGAAGATCCCCACACATCGACAAGTATCCAAAACGTCACCATAGGTTCTATTACGCCTAAGATAGTGCTCACACCTGAACTGTCGTAAATTGTTAGGTCAAAGTGGGTGTTTAGATATTTTATCCACTCAGGCCTCATCACCTAAAGTCTAGTGCGAGATTGTGGTCATGGTCAACTTAGACTCCATACACCACTCAGAATTATTCCACCAATATCCATTCTAACAGCATTATACGCCACCTACAGCCCCTCAACACTCTTCCTATCTTCCAATGACATCCATACTACACCACACAAGCAATGGTCTGACTGTGGATTTGTACCCAAGTCCTTCGCTTCTCTGGTACATCACCCCTCTCTGTTAAATGATTTTTATGTAGTGAGAATCAAAATTCACCAGTACAGCACATTATTTCTCTAATCTCTGCTGTCACTGGTATAAAAAAATATTTCATCACACTCGTAATTTTTGCCAACAAGCTCAAACCTATATTGTCTGTCTATCCAGACCAATCTATGTATCAATTCTGTAATGTTTTCGTAAGCAATCACAAATTGAGTGCCCTTAGCAATCCCTTGTGACACATCAGTGATTGACTAGAAACAGAGAGATATACGCTGTGCCATGTACTTACCCACCTTTAACTGTATTTTACAGCACAGCAAGTATGTTCCAGGAACGAAACATCGTTTGTTAATCTTACTAATTTCACCCCTGCCCTTTGTGATAAAAATCGAGTCAGTGTAAGGCAGTGCTAAGCACAGAACATGCCTTAGACCATCACCTGTGCCAAAGGTAGAGATATAGAAAATTTAACCACTCCCTTATACAAGAAATCCAGTGCACTATTCCTAATTCTTTCACCAAGATCTACCCTAGCCTCATCGCCAACATACGCCCAGCACTTCGTCAAACCACCTTCTGTTTTCCAATGATTCCCAATCCAACCTCTGAACAGTTACAGACAGGGTTACCTTTTGTTCGTGTTTTAAAGTAAACCAAAAATTCGCAAAGTCTTCTCCTAATCAGTAGCCAGGTACCAAAATGTTCACTTAAGGTGGTTCTACTGCAGTTTTTCCAAGAAAATTCTCCAAGAAATTATTTTTCAATAAATCAGGACCCAGGAGAGTTCTCCATTCGGTTTAAAATGTTCCCATCTAACGCCAACCTTCGGATTCAGGACCAAGTGTGACATTTGTTTGTAATTGCATGCTTTGTTCAAGTAGCCACGATAAAGTTACCATAATGCTCTTAGCTAACTGATAGTTTCTTGGTCATCAAACAGACATCATAACCCACATTTTAATAGAAGATCCCCACACATCGACAAGTATCCAAAACGTCACCATAGGTTCTATTACGCCTAAGATAGTGCTCACACCTGAACTGTCGTAAATTGTTAGGTCAAAGTGGGTGTTTAGATATTTTTTCCACTCAGACCTCATCACCTAAAGTCTAGTGCGAGATTGTGGTCATGGTCAACTTAGGCTCCATACACCACTCAGAATTATTCCACCAATATCCATTCTAACAGCATTATACGCCACCTACAGCCCCTCAACACTCTTCCTATCTTCCAATGACATCCATACAACACCACACAAGCAATGGTCTGACTGTGGGTTTGTACCCAAGTCCTTCGCTTCTCTGGTACATCACCCCTCTGTTAAATGATTTTTATGTAGTGAGAATCAAAATTCACATGCCAACACAAACGGCAGTAAACTGTAAAGAGCACATCGAAATGGGAGATTGTCTAAGCCCTGAAACAATGGTTAGAAGCACACGTTGATAATTCTATAACCATATATTTTAGACTCAAATCCACAGAGGAATGACACACGCACACACTTGTACATGCATACAGCAAGGTCGACAGAACTAACAGCAAGCATCACGGAAACGATGAAGTGGGGGAGAATTGTCGTTACAACTGATTAACTGGACAGAACTATCGTTACAAAAATCAGACAGACGAGTTACTTACGCTTACATGCACAAAGAGAGACGCAGATACACATGTCCAAGACTACACAATTACCGGTACCAATCATGGAAACAAAAAAGTGGTGTATTACTCTCTTGCCTCATGACTGGCTGAAAAACAGAAGTCTCCTTACATATCATCAGCCTGGCGAGATAGAAGGTGTGCAAAAGATGGCATGTTTTCACCATAAACCTAAGTGTTTATACCATAAATAGTGTTCATCGCGCCCCAGTTGATTATATTTACCGTCAACACGTCTCTCCCCACACCGCAACCCTTTCTACCATTCAGTAAAAAAGTGACGCAGGTACCATGAGTTGCAATAGACACTTGACTATCAGATCTCACCCACAAATCCATACATCTCAATACACTAGCACAAACAAACATAAGTGGAGGGACAGCAAAATCATTCGTCCAGACAGACGTGTTTATAGAAGGTATTACCATATTTACACATACAGACACAGAGAGAGACGCACAAACACTCACATTTCCATGCCTTCAGCGAGCTAGACACAACATCCAGCCCCAATCATGGCGACGAAAAAGTGGGGTAGAACCCCCATGGCTCATAACTGACCAAAAAAATCATCAGTAACATATGTTCCAGGCACCATACTCTTCACATCAACATCATCTCATTTATTTCACACTACAGACCTCACTACCATCCAGTATCATGTGTGCTAGGTACAAAACTGTTCACATCAGCACCAACACGTCTTTTCTGCCATTCAGTAACATGTGCCCCCCATGTACCACGAGTAGCAGTAGACACTTGGTCATCAGACAGATACATAACTCCATATTCATACTAGGTCTCACCCACAAATCCATACACCTCACACAAGCATAAGTGCAGGAACAGCACATCATACATCCAGAAAAACGAGATAAAGGAAGGTATCACCACATTTACGCAAAAACACACAGAGATAGAGACGCATACACACGTACATTTCCATGCCTACAGCGATCTCGACTCAACAACTAGCCCAATCGTGGCAACGAAAAAGTGAAAGAACACCCATGACTGGCCAAAATCATAGAAAGACCACATACACACACACTCACATGTTAAAGCATTCACACAGTTCCATTCATCACCATACATAACTGGAGGAAAGAGACTGAACATGCTAGATCCAAACTGAAGAGTTACAGTGTGTGAAGTTTGAAATCACAGTCCACATCTCTCCCACACCGCAGCCCTTTCGGTCATTTAATACATGTGACCCAGGTACCATGAGTTACAATAGACACTTGTCTATCAGACGGGTATCATAACCTCCATATTCATACTAGGTCTCACCCACAAACCCATACGTCTCACACAACCACAACCATATGGGAGGAACAGCAATTCATACGTCCAGATAAATGAGTTTAAGGAAGGTATCACAATACTTACGCATACAGACACAGAGAAAGACGCACACTGACACATATATCCCTGCCTACAGCGAGCTCACACAACAACCAGCCCAATCATGGCAAAGAAAAAGTGGGACAGAACCCCATGGCTCAAGACTGACAAAAAAAATCATCATTAACATGTCGTGTGTCGGGTCCCTTTCCTGCAATTACTTGTATGTATGTGGTAACTTATGAAATTAGCTTTTGTACATATTACCAACGATACTGAATGGCAGAGAGGTCTGTAGTGTAGTTAAATGATATGATTTTGATGTGAGGAGTTTGTTACTTGGAACACATGTTAATGATGATTTTTTTTGTCAGTCTTGAGCCATGGGGGTTCTGTCCCACTTTTTCTTTGCCATGATTGGGCTGGTTGTTGTGTTGAGCTCGCTGTAGGCATGGATATATGTGTCTGTGTGCGTCTTTCTCTGTGTCTGTATGCGTAAGTATGGTGATACCTTCCTTAAACTCATTTATCTGGACGTATGAATTGCTGTTCCTCCCATATGTTTGTGCTTGTGTGGAGACGTATGGGTTTGTGGGTGAGACCTAGTATGAATATGGAGGTTATGATACCGTCTGATAGACAAGTGTCTATTGTAACTCATGGTACCTGGGTCACATGTTACTAAATGACCGAAAGGGTTGCGGTGTGGGAGAGATGTGGCTGTGATTTCAAACTTCACACATCCTGTAACTCTTCAGTTTGGATCTAGCATGTTCAGTCTCTTTCCTCCAGTTATGTGTGGTGATGAATGGAACTGTGTGAATGCATTTACATGTGAGTGTGTGTGTGTGTCTTTCTATGATTTTTGGCCAGTCATGGGTGTTCTGTTCCACTTTTTCGTTGCCACGATTGGGCTAGTTGTTGAGTCGAGATCGCTTAGGCATGGAAATGTACGTGTGTATGCGTCTCTATCTCTGTGTGTTTTTTTTGCGTAAATGTGGTGATACCTTCCTTTATCTCGTTTTCTGGATGTATGATGTGCTGTTCCTGCACTTATGCTTGTGTGAGGTGACATATGGATTTGTGGGTGAGACCTAGTATGAATATGGGAGTTATGATATCTGTCTGATGACCAAGTGTCTACTGCTACTCGTGGTACATGGGCACATGTTACTGAATGGCAGAAAAGACGTGTTGGTGCTGATGTGAACAGTTTTGTACCTAGCACACATGATACTGGATGGTAGTGAGGTCTGTAGTGAAATAAATGAGATGATGTTGATGTGAAGAGTATGGTGCCTGGAACATATGTTACTGATGATTTTTTTGGTCAGTTATGAGCCATGGGGGTTCTACCCCACTTTTTCGTCGCCATGATTGGGGCTGGATGTTGTGTCTAGCTCGCTGAAGGCATGGAAATGTGAGTGTTTGTGCGTCTCTCTCTGTGTCTGTATGTGTAAATATGGTAATACCTTCTATAAACACGTCTGTCTGGACGAATGATTTTGCTGTCCCTCCACTTATGTTTGTTTGTACTAGTGTATTGAGATGTATGGATTTGTGGGTGAGATCTGATAGTCAAGTGTCTATTGCAACTCATGGTACCTGCGTCACTTTTTTACTGAATGGTAGAAAGGGTTGCGGTGTGGGGAGACGTGTTGACGGTAAATATAATCAACTGGGGCGCGATGAACACTATTTATGGTATAAACACTTAGGTTTATGGTGAAAACATGCCATCTTTTGCACACCTTCTATCTCGCCAGGCTGATGATATGTAAGGAGACTTCTGTTTTTCAGCCAGTCATGAGGCAAGAGAGTAATACACCACTTTTTTGTTTCCATGATTGGTACCGGTAATTGTGTAGTCTTGGACATGTGTATCTGCGTCTCTCTTTGTGCATGTAAGCGTAAGTAACTCGTCTGTCTGATGATTTTTGTAACGATAGTTCTGTCCAGTTAATCAGTTGTAACGACAATTCTACCCCCACTTCATCGTTTCCGTGATGCTTGCTGTTAGTTCTGTCGACCTTGCTGTATGCATGTACAAGTGTGTGCGTGTGTCATTCCTCTGTGGATTTGAGTCTAAAATATATGGTTATAGAATTATCAACGTGTGCTTCTAACCATTGTTTCAGGGCTTAGACAATCTCCCATTTCGATGTGCTCTTTACAGTTTACTGCCGTTTGTGTTGGCATGTGAATTTTGATTCTCACTACATAAAAATCATTTAACAGAGAGGGGTGATGTACCAGAGAAGCGAAGGACTTGGGTACAAACCCACAGTCAGACCATTGCTTGTGTGGTGTTGTATGGATGTCATTGGAAGATAGGAAGAGTGTTGAGGGGCTGTAGGTGGCGTATAATGCTGTTAGAATGGATATTGGTGGAATAATTCTGAGTGGTGTATGGAGCCTAAGTTGACCATGACCACAATCTCGCACTAGACTTTAGGTGATGAGGTCTGAGTGGAAAAAATATCTAAACACCCACTTTGACCTAACAATTTACGACAGTTCAGGTGTGAGCACTATCTTAGGCGTAATAGAACCTATGGTGACGTTTTGGATACTTGTCGATGTGTGGGGATCTTCTATTAAAATGTGGGTTATGATGTCTGTTTGATGACCATGAAACTATCAGTTAGCTAAGAGCATTATGGTAACTTTATCGTGGGTTACTTGAACAAAGCATGCAATTACAAACAAATGTCACACTTGGTCCTGAATCCGAAGGTTGGCGTTAGATGGGAACATTTTAAACCGAATGGAGAACTCTCCTGGGTCCTGATTTATTGAAAAATAATTTCTTGGAGAATTTTCTTGGAAAACTGCAGTAGAACCACCTTAAGTGAACATTTTGGTACCTGGCTACTGATTAGGAGAAGACTTTGCGAATTTTTGGTTTACTTTAAAACACGAACAAAAGGTAACCCTGTCTGTAACTGTTCAGAGGTTGGATTGGGAATCATTGGAAAACAGAAGGTGGTTTGACGAAGTGCTGGGCGTATGTTGGCGATGAGGCTAGGGTAGATCTTGGTGAAAGAATTAGGAATAGTGCACTGGATTTCTTGTATAAGGGAGTGGTTAAATTTTCTATATCTCTACCTTTGGCACAGGTGATGGTCTAAGGCATGTTCTGTGCTTAGCACTGCCTTACACTGACTCGATTTTTATCACAAAGGGCAGGGGTGAAATTAGTAAGATTAACAAACGATGTTTCGTTCCTGGAACATACTTGCTGTGCTGTAAAATACAGTTAAAGGTGGGTAAGTACATGGCACAGCGTATATCTCTCTGTTTCTAGTCAATCACTGATGTGTCACAAGGGATTGCTAAGGGCACTCAATTTGTGATTGCTTACGAAAACATTACAGAATTGATACATAGATTGGTCTGGATAGACAGACAATATAGGTTTGAGCTTGTTGGCAAAAATTACGAGTGTGATGAAATATTTTTTTTATACCAGTGACAGCAGAGATTAGAGAAATAATGTGCTGTACTGGTGAATTTTGATTCTCACTACATAAAAATCATTTAACAGAGAGGGGTGATGTACCAGAGAAGCGAAGGACTTGGGTACAAATCCACAGTCAGACCATTGCTTGTGTGGTGTAGTATGGATGTCATTGGAAGATAGGAAGAGTGTTGAGGGGCTGTAGGTGGCGTATAATGCTGTTAGAATGGATATTGGTGGAATAATTCTGAGTGGTGTATGGAGTCTAAGTTGACCATGACCACAATCTCGCACTAGACTTTAGGTGATGAGGCCTGAGTGGATAAAATATCTAAACACCCACTTTGACCTAACAATTTACGACAGTTCAGGTGTGAGCACTATCTTAGGCGTAATAGAACCTATGGTGACGTTTTGGATACTTGTCGATGTGTGGGGATCTTCTATGAAAATGTATCTAGCCAAAATTCGTGAGCTATCATTAATGCTGTTAGCTATTAAATTGGTTCATAACGAATCCGATATGATGTGCAAAAGTATGTTTTCGGTATATGAATGAATTTTTAATTAGGAACACTATATAGAAAAAGGGGAGGGGGGATAGAGGACTATGATCAGACATTATAGGGTAAAGCCAGGGACTGAAAAGGCTGTCAAGGAATAAACTCACTGTAACTTCACTTTATCAGGTGTCATTGGAGATGTGTGAAATATTCTTTAATTCTTGGCCACTAAGTTTGGGGGGAATAACATATATGAAATATTGCTGTACTGTATAGCAATGTGACTGATTAATAGTATGTGCTTTGCTCTGTAATAACAAGGAGACATGGGAACAGAAATGTTTTGTAGGTAATATACGCTAATGTGGACTTCTTTTGTTTTTAGTAAAAAATAGTAATGGTTCACGCTTAATCAAACGCAAGTATATTTCACGACACAAAACCGAAGAAAATATTTGCACCTTGCTGTGTACAGAGTTTCGCAACCTGGGCAAACGGAACGCCGAGAATAACTCCATAGTTTCGAAATACTTGTCACATTGATATACCGATAATAGCAGACAGACAGCAGGCAGGAATACCTGAAATATTTCTCGTAAAAGCTTGGTGAAATGATGTGTGCCACGCCATCTTTCGGAAACCAGGATACTTTGCACCTCGGCAGTCGAATTTTTTTTTTTAATGTATCTCTAACAATGTGGTCTTTAGAGACGGGAATGGGAATGAATTCGGTCATGGCCTTTTGAAGGTAGCATCCCGGCATTCACCTGGGGGAAACCATGGAAAACCCAAATCTGGATGCCCGGAAGGGGGATTCCCCGAATGCGAGGCAAGAACGCTAAATAATTTCATGAAATCAGGTACACATAGAATTCTTCCTCGGTTTTATATCTGGAGTTTATGACGTTTTTTTTTTTCATATCGAACGTTAAAAGGAAAAATTTATCACCCACTTCTTTAGCTAGCTTGACATCTGTATCAAACAGTATACATCTGAGAGGAAGTGGATTCGTGACCATCATACTCGATTAATGGATGAACTAATCGTCCATTGTCTACTTAAACCAATGGGTCCATTTTTTTTTTAACGTCTCTCTAACAACGTGGTCTTTAGAGACCGGAAAGGAATTCGGTCATGGCCTTTTGAAGGTAGCATCCCGGCATTCACCTGGGGGAAACCATGGAAAACCCAAATCTGGATGCCCGGAAGGGGGATTCCCCGAATGCGAGCAAAGAACGCTACATAATTTCATGAAATCAGGTACACATAGAATTCTTCCTCGGTTTTATATCTGGAGTTTATGACTTTTTTTTTCATATCGAACGTTAAAAGGAAAAATTTATCACCCACTTCTTTAGCTAGCTTGCCATCTGTATCAAACAGTATACATCTGAGAGGAAGTGGATTCGTGACCATCATACTCGATTAATGGATGAACTAATCGTCCATTGTCTACTTAAACCAATGGGTCCATTTTTTTTTTTTTTTAACGTCTCTATAACAACGTGGTCTTTAGAGACGGGAAAGGAATTCGGTCATGGCCTTTTGAAGGTAGCATCCCGGCATTCACCTGGGGGAAACCATGGAAAACCCAAATCTGCATGCCCGGAAGGGGGATTCCCCGAATGCGAGGCAAGAACGCTAAATAATTTCATGAAATCAGGTACACATAGAATTCTTCCTCGGTTTTATATCTGGAGTTTATGACGTTTTTTTTTCATATCGAACGTTAAAAGGAAAAATTTATCACCCACTTCTTTAGCTAGCTTGACATCTGTATCAAACAGTATACATCTGAGAGGAAGTGGATTCGTGACCATCATACTCGATTAATGGATGAACTAATCGTCCATTGTCTACTTAAACCAATGGGTCCATTTTTTTTAACGTCTCTCTAACAACGTGGTCTTTAGAGACGGGAAAGGAATGGGAATGAATTCGGTCATGGCCTTTTGAAGGTAGCATCCCCGGCATTCACTTGAGTGATTTTGGGAAACCATGGATGCCTGGATGGGATTCGAACCTCCGTCCTCCCGAATGCGAGGCAAGAACGCTAAATAATTTCATGAAAAGTACACATAGAATTCTTCCTCAGTTTTATATCTGGAGTTTATGACGTTTTTTTTCCCATATCGAACGTTAAAAGGAAACATTTATGCTTTCGACTTATTTTTTTAGGCGTGGAAATTACGTAACTTTGCGGCTTTTCCACAAAACACTTAAACACCGCGGCCGGACTCGAACCGGCGACCTAGCCCTAACACTGCCGAGGTCGTTTTAATGTGGACTTTTTTTGTTTTTAGTAAAATTGCAATGATTTACGCTTAAGTACCGAAGAAAATATTTTACTGTGTGTCGATAGTAGCCAAGATGTTCAGTGCTGCTACAGGACGCTAGGAATAACATATTTCGTCACGCTTAGTAAACAGAGATAACAGTCGTTGAAACAGTGTACACATTTCGCAAAGCGCGCCGGAAATAATGCCACCGAACGCCATCTAGCCGCCACCAAATGAACTAACGGCAAAGAAATTAAGCCCTTGGGAGATGGTGCCATCTGTGCGGCCGATCGGTGAACTAACGGTGCAGCGCCATCTAGCCGCAGATCGGGGAACTAACGGCGGCCATCTTGGTCGCCCCAAACGGGGGCGGCCATGTTGTGACGTCACGCGACCGTGCTGCCACCTGGCGGTGTTCCAGGTCCATCCTTGTCTTCCTACTGATGAAACCCATTCTCCGACATTAGATTCAACTCACATTCTAGGGAGTACAGAAGCTACTACTCCAATTAGCAAATCTTTAATACCAATTGAAAATCTTCGGATTTTTATTACTTCCATGATCGAAGTGGCTAGATTAGGGAGCCCAATCGATCAGATCTCCATTGGCAGTCAACTACAGGAAATACTAATCAACTACGGAACATAAACCACCAAACTATGGACAGCAACACAAGCAATTCATTAACCTCTCAGCAACTAAACATACTTCAATGGAATGGGAGGTCGGTATGGTCAAATAGAGAGAGCCTTATTACAGAATTAATACGAAGCAGATTAGATATAGTGGTGTTATCTGAAACATGGTTTAAACCAAACACAAAAATCACGTTCAACTCATACACCCTCTACAGAAATGATAGAGCAGACGGAAAAGGAGGAGTGGCCATAATGGTACATAATAACGTGCCTCACGACCCAGTTCAACTCAACATGCACAATTTACCTTTCCAAGCAGTGGCGCTACGGATCCGAGCCAACCAATTATCATTCACTATAGTGCCTATTTACTGTAGCCCTAGCTCAGTAATCAGACCGAACGATTGGTCAAAACTGAACGGACAAATAAACCCACCATTAATTCTGGCCGGACACAACAAGAGTCGGAGAGGCCACTACAATGACCCACGTGGTACGATAATTAGTGATATGGCAGAAGATTACAAATTGATAATCGTAAACGACGTTACCCTACTATGCTCCAAAAACCAGGTAAACTTCCGTCGGCTGTGGACTTAATCTTATGTTCACCTAACTTGGCCTCTATTTCTAACTGGGAAGTCCAGAGAGACCCAATGGGATCCGACCATTTCCCTATTTTGTTAACAATTGGCTGCCCATACACGAAGGATATCGCAAGCCACCCAACTATCCAATGGAATACAAATAAAGCAGACTGGCCCCATTACAGGAGACTAATGGAGGAAAAAATAAGCCAATCTAGTGAATATTCCACGGGCGATGAAACTTATAGAAATCTGGAAAATATAATTTCAGAAGCAGCTGAAAAAGCAATTCGACGAAAAAATTTTAACAACACCAGGAAAAACCATCCGCCATTATTATTTTTTTTTAATGGCTTTCGGCAACTAAGCCATTCAGCCAGCTCGATGTGTTTATGCTATCTCATCCAGAGATATAGTTTCTCCAGTATGTTATGATCACTAAGTATAGACACCACAGGACGCACAGGACATTCACACAGACACACAACATCCATGCCCACGGCCGGATTCTAACCGGCGACCTTCGGCACGCGGCGCTAGTGCTCTAGCCCCTACGCTACCGAGGCCGGCGACCGCCATTATGGTGGAATCCATTATGCTCCAAAGCAGTGGCCCAAAGAAGTCTCGCACTATCCGCATACATAAAGAATTCTGATCTGCATCACTACATAGCATTCCTACAGACCAATGCCAGGACCAAAAAGATTTTAAGAAACCAAAAACGCCTAAACTGGATAAGATACTGCGAAACTATGGGAAAAAACTAAAACGTTTCCTCTATCTGGGCCACAGTGAGAAGCCTCAAGGATAACAAATTCAACAAGGGCGCCCCTGCTATCAACACATTGATTTTGGAAGAGATTATGGACAGAATCGCCCCTGCTACAGTACCGAGGGAGGAACCAAACTTCAGATTAACCCCTCACGAGCCTTCCGACCACTTTCTGTGCAAGCCGTTCGACATTAAAGAACTACATCAAGTCCTCAAGCGATCCTCTAACACCTCATTGGGACAGATGGTATTCACTACTCGATGATATCAAACATGCCTCAAGCTGGCCTGCAGCAACTTCTAAATAGTTACAACCGAATTTGGATGAAGGAACCAATTCAATTAGAATGGAGAACGCAACCCATAATTCCCGTGCTAAAGCAAAACAATGACCCCCTGGCAGCGACATCCTACAGACCCATATCACTAATGTCCTGCGTAGGAAAAACGCTAGAGCGACTAATAAAAAATATATTAGAATGTTGGGTGGAAGCGAAGAACTTGGTACCTAACTCCCAAACCGGATTCAGAAAAGGGAAAAACACAACAGACAACTTGGCTATATTGACCTCAGACATGAACCTCACCTTTCTTAATAAACAATACCTCGGAGCGATCTTCCTAGACATACAATCCGCATAAGATAAAGTTAACATATCCATCCTCATGCACAAATTGCAAATGCTAGGAATCCCAAAAGAAATTTGTGGCAGGACTTTTCTCCCTACTATCGGAGAGAATAATATACGTCAGTGCGAAAAAGAAGGTTTTCCTGATGTTAAAGAGTGTACCGCAGAGGATAGAGGAGCAATTGGTGGAGGAGTCTTCATACTAGTTAGCAAAAACTACCATAGTTCACTGGCATTCATAGATCAAGACCATGAGTTACTTGGGGTAGATTTCTGGGGTAGTAAAAAAGAAAAAATCAGAGTGTTGGCTGTTTACCGCAGTGGAAGAATGACAGAAGAGGATGAGGCTCTTGGGGAGAAATTAAATTCATACTCAGATTTCAGAGGTGAGAATAGAATGATCATCATCGGCGGAGATTTAAATTTACCAGGTGTAAACTGGGAAGGGAATAAGATAAATAACACAAGGGAACAAAGATTTGCAAATATCTTAATAAGGGAAGGAGGATTTACACAAGTGGTTGAGCAAAACACTAGGGGACAAAATATTTTGGATATATTTCTAATTAAGCCCGATGAAAACCTTTTGAGGTATCAAGTAACTGAAGGAATAAGTGATCATGAAGCAGTTCTGATGGATATTAGAGGATTCAGTAAACCAGCAGCCAAAATTGAAGGGGGAAATAGGTACAATTATAAAAAGGCACAGGTTTCAAATTTGAGGAGATATTTCAGAGAACAATTCAGCAAATGGAAGGAAGGCTCAGGTACAGTAGAGTCAAGGTGGAAAGAGTTCAAGGAGATAATAAGAAAGGGGGAAGAAAAATTTATTCCAAAGCAAAAATAAGAGAAGTAGAGATCCTATGTACTATAATAGGGAAGTGAGGAGGTTAAAGAGGTTGGTAAGAAAAGAACATAACAGAGTTAAGAGACAGCAGGGTAGTAGGGAATATTTAAAACAACTAAACAAGGACTTAATAACAGCAAAGAAAATGGCCAAAGATGGGTTTATGAAGAGTATTGTCAGTGCAGGGGGACCATTGACTGATGCATCTAGAAATTTCTATGGCTATATCAGGAAACTGAGGGGAAGGGAGGATGTAGAGACACTTATAGATAAGGATGGAGAAGAAGTTACTGACGATTTGAAAAAGGCAGAGATTTTAAGTAACTGGTTCAGAGAAAGCATTAGGGAAAATGAATCAGAAACAGGAGGGTCTAATTCGGAGAACGAGCTTAACAACACAATTAGAAATGACGATAGTAAAAAATTTGATATCCATCCTGAGGAAATCATGAAGGAAATAAGAAAGCTGAAAAAAACATAAAGGGGCTGGTGAAGATAATATTACTACAGATATCTTAAAGATAGCCGGATGTGACATTGTACCTTATCTTGAAATATTATTTAAATTGAGTCTAGACACTTGCTGCTTACCACAGGACTGGAAAAGTGCAATAGTAGTACCGGTACATAAGGGAGGGGTGAGAAATAGAGTTGAGAATTACAGGCCAATCAGTTTGACATCAGTGGTAGGTAAATTAATGGAAAGATTGATATGCAACCACATCAGAAATATATGTGAGGAACGTAAGTGGTTTTCAAGCAGGCAACATGGTTTCAGGCAAGGATATTCATGCGAATCTCAGTTGGTGGGATATATGCAAGATATTTCAGATGAAATGGACAAGGGAGGCCAAATTGATAGTGTAGCACTAGATCTGTCTAAGGCGTTTGACAGAGTAAGCCATAAAATGGTAGTAAATAAGGTAAAAACCATTGGAGTGGATAAGAAAGTGATTTGCTGGGTAGAAGAATTTTTAAAAGGTAGAAAACAGAAAGTTAGGGTAGGAAATGTAGTATCAAAAGAAGTGGAAAGTAAAAATGGGTGTGCCACAGGGTAGCGTATTGGGACCATTGCTATTCATTATTCTAATGAATAATTGTGTTGCCTTGTTTACTATCTGAAATTAGATTGTTTGCAGATGACATAATGCTGTATAAAAGAATCAAAACGATAGAGGATTGTAAACAGTTGCAGGGTGATCTGGACAGGATATCTAATTGGGTTGGTAAACATGGAATGAAGATAAATGCAAAGAAGAGTCAGCTTATTAGATACACAAATAAAAAACAAAAGGTTAATTATGAATATAAGGTGGGGAAAGAATTGCTTGCTGAAGACTTGAAATGTAAATATCTTGGAATTACTTTTGATAACAAACTTAACTGGGCAGGACACATAGGACAGGTGGTAGGAAAAGGTTTCAAAGTTCTGCACTTGTTGGAGAGAGTGATGAGGGGATGTACTGAGAGAAGTCAAGGAATTGGGATTACAAAACTTTGGTCAGACCATTGCTCGAATATGGTAGTGTAGTATGGGACCCTCATTTTACGTATCAAATACAGGAGTTGGAGAGGGTGCAAAGAAGGGCTGCTAGACTTGTTTCTGGAAATTATCGCAGAATGCAATCAGTGACGGATATGATAAAGGAGCTGGAATGGGATTCATTGCAAGACAGGAGGAGGATGAGGAGGGTCATGGGAGTGTACAGGGCATATACTGGTGATGAGGCATGGAAAGATATTGCAATACGGTAGGTTGAAAAGTAGTGCATGGAAGGGAAAAGATGACCATCACCACAAGCTGGCACTCGATTTCAGGCACAAGGGTGTAGGAAGATTCTCTTTTTTAGGTAAGGGTGTCAGGGATTGGAATGAGTTACCAAGAGAAATGATGAATAATTTACCGAAAACTTTGAATGAATTTAAAGATAAAATTTGTAGAGGGCAAATGTAGGAGGGTGCAGGATAGGGGGAAGATGGGTGTGTAGGGAAATTGCCACCGGAGCCTGTGCTCCATTGCAATTAAATTAAATTAAATTAAATAGTCATCCAAGGGTTGCCTCAGGGAGCTATATTAAGCCCGCTTCTGTACTTGATATACTCAATGGACATTAATTCTCATCTTCCGACCAGAATCATCTCTTTACAATTCGCAGACGACGTGGTGATCTACGCCATCGACGATAATCAGGATGAAGTCCACAAGATATGCAGATTCCTATCAAAACCAGACAACACCACTCTTAAAATATTGACAGACGGATCGAAAACCACTGTAAATAATAGAGTAGGAGCGGTATATTTCTGTTCGAACACAGGTAAATCTACTCAATTTTCGCTACCCGAAGAGTCATCCATCTATACAGCTGAAGCAAAAGCCCTGCTGGAAGCCATCAAATATAACCAAAGTACCAACATGGACAAAGTCGTCATCCTGACGGACTCCCTAAAGAGCTTATAAAATACTACGTGGATAGCCATACTCAAACTATTGTATTGGAAATTATACAAAAACTAAAACGGAACAGGGAACTTGGCATTACGACTACTCTGATATGGATTCCATCTCCATAGAACATAACGAACGGGTGGACGCCCTAGCAAACAAGCTATCCATGAGGGAGAGGTAATCAACATGCAACTCCCGATCTCTGATATAACACATAACATCAAAGTAAGAGCCAATGAAAAATGTCAAGAGAAATGAACAATCTCCTCAAAAACCAAAGCCTCATATTATGCAACCATTCAACCGAGCATATCTCCAAAACCTTGGTTTTACAACTGGAACAGTAGTAGACGATTAATCACCACGATATTGAGAGCCCCATTTAACCACGGTAACTTCCTCAGCCACTTACACCGAATAGGGTTCAGAGATTCCCCATATTGCGACTGCCCAGTCCAGTCAATAGGAGACATCAATCGTATAATATTCTCATGCAATAAATACCAACATCTCCAGGCCCAAATGATGAAAGATCTTGCGAAGAGCGCTTCCCCCTGCCGACAAACGTAACCCTCCTTCTTTCCAGCAACAACAAAGTAGTACTTAGCATCCTCGCCAGATACTTAAAAGATGGAGGGATAGAATTCTAACCAACCTTGGAAGTTAAAATATGAAATGTCTATACTTCAAACCTAAAGCCCAAACCACAGCACGACCCCATTTCCGTGCAAGCACAACAACTAGTATGGCAAAATTAACAGTATCATTACCAATCTATCGATTGAGGCCGACACCAGATAGATCAACGCACTACAATTGACTTGTCAAAGAAAAATGGCGATTTAGACTAATCCTTAGATAATAATGCATCTACACGTTAAAACAGAACCGATGATTACTAAGTCTAGTTGATGTATTGTCTAGTAACGCTTTTTCGGATTACGGTCCTCAAGATGGCACTTGAAATTTGTAAATTTGTAAATAGAATCACTTACATTATATCCTCACTATGTTCTAATTTAGTGAGCATTGTTTATAATTCATTCAACAAGATTGTAATTAATTAACCTAATATAGATAAGTAAATGTGCAAATAGATATGTTTGATGGATGTAAGAAGCTTTGTAATAATGTTGAATGGCTGAATGGTCTTAAACCGAATGCCAATAAAATAAAAAATAAAAAAATGGATGAAACCATTACCTAAGAAACCTGCAAATGAAAGATTCTTACTTAATAGTTTATATTAGGGTTACCAGAATTTTTTCTCCAAATCCGGGGACGCTTCAGCACTTTTTCACCAAAATCCGGGGACGCTTTTGGCATTTTTTGTCCTAATGATGCGGTGCACTTTTATAAGTTATATGATGATTTAAGGTTGGGTTAACTTAAAAGAAACATGTTTGCCATTGTTATATATTTTGTATTTTAAAAGATATGGTACCTAATATTACCTCCAACTTGTTGTCACTGGTATTTCTCAGAAGAATGAACCTTCTTGAGAAGATCTTGTCTACCGGCAAATTGTCGGAAAGTCATGGAAAAGTTTGTTAATATAGTTAGCGTAGCTTGAACTGTTTCTGTAGTCATTCTGACGCTCTGTGATGTCCCCATCACGTTCATTGAGGATAAAACTCTCTCTACAGCTGTGTTACCCCCAGGAAGACACAAATACAGTTCTACTAATTTGCGAAGCTGAACATATGGGACCATTTTGCTGGGAAAATGTAAATAAAGTTAATTCCATCTTGATTCTTGAGCAAACACCAACACTGGATTCATTCCATCCTTCTACTTTATCTTTTGATACAAATTCCTTTAGAGAAGAAATTTCATTGATTTCTTTCTTTAAACGAAAGCATTAGTATATCAGGGCTTTTAGATAAGGACATCTAGATTTTAAAAAAATTCTGGGGTCAACAGTAAAAATCCGGGGACATTGCGGGGACAAAATCTGTCCGGGGACAGAGAGCTAAATACGGGGACTGTCCCCGGGAAACGGGGACGTCTGGTAACCCTAGTTTATATATATAAAGAAGAACAAAGAAACGAAGAAATAGGCGGATGTATGCCTTCCAAGAAGCATGTGGCGTCCCATTAGGAACACCCACGTCTTATTCTGGGGAAACCCTTTACAAGCACAGAAGTTATTTAAGTCACAAAAACGTGCTCTAAGAGTTGTTTGCCAAGCAAGCCGACGGATATTATGCAAAAATCTATTTAGAAATATAGGTGCCAGCATACATAATACATATACTCTCTACTGTCCTGGACATTTTAGTCTCAATGCTGACATGCACAGGTATAATACTAGGAATAAATAGAACATACACAAAGTAGTTGTCAATTGTACAGAAACGGGTAAACTCACTTGAGCTTCTATAGTCTTCGTTTTACCAAAGGAAATAAAAGAAAACCTAATAGATTCAAATCAATGCAAAAAAGAATTTTTACTTTAGTACCCATTACTCTCCGTGAAAGAATTTTCTTCTTAGGAGCAGAAGGGGAATGTGACAAAGTTATTCAGATTAATTAAAATAGTGAATAATTTTCGTTGAAACAGTTTACAAATACAGCAATTAATTAGAGTATATGGAAACTGCATTAATATATAGTAATCAATATGGGAAGTTACATATTAGCAGTTAACAACGGAAATTGAATATACTATTGGGATATTAAGTAACTTACCGGTGATCAGTAGCTAGTTATATTTCTAATGACTATAAATGCTGTCTCATATCGCAGTGAATTTTTCACATGCGAACGAAGCGAGCATATCTAATCTAATCCAACCACAACACTTGCAATGCCTGTATTTAATGTCTATAATGAATCTGTGAAGCTTAGATCATAAGAAGAAATAATTATGCAAATTACTCCACTTCAATCTGCAGTAACGAAGATTCATAATGATATGGTTTGTCAATTCAATAAAAATAAATATTCAGCATCTCCCGCCAAGCACTATCGACTTCATGTACTAACTGCAATTGAGGAAAATACTCCTTTTCGCCACGTCTGGTAATTTGTGTACAGTATAACGTCGGAATCAGTGCAGGTGTAGGTGCAACAGCACCCATCCACCAAGTTCGGGTTGATCGCTTATGCCACGGTGAGCTTTTGTTGTATTTTCGGAGAGCATACAAAGCCTTTATGACACCCTTCCCAATCGAATCGGTGCACGTATCCCGGCCGAAGGGAGTGCAAGGTCTTACTGACAAGTGGGCTCATATTGCCAAATTCTTTGCAAAATTGACTGAATTTATAATCACATACCCTTTCAACCCGTGAAGTTTCATTTAGTTTCCTCCTCCCGTTCTAGGAACTTCAATTTTTTATCAGCGACTGCATAAATGCCCATCTAAATTACCAATAAGGTTTTAAAAAACACACACGCACAAAATAATGCTGGAAGTAGAAATACCCTCACAAGTATTTCGAGTCATTATCACTTGTTTGAAATGGAGTCGGCGGTATATATCTTCTACAAGCTCCCAGCGCATCTTGCATTCAGGGAAAGATTAAAATAATCTATATTTATTAACTGTTTTACTACACAGTAAAATTTATTTAAAAAATAGTGGCCAGTATCTTGTAGATATTCAGTGCTTATAATTAATATACTTATTGTTCTGTAACGATTTATCTTTTGGTGTATAAATCTGTTTTTTTATGTAAATATTTTGCTGTAATGTGATTTCTTTCCATATGCCATATTGGGAACTGTGGAAAATCACCACATTGTATTATTTTTTTCCAATTTTCAAAAATAAAACATGGCGATTTCAGCACGCAAAGTTCGGTCCTCTGTACAGAAACAATCTGGAGGCAAGAGACAGATCGGAAAGGTTTCATCAGATATAACCCCAACGTTAGAGGAGCAACTTGAAGTCTATGGACGCTGTGCTCCTGATCCATACCTTTCAGATTACTTATCAAAAGTGAACGCAAGGCTTACTGAAGTACTAAACAAGTAAGTGTAACTAGGGTAATTGCCATTGCAATTCAGTTCAGTTCGATGAGATAATGTCGTATTATTCTTGCAGTTCTACTTTTTTTGTTTATTTAATTCAATATTGTTACAAGTAACAATCTGAAAAAAAACCAAATGCACATTCCTAAAAAAAATATTCTACAGTTTTTGTCATTTCATTTTATCATAATGTTTATATATTATCAATATAGATTGTATAATAGTATTTAATCTTATGCATGTAACCATTGTACAGTTATTATGAATATTGCAAGAGCTTAAGTGATAAATTAGATTAATATGTTTCACTTCTTATTTTCAAAATTCGAGGAAAAGTATGCTGCTTCTAAAGTTAGTTTCTTGTAGGCTATGTGAGTATTATCTGTTCTAGTACGAAACATTATCACAGTGTCTTAATGGTTTTAAGTTTACATATTTTGAACCCCCTTCTCCGGAGTTTTCATTACACTATTACTGATAGTAAATGTCAAAGTGGAATTTTATTGTTCTTGGTATATTCGTAAATTACATATGGAAACAAAAGATAAAACCGATGGGGGAAGATTGGTAAGTCCCGGACACTTAAATTAACTGTATAAAAAAAATCAATGAACAGCTTTTGTCTTAATTTTAATCTTAAAATTAAACCTGGAATTGCTACAATAATATTAATTAAAACTTTGTTATCGTGACTTTTTTTAACAAATTCAGTTGAAAATACTTCGGCCTTAATTTTTTGGTAATACCAAACTTCTCGGTTAACCACGGACATAATAATCAATAGTGACCCTATCGCTTTTTGGTCTTACAAAAGTTGCAGTGGCAATGGATATTGAAGAATCTATATAAACACTGTCTGCATTGGGCCATTCTTCAAATTGCTAGCACTGAATCCAGTCTTTTTCAAACGGTTCTTCACAAATAATTCAATCGGTCTGTTTTCCTCAACTTTCTTCGGAAAGACTTTGAATAATTTTCTTTGTCCTCAACGTCTTTTTTGTCTTTTTGCTTTGTCCTATTTGTTACCTTTACTTCTCTGCCCGTCCTCTACACCTTTTTTTATATGATGAAGATATTAAAATCTCGCTCTTGATGTTCTTCGAGCCGGTGTTACGATGGTTTTTTTTTTTTTGGTGACGCATCAGAAAGTTGCGACAGTTGTTTTAATAAATCTGTCATGCTTTTTGAAGGCACTGGTTCATTTGCAAGCATTGTATGACTGTCACTGGCGATAAAGAATGGGTTGCTGAAGATTGATTGCGAATATTTTCTTGCGCAACGTTTGTCATCAGTGAAGGTAAAAAATCAATGTCAGTAAAGATATCAGAATTGAAGTTGGGTAAAAAATTGAAATAAAATTTTACCATAGTGTGCGGGGTGTCGATGTTTACAACTCATCAGGTAGAGGGCTAAAGGTATTCTCCCCCCTCCCCTTTTTTTTCAGTGGAAATAAAAATACGAGTGTCTCTCAGATTTGTCAGTTGTGGTCGCTTATTGTTACCAGGATTATCTAATAAACAGTATTACTTAGAAACTTCAAATTTTTCCCCGTTATCTAATATCACCTAAGGTTAAACAAACAAAAAATCACTTATCTATACAAATCTATATAAATCTGTAAGCAAGCTTCGTGTATCTCTTTATTTGAACGGAAGCTCCGCAAAAACTGCCGTAGCAATATGGATGATGCTTTCAAATTTTTAGAGCCAATGGTCCGAATAAAAATCCGCGAAAATAGCTAATGACTTATACTATATCGAGGGATGGAGGAAATAATTAAATACATTTCTAGACATAAAATTAAGAGATAGGGACCATACTGTAATCGAGGTGTTCACTCCTTACACAAAAACATTAAAAAAAATATCACACTACTTAGAATTCTGATTAATATTTTGACTTCGAATATTTAGTTTTCTGTTTTCTTGAATGCAGTAAGCGAACGGAATACCTGAATCAGATGTAATAATCATTACTAACATTTCATTTACTGTAAAAATGATGCATTTGACCAAAGACGAATATACTAATATACTAATCTCTGGATTGTTTATATTTTATTTATCTTTGGTCATATTTTCCCGGTTTCATGAATTTTGATAAGTATAATTACTCAAACCAGTACATAATATATTAACTCTTCAATAAGAGGAACAGAATAGTAATATTTATGGTAAGTAATTTTGTACTAAATAAAGATAGTACCGGAACAGGGTTTTCACTATATCATATCGCCGCAATTTGATAGTGATAAACAATTATATCGCTTACCGGTAGTTCTCGAGATATCAGTTATATGTACAGTTTCTTGTGCTTTTGGCGACGTTTGTAATCTGCTCCAGGCCGCATTTCACCTAACCACAAAAACAAACTCCACATGGCGATACAGCAATGTATTATTGCGCGTGTTTTAGTACTCTTGCAGTTCCAACTGAAGTTTTATTATGAAATTAACTGTTACAATTTATGCTACCAGTACTCTGAATACTGAAATAAACAATGTTGTCATTTCCAAAAATATATATACCGATGCATTTCATACGTTTAGGTGTATCTGCATCGTTTGATTTTGAAGTGGCAATATCGGTATAGATTGTGGTTAGGTTGATACGCATCTTGAACCAGAATGTTCTTGGAACAAGAAAAGGCATGAGGCATTCAATTATTGTTAGTGATTAATAAGGTGCTTTAATGATTGCCGTGTTAGTGACGACGAGTAATCCCCAAAACAAACCAACCGTTGCGTATGTCCAGCCTGCATTTCCATGTGGCAGTGGTGACATATTTTTTCTGGTCCGGACCGTATTCCAATCTAACCACTTCAATTTTGAGATACGATGAAGAAAGATGGCTCGAAATTCTGGTGGTTGCATAGAATTTATAAGCAAGAAAAGCATGTTATTACCCGCGGCATGAGAATGTACACATATGGTATACGAAAACGTGCCACCAATCTTAGATTCTTTGTCGTAAATGCTATCGTTGGTGGCAAAGATATTTTTGTAAATGGCCGTTGAATGCATGGAGGAAGGAATATATGGAGACGAGATAACGCGAAATCCGTAAAACCTCGTGAAAAAAACTGTGCCTGCGCGGCGGACATCGTAGGAGTACCAAAACATTGGGCTGTTTGCACTGTGTCAGCTGCGGAGAATATTTCATTTTCTAATATTCTAAAGTTTTCTATAATGCCAAGTTGTGATGCATATGGTTGCACAAACAGACGAGATAAGTAAATTACATTGTAATTATCGTTCTTGAAGTATCTGACAGGCAACCGCAACATTAGTGCCATTCGCTATAAATTTATTCATTGCTCTCAATAGTATCATATTATTCTCAAATTTTTGTTAGTGTAGTGTAGACAATTAGCATATGTTACTATTTTGCACCTGAAAAGCTAGCCTTATTGTAGACAAATGTTGGAAATTTAATTTAAACGGGTCATGTTTACATCGCGACACAGTGAATATGGTATTCTGCATGCATTACTCACGTTTAAGTTTACACTGAAATTGCACGATGAAATTAATCGTGATAATTTGTGCTATGCGAAATACTAAACGTGATGAAATAAACTTTGTTGACGGAAATGTAGTTCGCGATGCATTTCTTGTGTTTAGATGTGTCTACATAGTTTGGTTTTGTAGCGGCAATATTAATGGAAATGTTGGCAGGTTGAAATGCGGTGTATACCTCAAGAGAACAAAACAATTTATTTATTATTAGCTGTTAGCTTCTGATTTTTGAATGTACTGATTTTCTTAGCAAAATTATATAGGCCACTACCAGTACAATATCTTCTAAGTAAGCTCAGAAACTATGAGGTTTTATGAAGTATTATTTTTTTTAAAGCTCTAAACATTGACTTATGCTTTTTTTAAATTTCAGATATGACTTGTTTCTGTTTGTAAATATGTCTACAAGTATATTTCTAGATTTTGAAATCTTCCTTGTCAGTTACTGAAACAGAATGTGAAAATATAACCTATTTGAACATCAACTAAAATTTAAGGACTGTAGAAATAATCAGAATTACCTGCTCATTAAGTTACGTCCGAATTCATCATCAAATATGTATATGGCGATAGTTTTTTCTGGTCCAGGCCGCATTTCAACCTAACCATGTCAATTTTAAGGTACAATATCTCGAGAACTAAGCGAGATATCAAAAAATTTTATTCTTTACTTTCAGTTTCCCTCATCAGGTTACATAAGAATTCGTCATCAAATTGCGACGCCCAATTATCGTTGAATCCCCTCATAACCTAACAACCTCACTTTTGAGACAGTATATCTCACGAACTAAGCGAGATATCGAAAAATTTTATTCTTTATTTTCGATTTGTATCGTCGTGTTACATAAGAATCTATCACCAAATTTGACTTTGGGGACACGTTTCTTCTGAATTTCAACCAGAAACTCCACTCTTTTGAGACAATATATCTCGAGAACTAAGCACGATATCAAAAAAAATTATTCTTCATTTTTGATGTGTCTCGTCGAGTTACATAATAATACATCATCAAATTGCGGTGCCACGGTTGTCTTATGATTACCTTGAGGTTTTTGTGCATATTCCCGTGTTTCTCTTGTCAAGCTATATGGCGGCTTCCCCTCCCCACTTGTCTCCACCCGGTTTCACTCCAGTATGTGGCGAAGGTCCCTTGCGTCGTCTCCATATATTCCTTCCTCCATGGTTGAATGTAATGTCAAAACTATCGCAGACGGTAACTTTCGTGTTGAATTATGTCTAAGGGACATTTGTTTTTGCAGTTATATGCAGTTTCTATCCTCCAGAAAATGTGTCCCAAATTTAAGACCTAGAGGACAACTGATTCTAGGAACGTCCTTATTGGACCGTCAGCGATAATATTTCACGTAGCTTTAATTTCTTATTTTTATATATTATATTGTGTTAAAGAATAAGTATAACAAAAATACTTTCGAACTATAGTATGAAAACGGAATCTGACGTACCAACTAAAAGAAAGTAAAATCTTTAAATGAAATCCATATTTTTTGATTCTCAAAATTAATAATTCATACTAAACTAAAAAGCTCAAAGTATTTCTATACATGCCAAAACCCGTGCTTGCGAAGCAGCGGGTAAATGCTAGTGTCTAATATACTTTGTAAGCTATGAGCAAAACAATCAAAAGTTTTTATTTTGAGATTGCTTTCATAATCTTATATATATATAAAAATAGATGTGTTTTTTCCTATATTTCACTTTTCAGCCACCACTACCTAGCACAGATCACTGATGTTTGTGGGTGGAAGTAGCATGGACTTTCCTGTCGTGCACAACGTTGGCCGAATGCCGATAGCTGTGGGGATGTGGGAGATATAATGATTAAAGTTGGTCAGAGCAGGGAGTTTTCATATTTCGACCAAAAATTGGTATCTCCGTATACTTTTCTTTCCTGCCACAACTACATAACATAGACCTTTGGTGTTTGTGTGTGGTAGTAGAATCATCTTTCCTGTCGTGCACTATGGTTGTTAGATATCGGTAGCTATGGGGGTGTGGGAGATATGGAGGTTGAAAGTGGTCGACCTGTGGCAATTTCATTACTTCTGCCAAAGACAAAAGTGTCATGGTGTATCACTTTTCAGCGAAAACTATAGATCACAGATAACTGGCGTCTTGTGTGTAGTAGTAGCACAGAGTCACCTTTCGATCACAACAGCGGCCGAATTTCAGAAACTGTGGTACTGTGGTAGATATGGTGGTTGTAAGTGGCCGACCAAGGATATTTTCGTATTTCGACTGTCTCCGCATATGTCACTTTTCTGCCACAACTACATAGCATAGAGCATTGGTGTTTGTGTTTGGTAGTAGAATCGTATCTCATGTAGTGCACTATGGTTGTTAGATGTCAGGTAGCTATGGGGGTGTGGGAGAAATGGGGGTTGAAAGTGGTCGACCTGTGGCAAGTTTCATACTTCTGCCAAAGACAAAAGTGTCATGGTGTATCACTTTTCAGCGATAACTATAGATCACAGATAACTGGCGATTTGTGTGTAGTAGTAGCACAGAGTCACCTTTCGATCACAACAGCGGCCGAATTTCAGAAACTGTGGTACTGTGGTAGATATGGTGGTTGTAAGTGGCCGACCAAGGATATTTTCGTATTTCGACTGTCTCCGCATATGTCACTTTTCTGCCACAACTACATAGCATAGAGCATTGGTGTTTGTGTGTGGTAGTAGAATCGTATCTCATGTAGTGCACTATGGTTGTTAGATTTCGGTAGCTATGGGGGTGTGGGAGATATGGGGGTTGAAAGTGGTCGACCTGTGGCAATTTCATACTTCTGCCAAAGACAAAAGTGTCATGGTGTATCACTTTTCAGCGAAAACTATAGATCACAGATAACTGGCGTTTGTGTGTAGTAGTAGCACAGAGTCACCTTTCGATCACAACAGCGGCCGAATTTCAGAAACTGTGGTACTGTGGTAGATATGGTGGTTGTAAGTGGCCGACCAAGGATATTTTCGTATTTCGACTGTCTCCGCATATGTCACTTTTCTGCCACAACTACATAGCATAGAGCATTGGTGTTTGTGTGTGGTAGTAGAATCGTATCTCATGTAGTGCACTTATGGTTGTTAGATTTCGGTAGCTATGGGGGTGTGGGAGATATGGGGGTTGAAAGTGGTCGACCTGTGGCAATTTCATACTTCTGCCAAAGACAAAAGTGTCATGGTGTATCACTTTTCAGCGAAAACTATAGATCACAGATAACTGGCGTTTGTGTGTAGTAGTAGCACAGAGTCACCTTTCGATCACAACAGCGGCCGAATATTCAGAAACTGTGGTACTGTGGTAGATATGGTGGTTGTAAGTGGCCGACCAAGGATATTTTCGTATTTCGAGGAAAGGCATGTGTCTCCGCAGATTTCACTTTTCTGCCACGACTACATAGCATAGAGCATTGGTGTTTATGTGTGGTAGTAGAATCGTGTCTGTTGTCGTGCACTATGGTTGTTAGATGTCTGTAGCTATGGAAGTGTGGAAGATATGGGGGATGAAAATGGTCGACCTGTGGCAATTTCATATTTCTGCTAAAGACGCATGTGTCACGGTGTATCACTTTTAAGTGAAAACTATCAATCGCAGATCACTGGCGTTTGTGTGTGGTAGTAACACAGAGTCTCCCATCGATCACAACGTTGGCCGAAATTCGGTAACTGTGGGAGTGTGTGAGATATGGTGTTTGAAATTGGTTCGATGCATGAATATTTTCGTATTTCATCCAAAGACTTGTGTGTATCCGTAAATTTTACTTTGCTGCCGGAACTACATAGCGCAGAAGACTGGTATTTGTGTGTGGTAATAGTATCGAGTCTCCCATCGTGCACTAGGGTGGTTAGATGTCTATAGCTGTCAATATGAATTCTTTACAATCACGAACGAAGTCGTGGGTACCAGCTAGTACTAACATAAAATATTTTCATTTTAAAATGCTCTAAATCCAATTTGCTTTGCATTCTGAAGATACTTGTATTTCACGATGATGAAAGATAGTATTAGCATTGTCATCCGGCAACGTGGCGCGTGGAGCGGAATACACGACGTAACACACAAAATGTGTCAGACATTGATTTTTGTGCCGTCTGAACTACCATACGTGAGATACGTCTCCTTCGTTAGAATACACAGCCCTAAATGCGCAATGCTCGACTTGTATTCGTCCAATTATTTACAATTTTCTTCAACATTTTAACGCACATCTAAATGGGAAGCTTAAACAACTTTTCAGGTTTGAATCAGAATCAGAATCTGTTTTTCAGACAGGTGTGTATTATAGCAGCGTTCTTCATAGACAGCTGAAGTCGCCGGTCGTCTTGTTTATCAATTAATTACAGGTTTTCAAGTGACTAAATTCTTTTATTTTTTACAAGCTGTGCCGCGGAATTTTGGGCTGATAATACTATTAATTAACAGCAAAATTATCAAAATGTTAGGTAGGTACAAAAAACAAAGTAGCAGCCATATTTTTTCTTTAATTTGACTAACTAATTTAACTTAACTGTGATGGAGAGCACGCTCCAGCGCCAACGTCTCTACACAATAATTTATTCCCCTTTCTTGTACCCACCTACTTTTCCCCTCTATGAATGCGAATTTTAAATTCTTTCAGCATTTTTGGCAAATTATTCATCACTTCCCAAGGTCATTTATTTCAATACCTGACCCCCTTACCTGTTAACGAAAATTTTCCCAAACCTTTATGCCTGAAACAGAGTGCAAATGGTAATTTTTTCCATGCACCTCTTTTAATCCTTCCACAAATATCCTTCAGTACCTCATCACCAATATATGCGCTGCACACTCCCTTTACTATCCTTACTCTTCTCCTGTTTTCCAATGAAACCCAATTCTAGTTTCTTTATCATAACACTCACTGATCTTTTTCCAAAGACAAATTTAGAAACACTTCTTTAGGGGTCCCTCGCTCGACAAGTTGTAGAGCTAAAAAAATAATTTAAAAAATTGGTCTGAGGGAGGGCCCTAACCGATGAATTGGCCCAGGGCCTCCAACTGGTTACGTGCTTCTAAGATTGCTTACCTCGGGCCCCAAAATCCTAGCGCCCGCTATGACCCAGTTAGATATTCTATTCATAGCTTTAAACCTTTCTGGTCCTATTATTTAACATTATGAGACCTGCAAACGAACTAACTTCTGACAGTAAACCACAAACACAATCATTCATTAGAATAACCGATAGCAATCGTCGCAATACACTGTTCTGTGGTAGTTCCATTTTCACTTCCACTCCTTTTGATACTGCATTTCCTTACCCTAACGTTTTGCTTTCAAGAATTCCTCCACCCAGTAAACCAATTTTCCATCCACTCCAGTGATTACCCTATTAACCACCATTTTATGGCTCACTCTGTCGAATGACTTCAAACTTTTAATGCTATGCTATCGATTCGGGCTCCCATGTCCATTTCATCCGAAACATCTCGCTGTTTTTGTTTGTTTTGTTTAACTGCTTAACGTCTCCTATAACAACTAGGTCTTTAGAGACGGGAAAGGATGGGGGGCAAGGAATGGGAAGGAATTCGGCCATGGCCTTTTGAAGGAAGCATCCCTGCATTCACCTGGAGTGATTTGGGGAAACCATGGAAAACCCAAATCTGGATGCCCGGACGGGGATTCGAACCGCCGTCCCTCCGAATGCGAGGCCAGAATGCTAGCCGTTACACCACCACGCTCGGTAAACATCTCGCATACAAGCATAGCCCATTAAATGAGATCAGTGTTTTTGTCATTTCTGATGTGTTTGCATATCAGTCAGTCCATTACTTTTAACCACAGATGTCAGCTTGGCCGGCCTGTAATTTTTCGAATTTATTTATGAGATGGTTGCCACAATTAGAAATGAGCAGACTAAAAAATTTCTAATTCTTTGTAAGGTAACCTATTAGTTCGTCAAAAGCAGTTCCACTAGCTATCCCCTGCAGTAATATACTCTATAGTTCGAGTTTGAAGTTGTTTTGTAGGAGATAAATTTCACGTAACGTAATTTTCAACTTGAATCGATTTTCCTGCATTCATTAACACGACTAAAGCTCACTGTAAGAATCATTTTTAGGTGTATTCATTCTGTCCGGAAAAATTTAATTTATGTGATAATTTGGTATTCTTTACAAAATATATTAATCATTCAAATCCTAGATATATTACTGAACCGAGGGAACTGAAAGGAAACGTGAAATCTCAACAAAAAAAAAGGGGCCTTCTGAATAAGATAATTGGCAAGCTATTTGGGACATGGCATCAATTCACCTTTTTCAAAACTGTGAGCATCACTGCAATAAATCCGCAACGCTCCAACCCATCCCTTCATGCCACCAGCTGGTCCCCCCATTACCATCACTACCCAGACTAATCGCAGGAAAATGGATCATAGCAATTCTGACAAACAGTTTGTTGAAATCGAGAGATCAAAATTACAATTATCAGTGCCGCTTCGGGAGATAGTAATATTCAGTTTTTGCAGCCTACTCACGTTTCTGAAGAAAGAGGTAATTAGATGACTAAGTGAATTGCCACTGGAGCGTGTGCTTCATTGCAATGAAATTAATAACAATACTAGTGTCTAAACTGCTCTCGGGTGACTAGCCGAGTCAAGAGTGCGTTGTTACACGATATTTCGGCGACTAGATCATTGCCGCCATCTTCTGGTGAAGTGCCGAGTGCAGTCGTCGTCGTCGACTGGAGGTTTTGTGACACCACGGCGAGCCGTGGTGACACTGGACGCTTTGGGCATTTCCTGCCCCTCCGTCCTTTTGCTTAATTTGTTGCAGATTTATTTGGCGAAGGTCGGGCTAGTCTCGGCTCGGGTCCAGTATGGGAGGCGGAGAGGTGTTCAAAACGGCTGAAGTGTGGCCACCAGCTGTGTCAGGGCGGACACAGCTCTGACAAGTTGTTGCAGGACAGCCATCTGGCCGCCTGCGTCTTGGCGTGCGCCGAGACGTGGAGCGGGGCGCCTGCTCCGGCCAGCAGCGGAGCGCTGAGTGTTGGTCATGGCTTGGGCGGCGGGCGGGGCTGGCTTGTCTCGATGGTGGGGGGGCGCTGTGCGCGCCGCTTGGTGTCTGGGTGACTGCCGGGCGCTTCTGCTGTCGGCGCGGGTGCGGACTGCGTATGGAGCCGCTTCTGCTTGGTTGCCGACTTTCGCAGATTGCGCCTGGCGACACAACCCGCGTAGGCGGCTGAGTGAGATTGGCCGCAGTTAGCACATGTTGGCGTCGCTTCGCGTGGGCGGCTACATTGCTTGACGCTGTGTTGTTGCCCGCAACGGACGCAGCGCTCAGCTGCGCTGCAGTTCTTGGCTTGGTGCGAGAACCCTTGACATCGGTAGCACTGTTGTAGTGCAGCTGGCGGGCGTTTCTTCGGCTCTACCCGGACCTCCTGGCCGAGTAGCTTCTTCACTTGTAGGGCTGCTGTGGCAGGAGGGTCTGCGGTGAAGGCGACGAGAGGGAGCCGCTCCTCGGTGCCCGGTTTCACCATGGGGACGACGTCCCTCACAGTTACCCCGTGCTCCTTGAAGCCAGTGACGACCTCCTCTTTCGTTGTAGTTTCTGGCAGCCCGCGGACTACCAGTCGGCGTGGCCTGCCCGCTTGCCTGACAGCGTAGCTGAGGCCTTGCTCCTCCAGATGGGCCGTAACGGTCTCGTGGTCAGTCGGACATGAGCATTTGACCAGTAGGCCCTCAGGTACTGGCCAGGTGAAGACAGCCAGGTCGGTGATTTCCCATATCTTGAGGGAAAGGGCTGCAAAGTCCACTGACGAAGTGACTATCAGTGTCTGCACAGGTCCGGCGGCGATAGGCGTCTCGTCGTCGCTGCAGTCGACGGGTTTGGCGCCAGTATCGTTGGCCGATGGCTCCGTGCTGTTCTCTGATTGGTTTGCAGCTGAGGGCGATTCTTCTGGTGGCGGACGGGGCATGCGCTGCTTGACTTCTTTCCAATAATCTGTCTCAGAGAAATCTTGGTTGAAGATTAGTGGAAATGGCATGCGGTCATCTTATCTCCATCATCGCTCGGTACGGCATGCTGTGCCGCAAACTTGGCGTCTGACAGTGTTTGCTTAAAGATCTCGAAGTTCGTGGTAGGAATTTCCCATTTAAAGATGTCTTTGCCGAATGTGGCGGCAACATATACCTGCCACGGATCTTTGCCGGGCTGGAGGCGACATTCCCACCTCTCTAGCGGGAAAGCGTTGTAGGGATTCCAAAATACATTGCCTCGAAAGACTGAGAGAATCTCTAATAAACAGCGACAACTGTATGTCATCGTAGCTTTCGCAATGTGCGTGCGCTCAGCTTGACAGCTCACATGCGAAGGGGGCCGAGTGCAGCGAAAAGGCTTAGTTCTTATAGCCTGCCAGGTGGCCCAGTGCGCGGGAGTGGAAGAAGGAGGGAGGAACATAGACTTCCGAGTTAGCAGCCAATGAAGACGCACCATCAGCCAGCTAGCAAGAAGACACTGGTTGCGGGCGTCTATTGGGCCATCCACGCTAACAAGTTTCGCCGAGCAGCCGACCCCGCCGTCGCAGCGGGCCTCATATTGAGCCAGCAGCTAGGACGACGACGGTCCGCAGGGACGACTCGAAATGACCAAAGGAAGCAAGAAGAAGAAGGCGATTGCAGCGAAACAACGACCCGAAAACATTGCCTACTAACCTAGCAATCTTTGAAGAGATTAAGCAGCCGTTCCGTCGAGTTCCAGAGGAGTACTTATCGGAGGCTTACAAGACCATCTCGGCAGAAGACCTTACCCGGCTGGACCACAACAACGTCGAAAAATGGCTGAATCGCAAGAAGCTCAGCTCACCCAACAGACCGCAACCATCGGAGGAAGCGAGCACCACTGCAGCCACGGGAGAAGAAAGTCTGCCTTCCACACCGCAGCCTCCATCACCGGAAGAGCTATCGGAGACGGACATGTCCGTGGGCTCCGTGGCCGCCTTCAGCGAAGACTCCCAGCCGCCGATAGAAATAGGCCCCGTGCGGCCTATTACAGTAATGTTCCAGGGCAACTGGACAAGCATCTGCGACGAACTGAGAAGCAAGACGGCATTCCCTTTCATGAGCTGGCCAGGAAGCAGCGGGTGTGGCTTTGCCTGTCGTGCCCCAGCGACCTGAAAGCAGTAGAAGAACACCTGCGGAGCGCAAACATCGCGTCCCGCCCTGCAGTGCGCGGGAGTGGTGAGCGCGTCCGTGATTGGTCGGCGTAGGCACCGCCCGGCCGCCGGAGTGGGGGTAGTGCAAGTGCGCCTAGCTGGTGCTCAGTTGAGTCGGGCGCCTCGCGTCGTGCGGGACTCGGCAGCGCCGCTGACGCATCGCTTCGATGACCGGCGTCCAAGCATCACTGAGTTGGTACCCGCCGTCTCGGTTTACTAGGTTTTGAGGCAAGACGAATTTCAACAGATACCGTGAGAATGCTGTCCCAGAAACCTCTAGCGTGCCCCAGTACTCTGGTGCTTTCAAAATCAAATCCGTGGCCCTGTTCGAGGCTGTGTTCTGCCACCGCTGACCTTTCCTTTTGCCCTAGACGAACGTGCCGAGCATGTTCTAAACTTCTCTGGTTGATGCACCGTATTGTCTGCCGATGTACCTTTTCCCGCATTCACAAGGGATGCAGTATACCCCAGGCGTCCGCAGAGCAAGGTCATCCTTGGGGGATCGCAGGATGTTTTTTAGTTTCGGTGGTGGAAGGTATATGGTTTTAATCCCACCTTTTGCTAGAACCCGCCCTATCCTCGATGTTGTGGCACCAGAGTACGGCAGGAAGGCGAGACGATCCGGTGGTTCCTTCTCGGCGTTGTTAAGCCTGCGTCTGGGTTCGCGGAAAGCCTGTCCTATCTGACTTTCAGAATACCCATTGCGTCTGAAGGTCTGGCGCAAGTGGTTCAGTTCCCCCGGTAGGCTGTCAGCGTCACATATCGCCCGAGCCCTGTGAACTAGTGTGGTGAGCACCGTCTTGCGTTGCGCTGGATGGTGATGGCTCCGTGCGTTCAAGTACAGGTCCGTGTGTGTAGGTTTCCTGTACACAGAGTGTCCTAGAGTCCCGTCGGGTTTCCTTTCTATAAGGATGTCTAAGAAAGGCAACCGGCCGTCTTCTTCCACTTCCATCGTAAACTTGATGTGCTCGTTTACACTGTTCAAGTGCTGGAGAAAAGCTTCCAGGGTGTCCCCTGCCGTGTGGCCAGACGACAAAGGTATCGTCCACATAGCGATAAAAGGCACTGGGCTTCAGGGAAGCGCTTGCGAGTGCCTTGTCTTCAAAGTGCTCCATGAAGTAGTCAGCAATAGCCGGCGACAAGGGACTGCCCATAGCCACTCCATCAACATGTTCGTAATATTCCTATCATATAGGAAATACGATGATTGGAGTGTGTGCCGAAATAACATTTTGAGCCCAGGTTGGTGGATTTATTTCGGCGATATGTGACGCTGACAGCCTACCGGGGGAACTGAACCACTTGCGCCAGACCTTCAGACGCAACGGGTATTCTGAAAGTCAGATAGGACAGGCTTTCCCGCGAACCCAGACGCAGGCTTAATAACGCCGATAAGGAACCACCAGATCGTCCTGGCGTTCCTGCCGTACTCTGGTGCCACAACATCGAGGATAGGGCGGGTTCTAGCAAAAGGTGGGATTAAAACCATATACCTTCCACCACAGAAACTAAAAAACATCCTGCGATCCCCCAAGGATGACCTTGCTCTGCGGACGCCTGGGGTATACTGCATCCCTTGTGAATGCGGAAAAGGTACATCGGGCAGACAATACGGTGCATCAACCAGAGAAGTTTAGAACATGCTCGGCACGTTCGTCTAGGGCAAAAGGAAAAGTCAGCGGTGGCAGAACACAGCCTCGAACAGGGCCACGGATTTGATTTTGAAAGCACCAGAGTACTGGGGCACGCTAGAGGTTTCTGGGACAGCATTCTCACGGTATCTGTTGAAATTCGTCTTGCCTCAAACCTAGTAAACCGAGACGGCGGGTACCAACTCAGTGATGCTTGGACGCCGGTCATCGAAGCGATGCGTCAGCGGCGCTGCCGAGTCCCGCACGACGCGAGGCGCCCGACTCAACTGAGCACCAGCTAGGCGCACTTGCACTACCCCCACTCCGGCGGCCGGGCGGTGCCTACGCCGACCAATCACGGACGCGCTCACCACTCCCGCGCACTGGGCCACCTGGCAGGCTATAAGAACTAAGCCTTTTCGCTGCACTCGGCACTTCACCAGAAGATGGCGGCAATGTTTCTAGTCGCCGAAATATCGTGCCTTTATGAAAGGAACCACCGCGGCATTTCCATAGAGTGGTTTCGGAAAATCTGAATAGTCGAGAAATGAACCCGGGTACTCCTGAAGACCTAACTAAGACTTCAATGCTCACCTACGAAGTTCAAATAGTTGTGTAATATTTATTACAGTATGAAGACAAAGGCCAGAAAGAAATGAGTTTATAAATAATTTAATATCGAGGAACATCTTTACGACACCAAATTTTTTGTTCACCGCCCGCATTAAAAACTGGTTTTCCAGGTATAGCGCCTACTTTCTCAGCGCGTGGGTATCGAATTCAAGGTCAGCGTAGCGGGAATCAGTTTACAACAGTTTTGTACCTGCCCGCGGTTTGGATTCAAGGTCAGCGGCAGGGTATCAGGTTACACCGCAGGGTATCGATTTCAAGGTCAGCGGCTGAGTATCAGGTTACACCAGAACACCTGCACAATGTATCTATTTCAAGGTCAGCGGAAGGGTATCAGGTTACACCGCGGGGTATCAGGTTACACCGGAACACCTGCATAGGGTATCAGGCGACAAGGAGGGGGAACTGAGGTTAGTGGAGAAGGTAGTTGGGAGGGGTATCGAATTCAAGGTCAGTGGCAGGGTATCAGGTTACACTGCGGGGTATCGATTTCAAGGTCAGTGGAAGGGTAACAGGTTACAAGGAGAAGGAACTGCGGTTAGTGGGGAATGGGGGTTTCGGTTTCAAGGTCAGCGGTAGGGTATCAGGTTACAAGGAGGGGGAACTGAGGTTAGTGGGGAAGGGGGGGTTTCGATTTCAAGGTCAGCGGTAGGGTATCAGGTTACAAGGAGGGGAGGGGAAGGGGTATCAGTTACAAGGAGGGGAGGGGGTATCGATTACACTTCTTTTGGTCCAAGGTTCCAGACGCCACCGCCCTTCTCCCCCCCTACTAGCGTCTCCAGTGGGGCCGATATCTGGACTGCAGTGGTCGGGCCCTCATGTGGGGCAGTTTTCTGGGCTGCAGTGGGTGGCCCCTCCAGTGGGGCAGTTGTCTGGGCTGCAGTGGTACTGATGCTTGGCGCCTCCACCACAGTACCAACTTCGACCACTGCATTTTCCTACTTGTTGCTTGAGGGTTTGTCTTTACTGCCGCTCTTGACGGTTTTGCTTGACGCGGTTCGTTTTGGTACAGGAAGTTCTTTCCCTTTAACCTCTTTGAAGAACTACTATTCGCTGAAGTCAGCAGCAAAGACAGGAGGCATCGGGATGCGTGATGGCCAGTCTTGATCAGGATGACGTTCTTGGCAAGAAAAGAAAACACTGGGTCGGTCAAGGCGAGTTTGAAGATCTCAAAATCGTTTGTTGGTTGATGCAAAGTTAATGACCTAAGAACGAAGACTTTCCCGACGTATGACTGCAATGTAGTCTTCACGGGTGTACCACCGGATAGTGTTGTGGAAACACAATATTTCGACGGCTGGCTCTGCCGTCTTCTTCAGGTGATGAGACATGTGTAATGGTCGGCTGACCCACAGATACTGAGATGGTTCGGTTGCCGCTCTTCCTTATATACAAGTCCGCGTGGCCTCGGCGATGGCTTACTATGAGCCAGGCCCGCAACCAACAGGCGGTTGGCTGCCCGTGGTCGTGGCTAAGGTTCTTGTTCCAGCCCGAGCTAATATGAAGCCCTCTACGGCGGCAGCTGGACGGAAGTACAACGTTCTCTGCGGATATTTGCCAAGGCAGGTTTCCATGCCTCACTGAGACATAGACCACTGTCTCTGTTAAATGTGTCGGCCAGTCGAATTTCGATGGCTTCTTTGATGACAGATTCCCAAAAATGTGATGTTCTAGCCAATATCCTAACGTTATTGAACTGTACTTTGTGGCCATGGTCGTACACGTGCTCGGCGATCGCTGATTTGCTATACTGTCCCAAGCGGAGGTGGCGTTTATGTTCTTCACACCAGTTTTCTATGGTGCGGATCGTTTGACCGATGTAGTTCTTTCCACACTCGCACGGTATGCTATAAATCCCCGGAACTCTTAGGCCAAGTTTAAGTGGCAATCCAACAAAGGTATGCATTCGTTACATCCGGTGTGAGCTTGATCGTAATGCAATTTGTCTGGCAAAATGTCATCTGATTCGTGGGATTGGGTAGATGCTGCTACATCCGTTCAAGAAAATCTGGAGCGGGAGCGAACAACAGCTAGACATTTGTCTAAATACAACCGGTTGGCGGGAACTCAGCGCCCCAGGGAATGTCCCGAAGTGTGTCGCACAGTGGTGAATCTGAGCGGGATGCAACTTGACGACGCCACCGTTTCTGTCTTGTTCAAAGGTCTCAACTTCGCTCTGGCGCCAAGATGTGTGCCAACACTTGACATTATCACCTCTGTCGAACAGACTGTTCGCGCCCTACCAGGGGAGACAGCGGAAGATATCCGCAGGGAGACTTGCCGGGTCGTGGATAAAGCTAAACCCCCAAAGACCAACATAACCAGGGAGGAACGTTGTCTTGCGTCAGAACAATGAGGTTGTTGTTTTATCGGCGGACAAGGGAAATGCTATGGTATTACTTGCGGCAGAACAGTACGAGCAGAAGATGAGGAACATCCTTGACGACCCTTCTTATCGGCGTTTGGACAACGATCCTGCCAGCAGGATTGAGAGGAAGACTACGGCTTTATTGAAGAAGGCCGAATTCTCTGAAGAGACAAATAAGAAGCTCAGACCTCGCGCTGCCAGACCACCTCGGCTATACGGTCTGCCGAAGATACACAAAGAAAGCGTACCTCTAAGACCAATCGTCAGCAACATCGGAGCTCCAACCTACCCGCTGGCTAAATACCTGACCCGTCTTCTAAGTCCATCAGTCGGCCATTGCGAACACCATGTCAAAAATTCCACGGAATTTGTCAAGATTATCAAGACCATGGAACTGAAGGATTCAGATATAATGGTGAGCTTCGATGTCGTCTCATTATTCACCCGCGTCCCATTGAAGGATACGCTGGAGCTGATACGCCACCAGTTTGAACCAGCCATTGTGGACCTTTTCAAACATGTACTGACGTCCACGTATTTCACATACTTAGGGAAATACTATGAACAGGTGGACGGGGTTGCCATGGGATCTCCACTTTCTCCTGTAATCGCCGACTTATACATGGAGCATTTCGAAGAGAAAGCCCTGCAGGGAGCAGTTCTCAAACCTACATGTTTCTACAGATATGTCGATGATACATTTGTGGTGTTGCCCCATGGAATCAAGACTTTACATTAGTTTCTAGAATATCTGAACGGAATCCATCCTAGCATAAAGTTCACTATGGAAATGGAAAAGGATGGTTTGCCTACCTTTCCTCGACATCCTAATTAAAAGAAAAACCGGATGGAACGCTGGGGCCATAGTGTATACAGAAAATCTACCCACACAGACCAGTATCTGGGCGCCACGAGTTTCCACCATCCTGTGCAGCGCAACACTGTTTTAAATACTCTTGTGCACAGGGCTAGAGCGATTGCTGACAAAGACAGCCTGCCACAAGAACTGGAACACCTGAGAACTGTCTTCAGGCGGAACGGTTACTCCGAGAGGCATAAGTACAGATGTTTGGCCTACCGACCGGGTTGGAGTGTAATGCAGCACCTGAGCCGAAGCCCTCATCTGCCACCCCGACCACACCATGCTATCATACCATTTCACTACGCCCCCGCCTCGGGATTGGTCTCTTCCGAATCACCCGCCATTACAGCGGGGACGGTGGGGCTAGGCACTTTCGCCACCCTCTGATAGGGTGCCCACGGGGAAGCGCGCGGAGCTAGCGCCCGCCACGAACCAGGCCGAAGACCCTTTGCAAACCTGGCCGTATAGCTGAAGCCTTTTCTGTGAATCCCCCCGCTGATCCCCCGGCCCCGCCCTAACCCCGCAGGGCGGGCGGAAACCGTAGTGACCGAGGGCCGCGAGAGAAAACCCCTCGCGCGTTCGCCCCGCCAGCAGACCGAACGTATCGTCCCTGAATACGTGGCATCCCGCACGAGGCGGTTGCCAAAAGGTGGCACCTGCCCTGCGCAGGCTCCCACGCACCAGTCAGCTTCACAGACCACCGTCGTAGCGCACGAGCATAAGCATTCAGAGCGGTGTTGCCCCGCCCGGGTCCGAGGACCCATGCGCTACCGAACCCCACATATAGAGGTTCTATTTTGGCAACAAGAGTCTTTTTTTTTTCCCTTGTTGTGTTTGTTGACCATGTTCCCCCTGGAGCTGCAGGGGTATCTTGTTAGGTTGCAACGTTTCTTCTTTTACTGCTCATGGTTGAAGCAACGCTGTTCTTCTCTCGAATGCCTTCTTCGCGAATGTGGAAAAGGCTCTGAAGTTTTCTTCTGTTTCCAGCAGCTGTTGTCGTCAATCTGGAGTCTCCAAGTTTACGTGGCGCTGGAGTTCTTCTCGCTGTTCTTGATAGTTTGTGCACGATATAATAATGTGCTCAGCTGTTTCTGCTTCGCCGCAACTGCATAAGTTGCTGTCTTCAATATTCCGATCATAAAGGGCCTGTTTCAGCCCGTGTCCTGTTAGTAGACATGTGGTTGGATAAGATAGATGTGTCGTCTTGCGCCATCCGGTTGCCCACGTGCTGGCCTCGGCTATCCGAGTCGAAAGTATGTCTTCCATTCCTGCTGTTAATCCACCTTTGTTCCCATATTTCTTTTAACTTTGTGTTGACATATCTCCTTCTTTGGAGTATCCCCTTGCGGTGTTGCCGTGTTCCTGGAGGGTGTTCGTTCTCAGGAACATATATGCCTATGAACTCGGCCTCTTTTCCTTTTCTAATGTAATACATTAGTGCCTTTTTTACGACCTCCAAGTCTAGCGGCATACATCCTGTTAGAACTTGGAGAGCTTCGTTTCAGGCTGTTCGGCATCCATTGCTCATCATGAGCAGGAATTGGCGTTGTGTGGCGTCTAGTGTTCTCTTGTGGTGCACTTGCACTGCCTTGTGTGCCCACTACCGATGCACCATATGTTACGATGGGTAGACAGATTGAGCTGTACATTTGTCTGATGATGCCCTTCTTTAGGCCCCATTCCTTTCTTGTCACTCGTGTGAGGCCCGATATTGTAGCTTTTAACTTTTCCTGGGGGTCTTTGACGTGCTGGAAGAATGTTCTTGCTGAAGTCAATTATCACCCCCAGGTATTTTACTTGAGTAACAAATTTGATGCTGGATCCTGCTAGTTTAATCTGTGGGGGTCTATTTTTCGTGAGTTTTCCTTTTATGTACATTGCTTGAGTTTTTTCCTTAGATATTTCCATTTTGTTCTGGTTTAACCATTGGTTTATTTCTGCTAGTGCCTCTGTTCCTGTCTGTTCCAGCTGCCTTCTGTTGCCGGCGCTAAATATGACTACTAGGTCATCCGCGTATGCAAGTACAGTCCAAGGTTTACCGGTTTGTTTGTTTAGAAGATCATCTAGTGCAATGTCCCAGTAGTGCGGGCTGCTTGGTGATCCTTGTGGGCATCCTTTTGTCACTTTTTTCCAAATTTTCCTTGTGGGTGTTGTTACACATACTTCCCTGTTTGAGAAGTAGCTGCAAACTAGTTTATACACTGTTCTGTCGCACCTTGCTAATCGGAGCCTTTTAAGTATTGATGGCCACCATAGATGGTCGATGGCTCCTTTAATATCTATAAAGATTGCGACCGTGTATTTTAGGGTTGGGTGTATTAGGGAGATTAATTTGTTAATCGCGTCTTCAGTTCCCAATCCCTTTTTAAAACCAAATTGTAGAGGAGAGCTGAGCCTTTCCGCTTCATACCTTTTCTGTATTCTGGAGATTATCACTTTTTCCAGAATTTTCCCCATTACTGGGAGTAGGCAGATTGGGCGATATGACTTCGCCGACTCTTTCGGCTTTTTGTTCCCTTTTGGAATTATGCAAAGTTTCCCTTTTTTCCAGGGAGAAGGGAAGGTTTGTTCCTTGAAGCATTGCTTTAAAACGAGTTCTATTATTTCCGGCGTCTTTTTCCAGATTCTTTTGACTGTTATTGTATCTATATTGTCGGGACCCGGGGCCTTTCCCACTTTGCTTGTTTTTATAGCTTGCGCTATTTCTTCCCTCTGAAGTTCTTGTTCAAGAGGGGGTCCGATGTACTGTTGGTTTTGAAGGATTATTTCTTGTTGTTCCTCGGTGTAAGAGGATGTTTCCTCGTCGGGAACAAGTTGTGTGAGGATTTCTCCAATTGTGTCGTCCCATTGTGTTGCGTATTGCTCGTTTGTAGTTAATACTGAGCTTAATACTGGGTCTTTTCTTAGTTTTCCTCTGATTATTTTGTACACAATGCCCCATGGCTACTCATTCCCTGTAGTCTGCACAAGATTTTGCCATGTAGTGGCCTTCTTTTTGCTAACCTGCTGTTTGTAGCCACTTGCTGCTGTTGCGTATTCTCGCCTTGCTCTGGCTATTTTTAGTGCGTTACCCGTTTTCCTGGCATGTTGAAGGTTCTTTCTCAGTTGCCTCACATTTGTTCGCATCCTATGTAGCTCTTCATCCCACCAGGGAACTGCCCTCGCTTGAATTCTTCTTTTCCTCATCGAGCCATCACAGATTTCTGTGATGTCGGCTTGTAATTTAACAGCCATTTCCTCAGCACTTAGCTGTCGGTATTCTTCTATGTTTTGGAACTTGGCTGTTGCCAGAGCATCGAAAGCACGCCACCTTGTGGCTTTAACATTGTACCGCTCTGCGATCACATAGTTCTGTATTGGAGTGGGCATTAGCATCTTGAACGTGATGCATCTATGGTCACTTGTTGTCCACCCGCAGTGAAGATCCCACTCAGTTATTCTTGTCTGCAAAGAGGGTGTACACAGTGTTATGTCAATGTTCGTGTCCCCACTTGCAGACGAGTAGGTAGTGATTTCAGTTCTTTGGTTTAGCACAACTAGACCATATTGGTTAATAAACTCCACCATTCTTTCTCCTCTATCATTTGGGACTCTTGAATGCCACATCAATGATGTGGCATTCACATCTGCACTTATTATAATGTTTTTACCTCTTAGGCCACTTACTATTCTTTCCACTTTATTAATATATGGCTCAATAGGCTGACCATATTGAAAATATGTACTTACCACATATAATTCTCCAAACGGCCCCGACACTACCGCACATACCACGTGGCTATCTGAGTACTGTGATAGTAGCAGGGCCTCTAGTGATGGGTTCATAATGAGTACAGCGGCCTTTGCCGCTTCCCCATCCTTGTTGTTTGTAATTATTCTAGTATTTGAGCTATAGCCCAAGATTTGGCCATAGTCAAAGTACGGTTCTTGTAACAATGCCAGACCAATGCTTTCTTCGGAGCATCTTTGTTCCAGCTGAGGTGGCACCGTTTTGCCCCTTCCACTGTTTATTTGGAGAATTTTTAGAAAATTATTGTTTTGTCTTTCCATGACTGTTTCCACTGTGTTTTATAATTGCACTCCCGCACACGCAGGTACACTTTACACTTCACTTCACTTCACTTCACTTCACTTTGTTCTTGATCCTGCTACTCAGCAGGTGTTGTTTAACTCCTGTTGATCTTAGGCGCGGGTCCCAGCACACGTGAACTGCTGGTGATCACCACACCTGGATCTGTAACAGGTGGTAATGTATTACGGTATGTTTGCGATTTCCTCTCGCGCTTGCAGTGCCGCTTGTTAGTAGTTTCATGGTACTATTTTGGCTATGGATTAATTCTTATTTTAACATTTACATTGATTGGTACAGTTAATATGGTTACATTTACTGATGTTTGCTATCTTAGTATTCGCAGCAACCTGCGCCCATTTGTTCACTCTAGATTTTTAGCCGTTGGTCTTTCGTCTTACAGACGTGGCGGCCGTTTTAGTTAAGGTATTGTTCGATTGACGTGGGCTACTGTCTATCGCAATTTTGTTTTGATTTGCTCTGCTTTTAAGGCCTCTCATTCTGAGATGCTCGTTAAGTTTGCCGGTGTCGGTACATTGTAAGTTAAGACCCTAAAGCTGCCAACAGCGGGGGCGCTACTCCCCGAGCTCCCCCGTCACACTCTTTGCGTAATTATTTGAATGCGACCCGGGGAGCTGTGGTGCTGACCCCTTCATTCGACTCCGGGGATTATGCGATTGCTAACAGCAGGGGTGCACTATCCCCCTGAGGCGCTTGGTCTTCAATCACCAGGACGCCCCCAGCACTGAAGCAGTCAGGGCAAGGTTGCTCGTTTCACTTGAGCTGCGGCCAACACCGTAGTGCGCCTTGTAGCAGCTTGACCACCCAAAAGCCTTCCGTCCAGCAGGGGACGCGATCCTCCCTGAACTCCGAGCCTCAGCTGGAGCGACTGGACTGTTGTTGATTGGGCGTCTGCCTATCGTCTCGCCTCCAGTGGTCCTTCCTTCGAGAAGCTGTGAAATGATAGAGGAATAGAGGGATAGGATTCGGGGAATCGGGGAAGGGAATCTTCGGCTCCCAGCAGCGGGGACGCTACCCCCCGAGGTCCCAGGCGTAGCACTGGGACCTGTGGTGCTGACCCCTTCATTTAACTCCGGGGAATTATGCCCGCCGGCAGCAGGGGTGCATTAATCCCCTGAGGTGCTTGGTCTTCATTCACCAGGACACCCCCAGCACTGGAGCAGTCAGGGCAAGGTTGCTCAGTGCACTTGAGCTGCGGCCAACACATAAGTGCGCCTAAATACAGCTTGACTACCCACAAGCCTTCCGTCCAGCAGGGAGCGCGACCCCTCCTGAACCCCCAGCCTCAAGCCAGGGGCGACGGGACTGTGGACACCAGGCATAGATCCCGGGGGCGGCGGAGGCGGTACGAGTCCGCCTCCTGCAACCGCCCCCTACTGACCCAGTTCCGATGCCCAGCAATATCCCCTCTCTTGGTAGATACCACAGGAACAAGACCAAGACTAGCGGTTTCAAAGTTTGCCAGTCATCATAATTCAGATGTAAGCTCATTACAGACACCTCCAGCTCAATCAACCCACAGCATCGTCCCAGAGGGAGAAAATTTCCCCCAACGCCCTAACTTGTACCTACAGTGATACAAGAAAAGCGTCGGGTAGGCTCGGGACCCCGGGTGTGCCAAACCCGTATCTGGGTCTCCCCGGACCCCTGGGGGATACTCCGAGAGGCAGATAGAAAGGGCAATTGAACGTAAGCCAGGGAAAATTCCAGTCCAACAGGAAGAAACGCCCAAGGCCACCGCCTTTCTGCCTTTCGCCGGAAACACCTCGGGGAAAATCGGCAGAATCCTCGCACGACATGGTATAAAATCTTTCTAACGACCACCAGCTAAAATACGGGACTACCTCCGTTCAGTCAAGGATGATCTTGGCCTAAGAGTTCCGGGGATTTATAGCATACCGTGCGAGTGTGGAAAGAACTACATCGGTCAAACGATCCGCACCATAGAAAACTGGTGTGAAGAACATAAACGCCACCTCCGCTTGGGACAGTATAGCAAATCAGCGATCGCCGAGCACGTGTACGACCATGGCCACAAAGTACAGTTCAATAACGTTAGGATATTGGCTAGAACATCACATTTTTGGGAATCTGTCATCAAAGAAGCCATCGAAATTCGACTGGCCGACACATTTAACAGAGACAGTGGTCTATGTCTCAGTGAGGCATGGAAACCTGCCTTGGCAAATATCCGCAGAGAACGTTGTACTTCCGTCCAGCTGCCGCCGTAGAGGGCTTCATATTAGCTCGGGCTGGAACAAGAACCTTAGCCACGACCACGGGCAGCCAACCGCCAGTTGGTTGCGGGCCTGGCTCATAGTAAGCCATCGCCGAGGCCACGCGGACTTGTATATAAGGAAGAGCGGCACCCGAACCATCTCAGTATCTGTGGGTCAGCCGACCATTACACATGTCTCATCACCTGAAGAAGACGGCAGAGCCAGCCGTCGAAATATTGTGTTTCCACAACACTTTCCGGCGGTACACCCGTGAAGACTACATTGAAGTTAATGACCGCTTGCCAACTCGAACAATAAGTTGAACCCACCAGGGCTCTCTTTGCCTCTTCCCAAACGTTGTTCCCAGCGTTCGAGTGGGAACTCATTGTAGTGGTTGCAGTAATTGACAGCTCGGAATTTCGAGAAAAGGTTGATTGGCAAGTCTTTAGCTAACGTCATGGCAGACCGATGTGTGCGCACGGCTTGGCAGCACAAACTCGAATGGTTGGTTGCACGCTGGAGCTGTCGGGCTCGTTAGCTATAGGATTTGCTGCAGCCTACTAAAGTGGCCTCAACTGGGCAATTACTGTCTTATTTTATTTTCCGCGCTACCTTGTTTTAACTATCTATTTCTTTTACACCCTTCTATCTTTTGAAATATATCTTAAATTTCTCTGAAAGTGCTTCTACTTCCCCCAGATTAATAGCAAATTTTATTTTTGGTATCTCATTCTATCTATTAAATTCCAGAATTAAACTACTTTTCCCTTAAAAAAAACTTATATTAAACTTCTTTCTTTTAACATCTTTAACATGTAATCACACTGTCTTATATTAGTTAACGCCCAAAAAATGGAATTTAATTAGTCTATATTATTAATGCCGCCAGAATGGTATGGGCCTACCTGGAATTTGAAATAGATGAATGTATTTCTATAGAAAAATACAGTACACACTTTGTTGATAAGCACTGTTTACCATAGATGGTTTACTAATTCTCCCTGATGGCCAACGTTCAAAAAAAAAAAAACACGCACATTCGCTTAATATCCGAAGAAATGCAGATTCGAAACGTATGAAGCTTTGTTAAGCGTTCTTAGCAAAGAAGCAAAATACAACAGTTCACAAATAGAGGAGGAGCTCTATCACGTGACAGTCCGAACTTAACCAACTACACCTACTGTCTCCTCTGTTCTCCGCGCAGGGGTGCCACCCCTTGCACACACAAGTCCCTTGTGTTGTTACAAATGCTACGTCGAATGCAGCTGACCTGACGGGCGCCACACAGCAGAGTTGTTCTCGCTTAACTCTAAGCTGCAACTGAGTACAAGAGCCTCGCTTTCAGGTCAATAAATTAAGTTTTTGGAATCAGATTTCAAAAATTCTCTCTCTTTATGTTCTAGTGAAGGTTACTGATCACTTTAAGGGCATTGGAATAGAGTTAATTGGTTTCTAATAACGATTTTTTAACAACCGGCTGCCAGGCAAATTGTGCGGGAACCATGGGAGTCCTAGAGTACACGCAATGGAGGGTTAAATAATTACTTGAATATAATTTTTCTTCCTTTAAGCGTTAGTTATATAACAACCAGGAGTATGCACTCCATCACAATTAAAATTAATTTTAAAACTACTTCTCTAATGTCATTCCCAATGAGTGACAATTATTTCTGGGGGTATTTTAAGTTAACTATGTGTTTCAGTGAATGACAGCTTTCCCCAATCTTTTATTCTGTTACCATACATATTCAATATTTTCTATCAGGTTCTGAATAGAACTGTGAATTACACACCATTATATACTTCATTATTATGTAAGAACTTAAATTTTCAGTCAGTGATTAATTTTGATCAAAAACCTTGTTTCTTCTAATTCAGTTGTCCCATCTACCCCCTTTCCTCAGTTACTCACATCAACTACAGTGAATGAAGAAATGTACACAAATGCAGTCCTGTATGATGGATTTTAACAATAGTTGGAGTATTCATATTAAGAATTGTTAATGTGTTACTTTTAAAATCAATTATCCATACATTAATTATAAATATCACAATGAGAACCTATATGGTTTTTTTTCTAGTTTCCCTAAAAATGCAGCAGAAAATAAAATCTTTAAAGAACAAATAAAAATTATTGCACAATTTGTGAGTGAACAGATGGCTGGACCAAATCCTCGAGTGCCATGTACTGGCCATGGCCTTCAGCTTCATCTTAATGAAATAAAGGCAAGTACCGTGCATTATGTACATACAAGATTTGGCATTAACTGTGCAGATGTTCAAATTTTTCATTCTGCCTAAGCTGTGTGTCAAATTTTCGATTATTTTCCTTATAAGTTTATATGCGAAATTTTAAAAGTATATATTCATTGAACTATTTTCTTATCTTTGTTGTGATTTTTAAATGTAGGCAGCGAATTAAAATACGAGGGAGAGTCAAATAAAACCTTAAAAGTGTAATATAAAATATAATAAAAAGTGCCCGCCAGTGGTCTGTAAGTTGTTACACCTGATTGAAATAATGTGCCACATGTCTCCACAAGTGGCGGCACAGTGAAGATGTGCAGGCACCAGCGCAGGAACAGTTTAAAGATGGCCACCCCACTAGCAATATGCACCAGAGAAGAACAGCGTTCGATTATTAGATTTTTGCAAAGTGAAGGTTTAAACCTATCGACATTTATCGCAGAGTGAAGGTACAGTAAGGAGATGCCTGTTTGTCAAAGCAGCAAATGTATGAATGGTGTGACGTCTGTGGCTGATGCTCCGTGCCTGGGCCAGGCACTTCGTGTCCTGTCTCCCTAGACCACAGCAGCAGTTGAAACTATAGTACTGAATAACCGCCCAGTGACATTGGATGACATTGCATCAGCTGTAGACATTAGTCATGGTTCAGCACATCACATTATGCTCAGGTTTTATAAGGTGTCTGCATGATGGGTGCCCCGCTATCTGAATCCGGAATTGAAGCAACGGCGTTTTGATGTGGGGGAAGAACTTCTGTGGCATCTCGAACGCGATGGTGATGCCTTTCTTTCACGAATTGTCACGGGAGATGAAACATGGGTCCATTACCATCAGTCTGAGATGAAGAGAGAGTGAGTTACATCACCAAAACCAAAGAAGTTTCGAACACAGCCATCCACAGGGAAGGTTATGCTGGCCCTCTTTTGAAACGAAAAAGGCGTCCTCTTGGAGCACTATACACCGCGAGGGACCACTGTTAGCAGGTACGTATACAAAGGCCTCCTCAAAAATCATCTTCAGCCTGCCATTAAAACAAAATGATGTGAATTGTTATCGACAGGTGTTCTGCAATATGACAATGCACAGCTCCATACAGCTCGTGCAACGGTTGCAACAATCACAGACATGCAGTTTCAATGTCTGCCTCATCCACCAATCAACCATTCTCGCCCGACCTTGCCCCAAACGGTTTCTAAACACTTTGCGGGATGAAATTTCAATCCGATTACGGGGTGCGGCTGGTGGCTCATGAATGGTTCTGTCATCTCCCAAAAGAATTTTTACACAGGAATTCAAGCACTTCAGAAGCGTTGGCTGACATGCATTGAGCGTGGAAGAAACTATATTGAAAAATGGTACAGGTGACTTGTATGAGTGCACAATACATAACATTTTATTTGACTCTCCCTCAAATATTAAAAATTTAAAAGTGTCTTTGATTTAAAAAAGCACTTATTTTCTCAAGAATTTAAAAATTATTCAATTTCTTAAATCCAAAATTATTACTAGCTTGGTTGAGTATTTATTTGAAAATCTAGTAAATAATTTAAAGATATAAAAAGTTAATTGTTGGCGTTTCGTAGATTGACTTTTCTGTGCAGTAGTCTCCAGATTCATTTTCTTCAACTCTTGCTATCTTCAGTTAATCTGTACACCTCTGCATAACAAATGAAACCTACATCTTGTATTAATCTGCTTCACATATTGTGATAATTGATTTCCTCTTTATTGTTTTCCTCAACTATTCACTCCATGAACAAAATAGCCAATCCCATATCTGTCAGACTTCTTTCTGTATTTATCTTCCACAAAAACATGTTTTTTTTTTGTTTGTTTGTTTTTTTTTTGTGCTTTATCTACCCACTTCATTTTTATAAATTTTTTATTATATAACATTTTAAGCTCTGTAATTTTCTTATTTTTGGTTACCTAGTAGTACAACATACAGTTCAGCGATCAGTTGGCTTAGTGGTTAAGGTGTATGACTGGAGATCGAAAGATCCCTGGTTCAAATCCCTGTGTCAGTGGGAATTTTCTTAAGCCCCTAACTCAACATTCACCTCTAGCACAGCTTGCTGTGTAATGTGAAGTATGTAAGAATGCTGCTGTGGTTTGGATTCCATGTAATTTGTAGGTCTCCCTCCCAGTAGAATTAATGGGTTAAGCTAAGGCAGCTATGACAGGGGTGAAATGCACAGCCTGTCACTAGGTCATTACAAGCACATGGAAATATTATGTAATAAAGTATTATGTTACATATGTACAGACTTAAGTGTGAAAACTAGTTTCAATCATCAAAGTAATTTTATTAAGTATAACAGAAACATCTTACTTCCTCATTACAACTAATTATTTGTTTAGGCAGCAATAGATCAGTAAAAAATACCATGATACAATGTAAAAATGGAAGGGAAGAATAAGTGGACCCTCTATTCACCAAGCTTGAAGTAGGAGGGCAGCAATTCCATCTCTGGTTTCTTACTCGCGGAAGTTGTGAACGGATACCAGCTCTCTTAAATTACTTTTAATATTAAATAACGTGTAGAAATATTTGTCTGGTGGCGTGTTTAGCGAATTTGAGTGTAGTAACACTGTGTAGTAAAAGTATCATAGATTAAATAGTTCAAAAAGGTGTTGGTTCGACAAGTTTAAAACTCGTGTGTGTTGTTTACATTATACTAATAACCGTTATAGGGAATTAATCTTCTATCAGTGAAGGAAACAAGCAGTTACTAACAGGTTTATTGTTAAAATTGGTTTGCTTGCGTGGTAAACGGAGAAAGGTGTGTCTTGTGGAAATTATATTGCATAATAAGGAAAGGTATTTATAGGTTAAGTCACAACTCGCTTCAAGGGCACATAGTTTGTTTTGTTTAAAATCTCAATGAGCATGAAGTGTGGTGGCTGTCGCAGGGTTGTAAAGCAGGGAAACAGCTGTAATGATTGTGGAGTTCGTTTTCATCCGAAATGTGGCTACATGGAAGCTGAAAATGCACTTTACTCTCCTTGGAGTTGTTTGACTTGCAAAAGTAGCAAGGAAAAGAGGGAACTAGAAAGTAGGATCTCTTGTCTCGAATCCACAGTGGCTGAATTAACAAAAGAGCTCAATGTTTTGAAGGCTGAAAAAGCAGCATTAAATGTTAAGGAATTCCAGTGGATTGCAGCCAAAACTGGAATGAAACAACAGGACCTGCATTCTACAAATTTTCAGTTGGAAGTTTCCAATACTTTTGGGGTGTTGGAGAATCTAACTGAGGATGTATCAGATACCACAGCAGGGCTGTCTCATTGCAACAAAGCTGTAAAAAAGCACACATTGTGCAAAGCTCGAAAAAAGAAATCCAAGAAGGTGTTATTGCTTGGAAGTAGTCACGGTAGGGGGTTAAGTGCAATGCTACAGTCAAGCCTGGGCTCTGATGTTGAGGTGTGTAGTATATTTAAGCCTAATGCAGAACTTGGCAATGTTGTGGATGAAATTTCAAGCCTGGGGAAAGATCTTACTAAAGAGGATCATATAATTATAGTTGGGGGTCCTGGAAACAGTCTGTCCAGAAATCTCAATTATTGTGTTGAAACAGACATTGACAACATTGCTAAAAACACCACTCACACCAATGTTGGTTTTGTTGACCTGTTCAGGCGTTATGATCAACCCTGGATGCGTGGTCATGTACAGCGTACACAGGCAGATCTGAAGCGTGCATTGTGTCAGGCTGACCGAACACACATTGGTTTGATAGATGTTTCTGGCATAACACGGAGTGACCATACCTCCCATGGACTCCACCTGAATGTTCGGGGCAAGCAGAAGCTAACGCAACTGATTGCCAATAACATCAGGAGAGGCAGGTTGGATGTGAACCCCATCCCAGTGGTAATTGGTGGTAGGACTCAGTCTTTTTTAGGCCAAATGTCAAGAGTAGGAAGAGTTATTTAAGAAATGTACATAATGGTATTACAGTAAAAAATAAAGAATGTCAGTCTAAAATAGCTTTGTTCCATCAGAACATTAGGGGTATCTCAAGCAAACTTGATGAGTTCATAATATCTATAGAAGAAACCCAAAAATCATTGAATCTTAACATAAATATCGTATGTCTGACAGAACATCATCTGAAGAATTCTGAAATAGGTCTCCTCCCTTTTATTGGATATAGATTAGCTTCTTGTTATTGCAGGTCAGAGATGAGAATGGGTGGTGCAGCAATATATGTAAGCGAAAATACCGAGACAAAATCGTTAGATGTAAGTAAATACTGTATAGAAAAAGATTTTGAATGTTGTGCAATACAGTTAGAATTAGAAAACAAATATCTTATAGTGCTGACAGTTTATAGGGCTCCCACAGGAGACTTCAGTAAATTTTGTAATAAACTTGAGGCGGTTCTAATAAACTTATCACGTACTAAAAGGGAAATTATCCTCTGTGGAGACTTCAACATAAATTTTGCTGTAGAATGTAACCAGACAGATTATCTTCTAGGAATGCTTAGATCATTCAATCTCTATCAAACTGTAAATTTCCCAACTAGAACACAAAAAGATAGTAGTACCATTATTGATAACATTTTTGTAGAGCACAATAAATTAGAAATATATGAAACAGTTCCAATGGAAAATGGTTTGTCAGACCATAATGCTCAAATAAATATTTTGGATGTTGTGGGAAATGAATGTAACAAAAAGAAAGGATTTGTCAGAGTTAGGCCATTAAAGAACAATTCAATAAAAATATTAAATGATGAACTTCTCAATGAGGACTGGAGCACTGTTTATAAATTAAAAGGGGTAAACAATAAATTCAATTACTTTCACCAAAGGTTTTCAGAAATTTACAAAAGGTGTCTCCCTACAAAACTAGTTCCAATTGGTCAAAAACGAGTAAACAAAAATTGGGTTACAGTTGGTATTAAAACATCTTGCAGACATAAAAGGGAATTGTATGTAAAAGTTAGGAATACTGATAATATGCTTCTCAGACAACATTACAAAACTTACTGTAGAATTTTAACCAAAGTAATAAAAGAAGCTAAACGTTTGGCCATAAACGATGAGATTAGTAGTTCAGATAATAAGATAAAAAGTGTTTGGAACATTATTAAAAGAGAAACAACTGTATCATCCCTTGAACATAAACCTATATCTATAAGCATTAATGATAAGCTTGTAACTGACCCCTCTTATGTAGGAAATGCTTTCAATAACTACTTCTTAACAGTTGCTGAAAAAATAAAAGGAAAATATATTGGGAATATGGATGCTATAGCAATACTTAAATCCTTGTCACCAAAAACAGCACCTATGTCTATATTTCCCACCAGTCAAAATGAAATTGAAAAAATTATTAAATCCCTCAAAAATAAAAAGTCATTTGGTTATGATGAGGTTTCAACCCATGTAGTGAAACAATGTAACACCAGCATTAGTAGAGTTATTAGTCATATTTGTAATAGTTCTTTTGAAGAAGGTATCTTCCCTGACTCACTCAAGAAGTCAATAATCAAACCGCTTTATAAAAAGGGTGATACCTCAAAAATTGAGAATTACAGACCCATTTCACTTCTACCAGCATTTTCAAAAATCTTTGAAAAAGCAATGTACAGAAGGGTGTATGCACATTTACAAAAAAATGACCTACTCAGTAAAGTACAGTTTGGTTTTAGACAAGGCGTTTCAACAGATTCAGCAATTTTTGCTTTTGTAAACAACATACTGGAATCAATGCATAAAAAATTAAATTCCCTAGGTATATTCTGTGATCTTGCTAAGGCTTTTGACTGTGTTGATCATGAAATTCTACTAGGTAAATTAGACCACTATGGAGTTAGTGGTAAGCCAGGACATTGGTTTAAATCATACCTGGAAAATAGAAAGCAATGTGTATCACTGAAAGATGTTAATACAGGAGATGTTATAAACTCAGAATGGGGTATAGTTAAATGTGGTGTGCCTCAGGGTTCAATTCTTGGTCCTCTGCTGTTCTTAATCTATATAAATGATCTCCCACATATACTAGGTGATAATGAACACATGGTGCTCTTTGCAGATGATACTAGCATATCCTTGAAAGACCCATCAGCACAAAACCTCGAAAACACAGCAAATGAAGTTATAAAGAAAATTAACAGGTGGTTTAATGCCAACAAACTAATACTTAATGTAGAAAAGACACAGTTACTTCAGTTTGTTACAAAAAATAAAACAAAGGACAGCTATAATGTATTATCAGAAGGAAAAGCAATCGATGAAAGCAGTTTCACAAAATTCCTGGGTGTATATATAGATAACAAATTGAACTGGAAACAGCATATTCAACAACTTCTTAAAAAACTGAATTCTGCAACATTTTCACTGAGGGTAATATCTAGAATAGCTAATATAGAAACCAGAAAGTTAGTATATTTTGCATATTTTCATTCCCTGCTCACTTATGGCATCTCATTCTGGGGAAACTCGTCACAAGCACAGAGGGTATTTAAATTGCAAAAGCGTGCTATAAGAACTATTTGTGGAGCAAACCCACAGACACCGTGCAGAAATCTATTTAAAAACCTGGGTGTTCTAACAATGCCAGCACAGTATGTATACTCTGTATTATCATTTGTAGTAGAAAATCCTGAACACTTCAATCTTAATGCTGACATACATAGCCATAATACTAGGAATAAATATAATATTCACAAGGATTACAAATCACTGTCAATTGTTCAGAAAGGGCTAACATTTACTGGAGCTTCCTTATTCAATGTATTACCAACAGAAATTAAATGTTATCTACAAAAACCCAACTACTTTAAGTCCAAACTGAAAGAGTTTCTGCTTCAGAACCCATTTTACTCTGTAAAAGAATTTTCTTCTTGGAATTTGGTAACTAAGAATGACTGATAAAATAGTATATATGGTGTATGGAAGGGGAAGGTGACAAAATTATCCACAATTACCAAAATGATATATGGTTTTTCTTTCTGTTGAAACTTGACAAATGAACTAATTACACTGTTTACAAAATTTCACTTATATATAGTAACTAACATGGGATAGCACGCACTCAAAAACGGCTGTGAAAAATTATCATATTAACAGGTTTTTAAGTAATTGACTGCTTATGAGTTGTTGGTAATATAATTGATATTGCTAATAGGTGTGTGTACTGTTCCACATAAATAGCAACTAACATAATATAATATGTAGTCACAAATTACAGTGAAACCTTACATGGTAACTGGTTGGTAAGAAAATAACTGGTTATTAGATGCTGGTAACAAGTGTATACACTGTTCCACATAATAAGTATTAATTAACTCGGGATTGTATTTGTAGATTACAGGAGATATTGGTTATACTAATAGGTTGTTGCTAACTTGTTGTCAATATATAATAATATTATCAATTATATAGTAATATTGACATTACTAATAAGTGTTTGTACTGTTCCACATCCCCGAGATTATTCTCACATGGGATCAAAGTGAACATATCTATCTATCTATCTATCTAATAACAAACAAAAACTGCATAAAAATCAGGTGGATGTGGTGGGGTTACAAAACCAATATTAGCTGGGGGGGGGGGGGGGGAAGGAAGAATAATGTGAAAATAAAAATGGGAAAAAGTGCAAAAAGTTTCTAAATATGATAAATAATTAAAATATATAAATATGTGTAACTGTGGTGACTATTGCTAACTGTGTGAGCTCAGTCATATTTTACTGTCATGAGTAAAGCCATCACCCAAAATATTGTGTTTATGTCTGTGGGGGGGGGGGGATGGGGGGGGTCAATGCTGCCCTCCTTCCTTCAACATTATTGAGTGATAGGTTTACTTCTTCTATCCTTCCCATATTGATGATATATTTATTTTTATTCTACCATATATTCACCATTCCTACTATAGTCCATCACCAGCTCCTGATCTATCTTAAATTTTTCCAAATTCATTGTTCAATACTTTTTCTGTACCATTCAATAGCTATATTAATACATGATTCAACACTCATTAGTGTGTTCACATCCCACTCTCCATCCACCTTTTTCCTTTATTACAGCATGATGTGTTTATCTAACGTATTATGAATTGTGTCCATATTGGTTTTTGTTTCTGTAGTTCTTCTGGCTTGTACTTGGGCAATTGATTCTAGCCTTCTTTATCTCATCAGAGCCGTTTTAGAGGTGTCGAGTGCAAAAATTGTTCATATTTTATAAAATTGCATTTTTGCAGGGAAGAAAACTATTTAGGTAATCTTAGAAAACATATTATCTAAATATTAAATTTCATCAAAATCGTTACTGCCGTTTCTGAGATTGCAAATATATGCAAACATTGCTTGTTTAAAGATAAGATATATCTAAGGTCTCCTTCCTTGGTATATGCATTTTTTGACCATGCTTTTGTTAAGACTCATGCCTTCTAGAATTGTTATCTATATTATTGATGTAATTTTATGTACATTATATCTTACATTTGAAACATGGTCATATTATACAGTTGGATCATGTAGTTGCATCTAGAAATGAATACATACTGTTACTAACTATGTTTAAAAAATGTTGATAAATTTCTGGAAGAGAAAATATATTTACAAGCATTAAAGTTGTTGATTCTGTTTAATTTGATACCAAAATCTTAAATCAATGTTTAATTACATAAATTAAATAATTTTGTCCAAACAATTTTAAAGTTCATTTTAGTTAATTAACTTAAAAACACTCTTGTGTCTACTTTTTTAGGAAGTACAAACTAGTTCAGATAGCTTTTATGTATCTGGAAGCTCTAATAAACACAAACCATCATTTATTGATAACACTTTGTTCAATCAAAGAGCTCTTCTTAAGTCATCCACATAACTGATAGTTTTCTTTAATTTTTATGCCTAATTTTTTCTTATTCAGATTTAGAAACATTTCAAATATTATAAGAATTTGAACAGTATGAAATCCCAACACTCTGTAATAGAAATAATTTAGAACAATGACATCTCTGATGTCATTAAAGCTACCGTAGGTTACATTGCACAGGCATTAGACCATGTGACATTGAATTTACAATTCTTCATAACATAAATTTGTGTCATCAGGCACATTAAAGAAAAGTCTTCAGGGTCAAACTTTTCATAGAAATTCATCTCTTGTATATTAAGATTATATGACTAAACACAGAAATGTTGTGGGTCTCGCACAGCCACTACAAACTGCATTAGTTTCTTTCATTTTCTCCTACATACAAACTGATTATATCTTCAAAAAGATGACTCACATTCCAATAATACAAAATATGAGTTTACTTTAACAATGTAAATTATGAAGAATTTCTACATTTAACTTGCATGAAGATTATTAATAATATACTTATTTATATAGGTAAACCTTGGCACAAATATAATACCTCTTGGACACATTCGAGTTGGTTCATTCTTGGAACGAGCTCTCTTGTTCAAAGTGCTTGCTGATCGCATTAGCATGCCATGTGCTCTTGTCCGAGGAAAACTGGGACGTGCATGGATAGAAGTAACTCTGACTCACTTTGTTGACAAAGATGACAATGATGAACTAACATTTAAGATCCCATCACGATTATTGAAGCCAAACTATATTGTTGACCTAATGATTAATGTAGGACACATATGGCCTGTTGGGAGTTATGAGGCTAAAGAATATTGCCTATTGAATTGATAACTTAGTATACTGGAGAATGAATAATGTAACATTGCTAATCTATAGGCTTATTCCTCAAATCATCTGTTAAAATAAAGAAAATTACTTCTTGAAGTATTTTATAGAACTTTTATTATCGACACTAAAGATTCTGAAGGTGACGTGTGTACATATTTTAGTCAAGAAATCTGTAATATCTATAATATAAATAACTAAAACGAAATAAAATAAAAAATTAGAATTAAAATCTTTGTCAAATCATTATTAATAAAATGAGACATTAGGGAACAAGTCAGCATATGCAGTTTACCTTATGTTCAACTGGGAGAGTACATTGGTTCGACTAGGAGTAGCCATTATACTACACATGGATCAGACCAGTAGTAGAGGGCACTCGCCCCATGTGTAGTAAGCAGCTCATTTTCACCTGAGAAGGACACTCGTGCTACAGAACAGAGGACTGATATGAGCTACACCCACAGGTGGGCACAGTTAATCCAAACGTTAACTTCGTTAATCATTATTCCGCTTCTTAAAAAGTTAACTTCGATAATCGTAAAAGCGTTACATGTTTATAAATTTAACGCAAGTTAAAGTTATCCGTTAAAAGTTAACTAGTCAAAAGTTGTACTGATGTATTAGTATTATAGTACGGTAGGTATAACTGCTCTCTATCTCAAGGTGTTATGTACCATGATGCAAGTGTGGATTTATTTATAAAAATTAACAAATTGTGGTTACACTATCGCCACAACAACGAAGTGGTATTCCTGTCTGTTTTTATCTTTGTTGAGACTGTGATCAACATAACACTTGCAAATTGTCTTACAAGAGACAATTAAGGTACTCGTGATTTTATTTAAAAAAAAAAAAAAAAAAAAACATGAATTCAGAATGAAAAGCAAGAATATTATAGAAAACAAGTTGGACTGGGACACCTGAATATGTGAAAACTGCAACCAGTGAAATTTGCGGCCAACCTAAAATCTACGACCAATGCCTGTTACGGTTACCTTTGTGCCACGGCCTACCTGTGACCTAAAGGCCCCTTTAGACGATCCGGGCTGGTTTCACTAAATCATGGCCTGCATGTTTTTACGTGAACAAATAGAACGGAAGTTAGTCAGCGACATCCTTTTACATTACACGGCCGAAACCATGGAGGAAGGAAATCCTCCATGGCCGAAACTGCCAAAGACACACAAATGTTTCGAATTAAAATTGCACATCACCTTTCTCGTAACTTATGTATTATTTCTTTGAATTTTTTCGCACTGGTTACTGAAAGTTGAGTTTTTTGCTGATCTGTAACACTGTTTGCAGACTCCAGTGCGATACTAACTATCTATCAGGCGGCCGGTCATCCACTGGCACAGAATTTCGTCCGAGTAATGCCCGATTTGACGGCCGAACAGTTTGTCCGATTAACCTCTTCCGACACACACAGCCGATCCGTGACTGTTGCTTCAACACCAACTGAACGCGATGTATTTACTAAACGTATAATAACGACATACATTTTGTAATAATAAATACACCTCATTACAAATAATAATGTTGATTTGTCAATAAGATAGGTTATGACGCTTTTTAGTTTATTTACGTTTGCGGAATTCACAATATAAAATAGTCACGCCGCCGCACAGTGGGCCAGAATCGCAAAAAGCTGGCCAAAATATAAAAAGTTGTTCAATTTGTACCAAAGTTAGTATGTAAAGGTTATCAAAGTTGCTGATTAAGAATATAATATCAAAAAGTGAAAAAATAAAATGGCGGATCCAAGATGGCGGACAAATATTGCTAAAGGTCGTTTTATTCATATAAAAGTAATTTTTGTGGAATTATCGAGGTTGCTAGAGTTGTTCAATTTGTACCAAAGTTAGTACGTAAAGGTTATCGAAGTTGGTAATTAAGAATATAGTATAAAAAAGTGAAAAAAGAAAATGGCGGATCCAATATGGCGGACAAATATTGATAAAAGTCTTTTGATTGATATAAAAGTAATTTTTTGCGATTTATCGAGATTGATGATGAAGATTACGACTTCAAATATTTTAAAAACAAAATGGTGGATCCAAGATGGCGGAAAAAAATTGGTAAAATTCTTTTTATCTGTATAAAAGTCAATATTTAGAGGATGTTGTAGTTAATGGTTAAAAACATAAGCTCAAAAAAATGGAAAGCTCGAAAAAGTACCAAATAGAGGATAAAAGATAGTATAAAATATTACAAAAAAGACTTTTATTTCAATTACAGTTACTAAGTTAGTAAATTGTTTGTGACTATAATTAAAAGTTGTCATTTTATTCTTCTTTTTTATCTTCATATCTTCTTCATCTACATATTCAGCTGAATCGTCAGCATCTTCAAAGACTGTTTCCTCATCATCTACATCGGAATCTTCATAATCTTCTGGCACAGGAACTAAGAGGACAACGGCTTCTGACGAAAAACTCTTCAGTTTGTTTGATGATTTGCGCAGAGATGAATTGTGGAAATCTGTGGTTGCTAACAATCTCCTGGACACGTCTTACATACTCTTAAGTCCGGAAAACTTTCGAGAAAAACTTATGAGATATTGCTTTATCAACTTATTGGTTGAGTCTTGAGCATCCTCCAACAGTTCATATTATTATTAATTTATTTAATCCTTATTTCTTAACACGTGTTTGAAAGCGTTAAAAAGTAACTCCACAAAGTATGTAGAATATTTGTGTTTCAAAAAATGTACTTTTTCATAATTATTAATGAAAAAATTAACTTAATATTCATAATTTCATTTTTTATAAATAACCAAACATTTTGCAAGCGTCACTTTAAACGTGGTTCAAAGCCGGAGTTGGTACTAGTAGGTGGATTTGAAGGTTAATTTACTAAGGTAATAATATATGCTTGCGGACACAGTGCAAAAGAAAGCGGAATATCGTGGAATTCGTAACTTATCTCTATTTTTTTAAGCACATTTTAAAATTTTCTCGCGCATTTTCCGGTATTAAGTTAATTAAAAAAATATGTGTAATTAATGATTTAATAATGACATAAATGTATTTTAATTAGTACATACTGCCTGGAACACCGTCCATATTTAAAATATTAATTTCACTTACACAGAACACAAATATTTATCTTTAACGACAAGACTATTTTGTAGCCTGGTCGGCTGCATGCACCTCTAGCAATGAAGTGCCGACTTTGACATGAAATATAAAGGAGGAAATGAACAATTGATCGTCCAAACAATCGGTATTCAGTAGTTCCAACATTACTCTAGCCGACCTGTTAGTCGAAAATTCCCATCCAGAAACTTTTTTTTTTTTTCCTTTTTGGCCACGTTTTCAAGATTCTGGCCCACTGTGCGCCGCCGGCTGAAAATGCTCGGCGCGCCGCCGCCAAGATTTTAACAGGCGGCGCCCACTACTATACCGAACATACGAGCAGCGCTGCCAGTACAGCCAACTTATATTATACCGCTGTCTCTTTTAAATTATACAGAATCAAACCCAATTATACAAAGGGGTCATCCATTGATTACATACGTGAGTGAAAGTGCTGGGAGCAAAAAAAGTCCACGAAAAGTAAACAATGTATACATTGATAAATTTTGAATAACAAAAAGGAAATAGATATGCAGGAAGGGTTGCCAACTCATTGAAACAAAGGGCAAACATTTTCAAAAAAGTGCTGGAATGTACTTTACTTTTAAGTGCTCATTTTTGTATCCAATTATACAAGGCAATCTCTTATACAAACAGGATACAAGAGGTAACCAAATTATACAAGTTTTGTATCCAATTATACAATCTGGCAGCCCTGCATACGAGTGGTGGCGTGGCGCACAGTTCAAACAAACGAAAAGACGTCAACAACCTATGTAACGGACTAAAGTTAACGGAAATCCAATTTAACGGAAGTTAAGAAGACCGTTAATGATTGTTTAGGTTAACTTAAAAGTTAAATTTTCGCAATTTTTTTAACTTCGTTAATTAACGATTAACGGATTAACTGTTTTGTGCCCAGCTGTGGCTACACCTTCTCACATGTTTTCCCAGAGACACAGTCCACAATGTGTTGGGAAGTCTGTAGCTTGCCCCAGACATCCAGATGGTGACTAAATTATGATAGTACAATCCGCCAGTATGCTCAGGTTCTTGTCATGATCTAGCTCAAAGTGCGGGTTAACACTAACAGCTTAATCTGAACTGTGACCTTAATGTTGCCTAAGGATACAGATTGCTTTCAATCTCAGTCACCACCTAATTGGATAACGGAAAGGTATGTTCAAATGAAAGTCACTACAGCCTCAAATAAATTTTACCATCACTGCATTCTGTTAGAAATTTTTTTCATAGTTACAAACCAATCTGTATGCATCGGAAATCTTCTCCAAAATTAAATGTTGTAGGTACTAATAAATGAATCAAGCCAGGCCAACCCTCACAAACCCCTAACGGATTACAGTTACATGAGGATCTTGCGACTAAGTCACATATGCCCGAAAATTTCTAAGATGGCTGCCAAAAGCAAGCACTTCCGCATATCGCCTACTCCCCTACCACTACATCTCAAGCCCAACCACTGGTCAAATCCAAGCGATCACAATCAACTGCCGACTTCCCCCTGGCCAGGGGTCTTTTTTTGTAGCTGTGGTCTGTGGTTGTGAAATAATATCGGAACTTCTGAATTATCCGAAATTTTACCGAAATGATTTTTCTACCAATTGGCTCGAAATTTTTGTAATGTGTAGTTCCATGTCTAAATCTCAAAATCGATCCTAATTAAAATTTTTGTATCTCCAATCGTTCAACCATAAAAAAAAAATCATGATATAAATATTACCAAAAATTTACTCTCAAATTAAAGCTATCAAACTGGAACAAGTTTAGGAATGATCTGCTGCTCCTCCTCTATCTTGTAGTGTAAAAGCCGGCTTTTCTTTAAATATTTAACTAAGTGAAAAATACTAAAAATTCTCTATCTCCGGAAATGTTAAAACTCAAGTTTAAAATGTATTCCAAATTTTCTATATAATAATGATACTATTAATTCAATAATACTTCTTTAATAATTTTCTGTTTAATCAAAAATTCGTTTTTCTTTAAGAATTTATCCCGCCAGATTGTTGAAACAGGAAGTTTGCCATTTCTGAGGATTATGAATTTATTTATTTTTCGGATTTTAGTCGAATTACTGCATGTGTTTGGAAACTAATTTGTACAGGATGCTCAGAATAAATTCTATTTTCGTTTAAACATATTATCTCCTTTGAAAGTTTTGTCTCCAGTGACCTAACGGAAAATCCAATTTTCAAAATTTTCCAAAACATCCCTTAAATTTTAGCTATGTTTCTCAAACTTTCCTATCATATGTAATAAGAAATTATGCTTTTTCTGAGCTATCAATTACTTTCATATCTTTAAAACTGTGGCTTTAGGAATTTTTAATCCGTTCATTGCGCCATACTAAAATGTGATATTTCGAATTTACAAAGTCTTATATTCTTACCTAACAAGGAATAACTTATATCTCATTTTGCCATACATGACTTAAAGTAGCTGTAAAAATGAATGCAATTTTTTCTGTCGCCAAATAGTCTGAACTACATTATGGTAATATTTACTTCAGACGTTTTAACTTCATTTCACTGTTTATCTCTACTTTACCTTGAAATACGACTGTAAACTTGATATTCAATAGAAGTGGAGTTAACTCGATACTCTTTGAACAAATTTTGGCAATGAAATAATGAAATTTAGGTTATCTTACATTCTCTCAGGAAATAGTAATCAGTTTGTTAGAGTCTTCGGTGGTTTAATTATTATACTGATTAATTAAAAAGTCCACCAAAAGGTTATGTTGAAGATTTGTTTATTTTCTCAAAACGAAGTCAGCGATATTCACATGCATAGATACAATACAGAGATGTACTTCTGAGCATGGAGGAAGGAATAATATGGAGACGACGCAAGAGACCTTTACCACGCATGGGAGTGAAGCAGGCCGGCGGAGGAGTGGGGGGGGGCATGGCCGGAGTGGTGGGGGCTTGACCGCTTCCCAACAAACACGGGGAATATGTACAAACACCTCAAGGGGACTCTAGGATAAACGTGACGCCGCAATCTGGTGATGGATTATTATGTAACTCGATGAGACAAATAAAAAATGAAGAATAAAATTTTTTGATATCCTGCTTAGTTTTCGAGATATTCTGTCTCAAATGTGAAATGGTTTTGGTTGAAATTCAGAAGAAAAAATTATTCAAAGTCAAATTTTATGATGAATTTTTATTTAAAAAGACGAGACAAATAAAAAATAAAGAGTAAAATTTTTCGATATTTCACCTAGTTCTCGAGATATACTGTCTCAAAAGTGAGGTGTCTTGAGTTGAAATGCAGAAGAAAAATTTCGCAAAAGTCAAATTTAATGATGGATTCTTATGTAACACGACGAAAAAACTCGATAATAAGGAATAAATGTTTTCGATATCTTGCTTAGTTTGGGGGATATACAACATCCAAATTGAGGGGTTTAGGTTTGGATGCAGGCTGGACCAAAAATTAATTCTGTCAAAGCCACAATGATTACATGGTTGACATGCAGAATGGATATTTCAGTTTTATTACTACCACTTGTGGTTAGTCTGAAATGTGTCCTAGACCAGAAAAAAAGTAAGAGGACCCACTCTAGGGATGAGCAACCCAGACATTTTGTAGGCTGGTACCAGAAATAAAATGTTTATTCAGTCACCTTAATGAACATTCTCTTGATCAAGATGTGTTGTCTAATTTCACAGCCCTACTTATTAGGACAATTGTAAAAAAAATTATCTCTCAGTTAGATTTAGATACGGGGGGGGGGGGGGGAGAATGTTGTACAAAAAAAAAGAGACTAAATTAGAAACACATTCCCCAAATTGATTTTGTTCAAAGGCCAATAACTTCTTTATTTATGAAGCCCATTTTTATTTCTGCATGAACCTGTTTCGACATAAATAGATGAGAAAGATTTCAAAATCGGTAAAAATAGGTATAGACGTATTTACAAACAGAAACAAGTCTTATATGAAGCATTAAAAATAACCTAAGTCAATGGCCTGAAATAGCTATTTAAAAAATTAATAAAACTCACAGCTTCTCACATAACAGTTAATTTCATCATCCATTGTCAGTATAATCAGCAACGTGACGAAAGAAATCGTAATAGTAAATTCACTGAATCGCGAAGTAAAACACGCCCCTTTAAATCTCATTTTAAACACTCGTTAAAAAATAATGCTAGTCTATTATGTGCAAAATAGCAAGTTTGCTGATTTTCTACACTACACCAAGAAAAATTTGAGAACAAAGTCATCCCATTGAGAGCTATGACTAAATATTTATAGACGTGCTGCAAAGTTTGCGGTGTCTACCGCTCACTTCAACAACGATAATTACAATTCAACTTACTTATGAAATGATATTCCAGGTTCTTTCCTGTCTGGCCTATTTGTGCAACCGTACGCAACACAAGCTGGCATTTTTAAACACTTATACACAATACTAAATGAAATAATCACTGCATCTACCACAATGTGAACACCTTAATTGTTGGGAAGCGCCATATGGTCGCTGCCGGTGCTGCCACCATGCGGGAGAGTTTAGTGCTTGCTTCACCGATTTAACGTCACTTCTCCTCCATATAATTCCTTCCTCCATGGCTTCTGAGCAGTCGCAAAGATAATCTTTATAAAACTTCTGTGAACCATGGAGGAAGGAATATATTGAGACGAGATAACGCGAAATCCGTGAAACCTCGTGAAAAAACTGTGCCTGCGCGGCGGACATCGTAGGAGTACCAAAACATTGGGCTGTTTGCACTGTGTCAGCTGCTGAGAATATTTCATTTTCTAATATTCTAAAGCTTTCTATAATGCCAAGTTGTGATGAATATGGTTGCACAAACAGACGAGATAGGAAAAAACCTGGAATAGCGTTTCATAAGTAAGTCACATTGTAATTATCGTTCTTGAAGTATCTGACAGGCAACCGCAACATTAGTGCCATTCGCTATAAATTTATTCATTGCTCTCAATAGTATCATATTATTCTCAAATTTTTGTTGGTGTAGTGTAGACAATTAGCATATGTTACTATTTTGCACCTGAAAAGCTAGCCTTATTGTAGACAAATGTTGGAAATTTAATTTAAACGGGTCATGTTTACATCGCGACACAGTGAATATGGTATTCTGCATGCATTACTCACGTTTAAGTTTACACTGAAATTGCACGATGAAATTAATCGTGATAATTTGTGCTGTGCGAACTACTAAACGTGATGAAATAAACTTTGTTGACGGAAATGTAGTTCGCGATGCATTTCTTGTGTTTAGATGTGTCTACATAGTTTGGTTTTGTAGCGGCAATATTAATGGAAATGTTGGCAGGTTGAAATGCGGTGTATACCTGAAGAGAACAAACAATTTATTTATTATTAGCTGTTAGCTTCTGATTTTTGAATGTACTGGATTTTTCTAGCAAAATTATATAGGCCACTACCAGTACAATATCTTCTAAGTAAGCTCAGAAACTATGAGGTTTTATGAAGTATTAATTTGTTTAAAGCTCTAAACATTGACTTATGCTTTTTTTTAATTTCAGATATGACTTGTTTCTGTTTGTAAATATGTCTACAAGTATATTTCTAGATTTTGAAATCTTCCTTGTCAATTACTGAAATAGAATGTGAAAATATAACTTATTTGAACATCAACTAAAATTTAAGGACTGTAGAAATAATCAGTTTGTTATTCAAGTTAAAAAGAATTACCTGCTCATTAAGTTACGTCCGAATTCATCATCAAATATGGATATGGCGATAGTTTCTTTCTGGTCCATACCGCATTTCAACCTAACCACGTCAATTTTAAGGTACAATATCTCGAGAACTAAGCGAGATATCAAAAAAAAATTATTCTTTACTTTCAGTTTCCCTCATCGAGTTACATAAGAATTTGTCATCAAATTGCGGCTCCACGGTTATCGTTGAATCCCCTCATAACCTAACAACCTCACTTTCGAGACAGTATATCTCGCGAACTAAGCGAGATATCGAAAAATTTTATTCTTTATTTTCGATTTGTATCGTCGTGTTACATAAGAATCTATAACCAAATTGACTTTGGGGACACGTTTCTTCTGAATTTCAACCAGAAACTCCACTCTTTTGAGACAGTATATCTCGAGAACTAAGCACGATATCAAAAAATTTTATTCTTCATTTTTTATGTGTCTCGTCGAGTTACATAATAATCCATCATCAAATTGCAGTGCCACGGTTGTCTTATGATTCCCTTGAGGTTTTTGTGCATATTTCCGTGTTTCTCTGGTCAAGCTATATGGCGGCCTCCCCTCCCCACTTGTCTCCACCCGGTTTCACTCCAGTATGTGGCGAAGGTCCCTTGCGTCGTCTCCATATATTCCTTCCTCCATGCTGTGAACTTAACTTGAAAACTAACTGTAAAACTCTCTGTAAAACTAACTATAAAACTCTCTGTTCTTCTGCCGAATTCCTTTATATAGGCTCTATCGAAATTGCGAGAATTCTTCAAAAGCTCCCGCCCGATATTTCTCCAACATTAACAATTACTCAAACAATTAAACATATTAAAAACAATCGGAATTAATATATAATCACTTAACATCATTACTAAATGATCAGAAATGGAAATTAGAGATACTTAAATACAAAATTATTTACATAAATCATTTCAAACTGTAGAAAATTGTCCTGTAGACATCGTAACTTGCATTAATACTTGGAATTACACACATTTAAGCAATTTTCTTACATAATTCTGTTCTTAAACATATTAAATGGACTTTAAATAATTTTCTTTCATAAAACAAAAGTCTATATACACTGATTTACAAGAAATTAAAAAACAGACATACCAGATCATATTCAAGCAAACTTTAGCTCACTACAAATACTTCATACAGTACAATACTATTCAAAATTCAGGTATGAGGGCTGTTACAAGTTGGTGACTGACATGAGATCAGCCATATTAATGGAGTCCCAGGAATAACTAAGAATTAGCCAACGAATTGGCCATGACCAGAAGCTGGTACTTGAGTTTAAGTATTAGGTCGTGGGAAAATTTGCTCTCATAAGTAAAGAAAATGGGGGTTGGAATAAACCGCCAATGGAAGTGAAGAACAATTTACCAAAAATTCTGAAAGAATTTAAAATTATAATTCTTAAAGGGTAATAGTATGTGAATATAAGAAAGTTGGGAATTGGATGTATAATAAAATTTTAACTGGAGTGCTGCGCTCAGTTACAATTAAAGTAAAAAAAAAAACTGTGAAGCTATGTTACTCCAACATGACTGATAGAGAAAATGTCCGAGGGCAACAGCCTTTGCCCAATCTGCTTTTCAGCAATGTTAGATAATGAAGGATGATTTATATATATAATAAAAAAAACTGTTAAATGATTATATTTGTACTGATGGTTAATAACACTGTCTCGCAGAAACGTTTAATGGGGCTTAGACAGGACATCTATCGTAAGTTGTGACTGTTGCTGAAACTACATTCATTGATGTTAAAGTCTGATAACATAATCTGAGATTACAGTAGTTCATTATGGATATTTTGCTCGCCAATGTGCTTAATTTTTCGCGCAACAGATAACGGGTTTCAGGTGGATATTGAAATGAAAAAGGGTTCACTGTAAGTTAGATGAAGATTGTATATTCTTGAGAATGTTTTTGAAGTTAATAACGGTATCACCGTGTTAACCTAAGGTTTGCATTGGAACATTTGAATCCTTTACGTGAACAACGTCATCATTATATACAGATTCACTTATACTACTGAAAACCTTTCACAAGTTTCCAATCGTTGCAAAAGACAAAGTTAAAATTTTCAGCTACTTATTTATTGTGTGTCGGAAACATATTGATACAAAGTTGCAAACATCAGATTGTGTCAGACCAAAACTTGGTCACTTCCAGTGCATTTTCTGAGGCCTTATAGAGATCAGCTTCCGAGCAGGATGCTTGACACAGTCGACACTGGAGCATTTGCTGAACAGTCTGGTCTTCTCTGCAGTTACACTTGATGTCATCGATCTCCACATAGGATCAGCCCATAGAGGAAAGAAATATATGGAGACGAAATAACGTCAAATCTGTGACGCCGCCTCTAAACTCTTGGCTGATACTGCGCATGCGCGGCGGCAGCGGCGGCCATATTACATATCCCTACAATTGCTAACTTCACATTGTGTTTGATGCTGTGATTATTTCCTTTTTTATATTGCCATGTTGTTCTACATATGGTTGCACAAATGGGCCAGATAGTAAAGAACTTGGAATATCATTTCATAAGTAAGTTGCATTGTAATTATTGTTCTTGAAGTGTGTAGTACGTATTGGCAAGTTTTTGCCTATCTATAAATATTTAGTCATAGCTCTCAATAGGATAACTTTGTTCTCAAATTTTTGTTGGTTTAGTATAGAAAATCAGCATACCTTGCTATTTTGCACATAACAGACAGGCATTACTTTTACGAGTGTTGAAAAATGAGATTTGAAGGGGTGATATTTATATTGCGATTCAGTGAATTTAGTATTGCACTTTCACTGACTATGTATGATGAAATTAAATGTGTTAAATTATGCAATGCAATCTAGGAATCTTGATGAAGCAAACTATGTTGTTACCCCAAATGCAGTTTGCTATTCAAATACGCGTGTGGGTGTGTCTACATAGTTTGATTCTGTAGCGACAATTTAATGGAGATTGTGGTTAGGGCTAAATGCAGTCAGTATCAGAATGGTTTTGTTGATCCATAAGGGACAAAGAATTAATGTATTATTGTTATTAATTGCATTAGAACTATGTTAATGGCAAAACGTGTATCACGATGTAAACTACTTCCAGCTTCTCCCAATTAAGCTTACGATGTATGGTAACAAGATAACTATTTTTATTCTGGTCTAGGCCGCATTTCAACCTGACCACAAGTGGTAGTAATAAAACTGAAGTATACATTCTGCATGTACACCATGTAATTCATTGTGGGGTTGGCAGAATTAATTTTTGTTCCAGGCCGCATCCCAACCCAATCCCCTCAATTTGGAGACAGTATATCCCGAAAACTAAGCAAAATATCAAAAAATTTATTGTTTATTTTCGATTTGCCTCGTCGTGTTACATAAGAATTCATTATCAAATTTGACTTTTGAGACAGTATATCTCGGGAACTAGGCGAGATAGAGAAAAAATTTTATTCTTTATTTTTTATTTGTCTCGCCTTTTTAAATAAGAATCCATCATCAAATTTGACTATGACCAATTGTTTCTTCTGAATTTCAACCAAAAACATCTCACATTTGAGACAGAATATCTCGAAAACTAAGCAGTATGTCAAAATAAAAATTATTCTTCGTTTTTTATTTGTTTCATCGAGTTACATAATAATCCATTACCAGATTGCGGCGTCACGTTTATCCTAGAGTCCCCTTGAAATTTTGTACATATTCCCCGTGTCTGTATGGATAGGTAATATGGCGGCCACGCCTCCCCACTCCTCCTCCACCCGGCGTCACTTCAATGCGTGATGAAGGTCCCTTGCGTGTTCTCCATATATTTCTTTCCTCCATGGATCAGCCCACTCCTGTACTTAGCCTATTCAGAGACTTCCATATCAACCATCCCTTGTCATAGCCAGGTGGTAAAGATTCAGACAATCTTCCCCAGCCATGGGGAAGAGGACTCTTAGCTTTCCACTGTTATAACCTTGCTTTCTCAATTGTAGTTTTAAGTTCCTGAGATGTTCTTAGAAACTTTTCCTGGACTTCAGTCTTTGCCTTTGTGGTAAATGCCCATGGTGAAATAATTCTGAAGCAAACATCTATCATCTGACTGCTAATATTGAGAATCACTTCCTACATCTGTGAAAATCATGAGTACACGCTACTATTGTGCGTTGAGATTAAGTTAAATTTCTCATTTTCACAGAAGATTACAAGTGTTGCTGCCCTCTCTGAAACATCATATACATGTCCGGCACAGTCTGTGCTGGTGATTGAACAAGGAAAAAAGGGGGGGGGGTTAATAAAAAGCGTGAGAACCACTATCTAGATCCACCAACTTTCTCAGTTATGACTGAAATTTTAATATCAAAGCCTCAATTTATCTGAATATTTTATTATATTACAACTTCTTTCTTAATTTGCATAGTTTTCTTGTTATTAATGCGAGACTTTCTATTTATGATATTCGCTAATATCTTCTGAAATATTTATTGTCTCACTGCGATCTTTGAATCATTGTATTTCTTAAAGATTTTCCTATGGTCTGGTGTATGTTATTTTAATAGAATCACTTTGAGTGTAATTTTTAATAAACGTCAACTACACCTCAAAATCCTTTATTTCCTTCCCAAATAACATAATATCAAAATATTCATGCATTAGACCTGATTTCTCACTAACTACATCTGGGTTTGAGATGAGATAAACACCGTCTTTCTTAGAAAAAATTATTATATCTTACAGTATTTGTCTTTCTCTTCTAAAATCATTCTTTGTCATCATGATTGTTCACCTGTTTTTATGAGTCATCGGACTAATGACATAGCCCTAGAAGGAAGCTACAATTTCGAAAGCTACAATGCTATTTTTACCATTTACATTTTTTATTGATCTACAGACTGTCATATAACTTTAATTTTGCTAATTCATGATCAAAATTAGTTAAAAGAGCTGTGATCTAATACGAAACCAACAGTAAAACATTTTTAAAGTCATTTTATAGTAGTTTTCAGATAAAACACCGTATTAAACTGTAAATTTCGGTGAGATGAAATATAAACATATAAGAAGTTTGATTTATTTTTCTCCTTTCGTGTAGGGGATGTACAGATTCAAACGAGATGCAACACTTTAGGTTAATAAAATAGTATTGAGGAGATATATTAGATTTACTAGGAAACAGAAATACAAGGCAGAAAAGCCGCTAAAACAGATTTTTAATTTTACAACTCTAATTTTTAAATTAGAATAATGCTTTACAGGTCAAAAGATGCAGAAAAATTCTAACTATATTATACAGAATCTGTAGGTAAACTAATATTTTTAAAGAAAAGATGGTTTTGGGAAGACTTAGACATTTTAAATGGTGTGAAGTTCCGTTAGTTAAAGAAATGAGAGTAATTTAAAACAAATTAGGTTTTTTATTATTCACATAGAGTGATTTTTGTAAAGATTAAAGTAATATTTTGGCTGGAAACAGGTAAAGCAAATTTGAAAATGGCGGGATGACGTTATTGAGCTTTGACAAAAGATTTTGAAAGAATAAAACAAAGCTATATAAAAGAGAGTAGAGAGCAAATAAAAAACATAACCATTGGATGGAAAATTAAATTCTGTAAAATTTGACATGCGTTACAGTTCAGTAAGTAGCATCTACATTTTCGGTAATAAATAATATCAAAGCTTTTTTTAAATAAGACGCAATAACAGTTTTCACTACTAAATACAGTTGCAAGCAAGTCATGTTGTATATCAAAAGTTAGGGGCGGCTCTTTAGAATCTAATAGTATAATAGACAAGATGTAGCGGTGTCGCACCTACGTCATGTCACGCGGTGACGTTACGCTATGACGCTACGCTATGACGTCACGCTTTACGATATTATTTTGTGGGAATGCGCGTTATTTAATATCATTTCCAAGCAACAGTGAATAAATTAACTCATAGAACACTGAAATAAAAGTATGTATTGCGTTAAAATCGATATATCAATCATTAGATGCTTATATTTACGTAATATTCTTTAAATATATTGAAGTATTCCTTAAATTCTTTATCCATAGATATTGTAAGATAAAAGCTTTGTATTTCGAGCATCAGTGCTGCTAAATGTTTGGTTAGAGTATAACTAGCATGGATTAGAATTACAAGTTTCATTTGACGTTAACGCAGAGGGCATTTAGTTTTTTTTCAAAATTTATACTGTGTCCTATTACTGAAATTATTTGTGTTTAAATTGGCATATTAATTATCAGTTTTTTTTACTGAAACATTACATGGTTCAAATGAAAGAAGTTGCAAATTGTTCGCGATATATACGGCCTAAACCACAATGAAATATTACATGGCATAGCTTAAGTTGTTATAGCATCCTTCGTTCTTGCTGGAGTCATTATTTCAGCAGATGTAAGCTTTCTTAGCCGTTAAAATATCGATCTTCATCATAGGTAGCTATTAAGAAAGAAATGTGTCAGAACCTGTGAAGATTTGGGATCAAGTTTATATCGCGATGCATGGAATGTATTAAATTGCACGTGATTGAAGCATTGCGTTTCTATCAGAAATTTTAGCGGATATTATGGTTAAGCTGAAATGCAACCTGGACCAAGATGACAACTGAAGCTTTTTGTTACAGCACAATGAACGATAAATTACAATTAGCTTTATTTTGTAACAATTCTGATTAGTTAAGCAACTGCAGAGAAATATCCACGTTATTTAATAACATTTCTAGGAATCCACGAATAAATTAACTGACTGAAACATACTTATTAGTTGCTTAGATTTATTTAATATTAGTTTATGTAGAAGTATTCGTTGATATGTAAGTTAATTTTCGCAATGTTAGCGGCAGTTTTGATAGATTGTTATCAGAATTGGCACTTGAAGTTACAGCAGAGGGCATTCGTTTTTTTTTTTTTTTTGTTTTTTTGTAAATTTTTTTCTGTTACTTAATTCATTACTTCGTTCTAACGAAAGTGTTGCTAACATTTTTCGGTTGCGGAGCGTCTTACGTTTCAAAGTTTTTAATTGAATTCATGGCGACGTTTCGGAAAAAAGGAGGGTGCAAATGTGAAGAAGATGCCATTATAACAAAGCAATTGATACAAATTTCAACAGCGCAGTACCAGTTTCCGGCCGGTGGAATATATCACCTTACACCCATTAAAACTAATAAGCTTTAAGATTTATTTTTAATTTACTTTGGTTTTACTGATGCCTTATTTCAGCCGCATGTAACTGTGTCAGCTATTCAAATGTGTCAGTATAATTCTGAATAACGAATATAAAAAATTAAGATTGAAGAACCCTTATAGATTTTTTATTTGGTTTATTTCGCGATGCAATGTGACCATTGAAATGTGATAAGTATCTATATATTAATACGCTAAGCGAAAACTTTGGAAACATTTTTCAGAATATTGCGCGCACGGAGAAATGTGAGATTTGACATAGTTTAAGTTTATATGGGGCAGAAGTGCATAAAGCCAAAATTTACATATAATATGTGTTAAAAATACATTAAATTAAATTAAATAAATCATTCGTTGTATACATTCAATTGTTTTAAGAGGCAACGACACTTAGCGATGTCTGTGATCTTTGGTCAACAGTAAAAAAAAAAAAAAAAAAAATATAAGCATAGTTAAAACATGTTACAGCTACATTATTAAATGAAAAATAAATTCGGAAACGTGTGTGTGAGTGAAATCGGATCGGAGCCAACTATGTGACGTGCATTTGCAGCATTGAGATGCTCTGTGGTCTTTGGTGAAACCAAAGAGTCGAGCTTAATCTCTGAATTTACATACAAGCAAGAAGCAACATTTCGAAACGGAGTATATTCGGAATTCATTAAATCGTGATTTAGATATACGATGTTACAATGATGCAGTTCAAATTGAAGTAGCTGTAATATGATGGTGAGCCACCATTTGAACGAAATCTGGTAGTTAAAAAAAAAGTGATTACATGAATGGCAGCAAAGTCTTTATATTCTAAGTTTAGCATTACGTCGGAACCTACAAATATTGTCCTGTCGGTCTGAAATTTGGTACACACATTCCTTAGGCGATAATATTTGATTTAAAGTGTATATCGTAAGCTTCGAATATGTTGAAATAAGGAAAAATGTGGGTAGATGCATACATGTTATTACGCAAGAAATACACGTTTATAGCTGTTGATATTTATTCCACATGTTTTTAAGTCTACAGTATTGAATATAAACTGCTTTCCACATGCAAATAGAAAATCATGTAACAGTTACGATTTCTCTGTGCGGGCTGACATATTGTTTTTCAGTGCTAAGATATATGGCGTCTACCGTAACTAATAGCAGTAGTGGTTAGGTTGAAATGCAGCCTGGACCAAAAATTAAGAGTAAGAAACACACAGAAATAATATCGACATGTAATAACGTGTATTTCTTGCTTAATAACATGTGTGCCTCTACTCACATTTGAAGTGATTTTTCCTCATTTTCACACATTCGAACCTTACGTTGGAATGTATGTACTAAACTTGATACTGATAGGACAATTTTTCAAACGCAATAGAACAAATTCAAGAAACTATTTGCAATAATTATTACTCTGTTACAAAAAAAATACTAATTAACTTAATGAATTATGGTCGAATTTCGACCACTGGGCGATCTCTAGTATGTATTAATATGCGTGTAAAGTAAGTATTGTTTCTCTGGCGGCATGTTTAGCACGTGGAGGAAGGAAATATTTCCTCCATGGTTTAGCGTAGTACTGTACGTGGTTATGGGATTCTACGATAACCGTGAAGCCGCAATTTGTTGATGGATTCTTATGTAACTCGAAGAAAAAAACTGAAAGTAGAGAATAAAATGTTTTGATATCTTACTTAATTCTCGAGATATTGTATCTCAAAATTGACGTGGTTAGGTTGAAATGCGGTCTGGAACAGAAGAAAAATTTCGACATTGCCAAATTTGATGATGATATCGTATGTAACTCGAAGAGACAAATCGAAAACAAATAATACATTTTCTTTCCATATCTCGCTTAGTTCTCGAGATATTGTATCTAAAAATTTAGGTGGTTTGGGTGAAATCTGGCCTGGACCAGAAAAAACAAATTACCAAAACCGCTATATCTACACGGTGGAAATGCACTATATGTGTTTTATTTTCTTCCTGGTGGTTGTTGTTAGGTTGAAATACGTCCTGGACCAGAGGAAACTTCACCAAAATCACATTTATAATTGATTTTCAACATGCTATATCTCGAAAACCAAGAAAGATATCAAAAATTTTTATTCTTTATTTTCGATTTATTTCGTCGAGTTCTACAAGAATGCATCATCAGATTGTGGCACCACGGTAATGATTAAACTGCCTGTTGTTAGATTGAAATGCAACCTGGACCAGGATAGCAACAGAAACATTTTGTTATTGCGCAAGGCAAAAGGAATTATATTATGATTTATTTTTGTGTTTATTTAAGCGATTGCTAAGAAATGATTTGCCAGAATACTGAAGTTGTTATGATATAATTTAGTATCCTTCGTTTTCACTGTGGTCATTATTTCAACTGTAGGCTATGTAATTTATGTCATCCGTTATCCGTTATTCATCGCAGTATTAGCGAAGATTGTGTTTTGACTGAAATGCGACCTGCATCAAGTTGACAACTGAAACGTTTTGCTACATCACAAGGGATGAGAAATTACAGCACATTGAGCTTTATTTCAAAACAATTCTGTTTAGGTAAGCAACTAAAAAGAAATTAATTGCCAGAATACTCCAAACCCGTCAATTTTGACGGGGTTTGTGGCTAGTATTTTAAATAAAGAATTAGCACATAAGCTCGAAAACTTTTTGCACGAGAAGAAATTTTAGGTTGAAAAACTTCGGGACTTTTTTTTTTTATTTATTTTTTTAATTTTGGTCAAAGACGGTTGCACTTAGAGAAAAATTTGTAAGGATTTAACTTGACATCCAGACAGAGCTATAATACATAAAAAAAATTCAGAATGATCAGAGAAAAAATAAGGATTAGGGTTGTGCAAGAATCAATAAAATTGCATCAGAAAACCAATAGGCCCTACTCTAAATAAGAAACCAGAGCCGCCATGTTGGGGGCTGTGTTTCATAAGTCTTGGTTGAGGAAGAATGTACGCGTGAGGAGGAATTTCGCACCTTGTGCTAAGCGGAAAAGGTTGAACGCGGAAGTATCTCGATGCAGAGTGGTCTGCGATTTTCATTGAATTTCAACATCGAGGGCAAGATGTTGTGCTGTTCGATGATTGATAACTTTTGATCCTATTGGATTCTCCATGAAAGATTGCTTATCATCAACATGACTTTTTAAATATTTTTTGCAACTATTTTGTCGACTCACCTGCAGTTTTCCGGCGCCATTTTTGAACACACCCATCAGCCAGTGTTCAGCCAGTTGCTGAACATTGTAAAGCTTTAACAAAACCAATATTATATTCTTGTTCTAGGAATTTTTTGTCTTTTGTATGAACCTAGTTTTAACTTTATAGCTTTACCTTTAAAAAAAATCAATATATTTCTATTTTTGACTATTTCAAGTTATAATGCGTCTTTCTATATGGACAAAATGCTACCATAGTAAAATTTGAGTTACCTTTAATTCTGAGTGATAATGTTTATTTAGATGACTGTAATTTTCTTCCTTGTGGACGCACATGGTGCAATAACTATTAAAATTGCTGTAGCCGGTAGCATGTAGCTCTTTAAGTAAAATTTTTAAGCCAGAACAACCATAGATGATCGTCTTTAAGATCACTAACAGTGAACGTAGAGGGGATAAGAACAAACATCTTTGAAATTTTGACTGGAATTTTTACGATTCTTTATAGTGTTTTTTTTTTTTTTTTAATTGCATGGGATAGATCCCCTTTAAAATGGTTTGGCGGGATTATTGATATATAACAATATATATGAATAAATTAAGAATACATGAAGGAAATCAAACTAATTACAAGATAAAAATAAATGAAAATTTAAAGGCTATGTTATATGAGTACATGAGTTTGCTAATAAAAATAAACTGTGCCTCACTTGAAAAGCCAGGAGAACAGAAACATTTGTTGTAGCTGTGGAAGCCTTCAGTTGTTAGTCTTGTGTTTCTTCAAGCATCGTTTGTCTAATACAGGAAATTAAGATCCGATTATTGTAGCCTGTAGCATAACTATACGTATTGGGGCCCATGACAAATTTATCAGAGGCCCTACCTCAGGATGGATGGGCAGCAACAATGGGTGGATTGTGGATCTTCTGCTGTGGGGCCCTCAAGTCACTGGGGGCTCCCTCTGGCTGAGGGCACCTGACATTTTTGCGTCCAGCCACCCTGTTGTTATTTCTCTGATTGCTGCTGTAATTTGGAAATAACACTCAGTTTGACAATGTAGCTGTAAGTGAAGTGTGGAAGAACACTCTGAATGCTGTTTTACAAAACTGGAGTATGCTAAAGAAAACAATAACAGCAATATTGCGATAGATTTATTTTTAAAGCTGCTCTATCTCTTTGCTCAGTAATTGTAACATACTGCCTACAATGGCTATCTGTGATCAGTGGCGTAGCTAGGTCAACAAGGGCTCCGGTGCAAAAAAATTATTTTGGGCCCTCAGGCCAAATTGGCGACCTTTTTTTTGTTTTGTGTTGCTGGTAAGGGCCCCCTGAGCTGAGGATGGGGCCCTTGAGTTGTGCTTAGGGCCCCCTGAGCAGAGAGAGGATTCTTAGTGAGGGTCTTCCTGTGCCCCAGGGGCCCCCCTTATACGACTGTAGAGCTAGAAAAAAAAGGTCGCTAGTTTGCCATGAAGGCTCGTGGGCCTCTGAATTGCGCTTGGGGGCCCCCAGAGGTATGCGTGGGGGCCCCCCTGAACGCAGGGGCTCCGGTGCACTGCACCACCTAGCCCCATAGTAGCTATGCCCCTGTCTGTGATGGCAAAAATTTTAAAAATGTATCAGGTAAGGTGTTACTTCAATAGAGTTCTAAAAATTTGCAGTAATATAGGAATGAAACCTTACATTAAAAAAAGAACCGTAATGAAAGTGAACAATTAGCTCTATAAGGAAATTCTCAGAAACATAATCAGGAAGGCCAAGATCATTGTGACAATTAAGTGATCCCTTAAATGTAAAAGCTAGTGTTTGTGATAACTTTCCTTGTTTCTAGAAGTTTTGATGAATTGTCACGAGTCTGAATTGCAATAATTTTTCAACGTTGTTGGAGAGTTAATAGCATTAGAAGCAAGAGGAGAAGTTGAGTTAATATGTTATTGGTTGACAGCAGTATGAAAGTTGAAATGACATCGTGTCGCCATGAACATATTTATAGGTTATTATGTAATCCTCCCAAATTACTTATATCATGAATGGCTTCTTTCTGGGTAAAATATTGCGGAGGTAAAATAGTCCCCCAATCGGATCTCCGGTTGGGGACTGCTCAGGGAGGAGTCATCAGAATGGATAGAAACATTCTACGAGTCGGAGAGTGGAATGTTAGAAGTCTGAATAGGGCAGATAGATTAGAATACCTAAAAAGGGAAATGGAACGTCTTAAGTTAGATGTTGTTGGGATTAGCAAGATTAAATGGAAGGACACAAAGGATTTTTGGTCTGGGGAACACAGGATAATTAAAACCAAAGTTGTCAATGGGGTCACTGGTGTAGGATTTGTAATGAATAAGAGAGTAGGGAAACGGGTGAGCTATTATGAAGAGTTTAGTGACAGGATTATTTTGATGAGGTTATAAACTAAGCCCGTCCCAACCACGTTAGTACAAGTGCACATGCCAAAGTCACAGGAAGATGATGAAGAAATAGAGAAAATGTACACTGAAATTGAAGAATTAATCCAATATGTGAAGGGGGAGGAAAATCTAATAATCATGGGTGATTGGAATGCGATAGTGGGAGAAGGAAAAGAGGGGAATACTGTAGGAAGTTTGGTCTAGGAGAAAGAAATGAGAGAGGAAACAGGTTGTTCGAATATTGTGAAAGATATAAGCTAGTAGTGGCGAACACACTGTTTAAGAACCATACAAGACGGATATACACCTGAAAACATCCCGGGGATACAGGAAAATACCAGCTAGATATCATCATGGTCAAACAGCGATTCAGAAATCAAGTTCTAGACTGTAAGGCGTACCCAGGAGCAGACATAGACTCTGACCATAATGTGATAGTGATGAAGTGCAGGCTGAAATTCAAGCGAATAAGGAAGCAGCATAAGCAGAACAGACTGGAAGTGAATAAACTCAAACAATCTAGCACAAGAGAAAAATTTGCAGAAATGGTAGACTTAGGTCTAAGAAGTAACTCTGAAAGGAGCTCAACCGAGGACGAATGGAATCCATTAAAGACCGAAATAATGAAAGCTGGTAAAGAAACATTAGGCTTTAGGGAACAAGCTGCCCGGAAACCTTGCATCACAGAAGAAATTTTGGAACTGATGGATCAGAGAAGAAGGTACAAAAATGCTCAGGATGAAGCAGGAAGAGAGCAATACAGGCAATTTAGAAATAAAATAAACAGGCAATGCAAAATAGCAAAAGAAAAATGGCTGCAAGAAAAGTGTGAAGAAGTAGAAAAGGACGTAGGTAAATTAGATGTTGCATATAGGAAAATCAAACAGAATTTTGGAGAAATGAAGAAAATATGTATGAATATTAAAGCTGCCGATGGGAAACCTCTTTTAAGATCAGACGATAGAGCTAACCGATGGAAGGTATACACTGAGAAACTGTATGATGGGGACGACTTGAACAATAGCGTAATGGAAATGGAAGGCGATGTCAACATTGATGACTTAGGAAATCCTGTTTTGAGGACAGAATTTAATAGAGCTCTGAATGGCTTGAAAGCAAATAAGGCAGTTGGAATTGATGAGATCCCTGCAGCACTTTTTAAATCCCTGGGAGAAGAAGGAATCAAAAGATTATTCAAGCTGATATCAAAAAGTTATGAAACAGGAGAAATTCCAAATGATTTTAATAAAAATATGATCTTCACACTTCCGAAGAAAGCACAAGCCGACAAATGTGAGAATTATCACACTATTAGTTTAACATCACATGCTTCAAAATTACTGACCAGAGTAATATACAGAAGAACGGAAAGGATAGTAGAAGACATAGTACGTGAAGATCAGTTTGGATTTAGGAAAAACTGCGGTACAAGAGAAGCAATTCTGTCTTTAAGATTAATACTTGAAGGGCGGATAAAAAAAAAACAAAGATACTTTTATGACATTTGTTGATTTAGAAAAAGCTTTTGATAATGTTAGGTGGGACAAGATGTTCAAAATTTTAAAGAAGTCAGGTCTAAAGTATCGAGATAGAAGAAAACTTTATAAACTATATATGAATCAAGTGGCTGTAATAAAAGTAGAGAAGCATGAGAGACAAGCATCAGTTAAAAAGGGCATGAGACAAGGTTGTTGTCTATCCCCGTTAATATTCAACTTTTATGAAGAGGAAGCAATACAGAAAGTAAAAGAAAAATTTCCGTGTGGCGTAAGTGTTCAGGGAGAAAAAATTAGTATGCTACGATTTGCTGATGACATTGTCTTGTTGGCAGGAAGGCCTGAGGACATTGAGAAATTACTAAATGGCATGAACAAAATACTGAAGGATGATTTTGGACTGAAAATAAATCAGTGCAAGACTAAAGTGATGAAATGTAGCAGAAATGATACCAATACTAGTAGATTAAATATAAAAATAGGATCGGACGCAATTGGAGAAGTAAGTGAATTCTGTTACTTAGGAAGCAAAATTACAACCGATGGCCAAAGCAGGAATGATGTTAAAAGCAGAATAGCACTAGCAAAAAGAGCCTTCATGAAAAAGATAAATCTTTTAGTGTCAAGTATTGATCTAGGAATTAGAAAAACTTTTTAAAACTCTATGTGTGGAGCACAGCACTTTACGGTAGCAAAACATGGACTTTAGGAATACCGGAAAGAAGGAAAATTGAAGCATTTGAAATGTGGTGTTACAGAAGGATGCTGAAAATTAAGTGAACAGACAAAGTAAGAAATGAACGAGTTTTGGAAATGATGGGTGAGGAAAGAAGTTTGTGGAAGAAGCTTACAGAAAGAAGAGACAGGCTGGTAGGTCATATTTTGAGACATGCTGGATTAGTTAATTTTCTGGTGGAGGGAACAGTCGCAGGTAAGAACTGCAGAGGAAGACAGAGATTAGAATATATGAAGCAGATAATTGAGGACATGGGTTGTAGGGCATATGTAGAGATGAAAAGGTTTGCACAAGATAGAAATGGATGGAGGATTGCATCAAACCAGTCGAAAGACTGATAACAGCAAAAATTTGTACAGTGTTGGTTTGAATAACCAAGCTATGTTAATTTTAATAAGGGAACATCCATAAGTTACGTCAAATGTTTATGGGAAGAGGGTCCTTGTGATATGGTATGCCAAGGAGGAACAGGGTTTCTATGCTTCAAGACATCACATTGGAAATATTTTTTTAATCGACCCAGTATAGAGGGTGAGATGCAATGCTCTAGACTCGCATTCGGGAGGATGTGGGTTCGAATCTCAGTCCAGCTGTCCAGATTTTGGTTTTCGAATCTCAATCCAGCTATCCAGATTTTGGTTTTCCATGGTTTCCCCAAATCATTCCAGGCAAATGCCAGAATGGTTCCTTTAAAAGGCCATGGATGAACTCCTTCCTATTCCTTGCCCCATTCCTGTCACGTCGTTAATAACCTCGATGTTGAAGAGGCGTAAAGTGATAAGTAAAAGAAGAAAAAAGTTGTTAATCAAGTTCTAAATTTAAAAATGCAAAATGTATGATGTCACAGTGGAGGAGGGGTCATATTTTTTTGACTATTTGAAGAGCTTTAAGAAAGAATCCAATAAGGACCTTCATGAACAAATTATGGACTAACGCATTGGGAATGTGGAAGTTGTATGTTAATCCATGTTTAAAGGATCATCAACATCCAAGTATAAAGATTGGATATCATGAGAAGATAGAAGGTAAAGTGAAGAGAATTGTGGTCATGTAAAAGGCATATACTAGCAATGTGGCGACATGACAATAAATTATTTTCAGACATAAGAGATTGGGAAGGTTTTCATTTGCAGATAGGGTAGAGAGAGGTTCAACAAGTTATCTATGGAGTTACTGAACCATCTACCTGAGACTGTAAAAATATGTAAGAATAATCATTATGTATGTAGAAAAATTGCCTGCAGTGGATTAGCTCCATTGCAATCATAATAATAATAATAATAGCAGTATCAACTGCTGAAAAAAATGTACCATGGACTGCTTTTCTCCTTGTGGAGGACAGTTATTTAAACCAAAGAATTCCTTTATCCTGGCTACTAACCTGGTGGCCATGAACTGTAAATATTTTATTTATAATAATAAAAAAAAGTTCTGTTGTGTTATAATAGCTTAAAAACTCCTAAGCAACAGGCAATTCTCTGTCTGCTTTCAAAATAAACTGAAGAATGGCCTTCCTCTGGCTGATTTTCTTGTGCCAGAACTCTTTAATGTCTACACTAATGATCAACCTCTGGACAAACAGACAACCATTGGAATCCTTTGTTTACACTGATGATCTCGCACTAGCTGCTCATGATGAAATCTTTGCAGAATCGAGGACAGACTTATGACAGCTCTTGGAACTCACCACAAGCAAAATGATCTTAGCAAGGGGGGGGGGGGGAAGGGCTGAAGTAATAATATCTACACCAAGTTGACTGGAACATACTGGGGAGTTAATCCAAGCATCATCTCTGCTTTTGCTTTAGCATTATACGACTCCAAAGCACAGTACACCTGTCCTGATTGGAAAAAAATTAAGTCAGGCTAAGACAATGGACACTGCATGCCAGAGATCATGTCAACCTAGGACAAGGTGCCTGAAACCATCGTCTATGGGTAAGGTGGTGATATTTCCTACATTTATCAGATAATTGCTATTGGTAAGGAAAGACAGAATGGAAGAAGATGGCTGACAATTGTTATGCACCATTGAGAATGAACTCCCGATCAAGCCAATGAAAGGAACACTAGTGAAAGAATATCAGCCTGGCAGAACAGAGTGGGACATAGCATCGACTGAATCAAGCTGAAAGAGGGTCTACCACCCAGGTGTGAACAGCCATGGCCCATATGGAAGTCAATGAACAGACTTTGAGATGAAGTTAGCCACTATTGAGATATTCCCACTTCATGGAGCTAACATGTTGCGCAACCAATAAGTGACACTCAATACAGACCCATATACAATTCAGGTATTTGCAGCAATCAGACTGTTGAAGATTGTATTCTGATGTAGGTTTAATTTTTTTGAAAAATCTAATTAGACAATTTTTACTAATAATTTGGATTACACAATTACAAACAAAGAACTTTTGCCTGAGGACTGAGGATGATTTTGATAGGGGCTGTGAAAACAAATTCGTCTCTCAGTCCCTAAATGTTACAGCACATTTCAGGCATGAACAAAGATATTTCTTTTCTTCTGCAGGAATACCTGAGGCTTTGAACACAACCCTTTTAGTGAGGAAACATTGGTATCTGGGTTCGCACTGTGCTCTGAACTTGCCAAGACTAAAAAGAACCTTGGATTAAGATCCTGCAAAATATGGACCTGTCAAAAAATATCTGAAAGGAATGGCAATTTCTGAAAACACTTAGCAATGACCCATGTGGAACCAATACACATAGTAATGTATGCCCAACCAAATAGCACATATACTATTACAAAATGGCAAAGGGGCACGAGAAAAGACAGGGTTAAGTTAGTAAGACAATCACAAGTAAAAACAAAAGATCTCTGCAAAATTTTGAATCGATGCACCCAAGAAAGTTATTAAAAGGTGCAAAACTGGTAAAGAAACAGTTCTTGATGATATAACTATGGGGCAGGTAAAAACATTCTAGCCCCATAGCAATGGAATGGCTTTTGCATCTTTACAACAACTGCCAACGTGATAAACAGATACCTATAATGTGGAGAAAGACGAAAGTTATTACCATATTGAAATCTGGCAAAAACTCTACTGCCGCCAAAAACTGTCACCCTATTTCTCCGTTATGTCACCTCTACAAGATATTTGAAAGGATGCTGCTCAATTGACAGAGCCAAAAACCGAGTTAAAAATATTCACTAGCAAACTCATTTCAGAACTAACAAAAAAGGTACCGCACAAATCCTCAGCCTGACTCAGCACATTGATGATGGTTTTGAGCTAGTGTTGATCACTGGAGTAGCTTTTGTGGATCTCTCTGCAGTATATGACACCACATAACATAACATCTTGTTGCATAAACTACATCAACTTACAAATGACTTTGAGTTTACAGAAAAAATCCATAATTTATTTCAGAACTGAAGATTTTACATTGAATTTCAGGGTAGCAAATGTCGATGTAGAACATAAAAAAATGTGTTCCGTCCCACATTATTCAATATTTACACTAACGATCAACTACAGCCACTGACAATTATAAGTTTTAACACTAGCAGTGCAAGCCAAAGATTTTGGAACAGTGGAGGAGCATCTCTCTCACAATCTACTATGAAAACAATCAGTTGAAATAGAATACATCTAACTCTCAGCTGCATGCCTCCTATCTACAAAACAGACATGCTAACAGAAAACGGAAAGTCAGTTAGGAGGGTATAAAACTAGATCACTGTTTCAATTTAAATTTTTTTTTAAGTTATTCTGGATTGTTCCCTCACATACAAAAAGCGCTGCTTGAACACACTAAGCAAAGTTTCAGCCTGAAATAATATCCTACAGAAACTCACAGGAAGTGTCTGGGGCACACATCCCTCAGAGTTATAAAGGGACTAATGATACTTGTAATGTTTTGTAGCTGCATTTGTGAATCTAGCTTGCTGTACGGAAGTAAGCAGCATCCAGTGATTCAACATGAGACCCCCCCCCCCTACTGAGACACTGCCTCAGCATTCACACAGAGTGTGTGTATACTGGTGACAGCAGCAGTCACTGGCAGACCTGTGTGGGATACAGTAAAGTACGTGTGCGTAATAATGCGGCTACTACCAATTGTATCACTTTTACCCCCACTTTGGCAGTGTTCTTTAAATTCGGACTAGCATGGGTATTGCTCTAACTGGTTGCATTGGCAGAAGCTACTGTTCTGTATTGTATATTTGTGAATTGGACTCATAACAAATTAGACCTTTACTCGTAGCATTTATCTTAATTTAGCAATGCCAAACCTAGTTATAGCAGACCAACAACACCAAGGTCAAGTTGAGCTCATTCCAGCCGACATTTAAAGCTTATGCTTATGACTTTATGCCATGTCATTAGAGGTGGGAAAGAACTGGGAGCAAGGAAAGGGAAAGAATTTCTCATTTTTGGAGGAAGCATTCCGACATTCACCTGGAGTGATTTGAGGAAACTATAGAAAATCTAAATCTGGATGCCCAGATGGGGATTTTTAGCCGCATACTCCTGAATGTGAGGTTGGAGTGTCAGTACCGGATAAGCCATGTAGCAAGAGTTAGCAAATGCTACGGATCCCGCACCTTCGGAGAGGGCTCTTGTCTGTACCTCAATTATCTGGCTTCAATGAATATAGAAAATGATGAAAGGTAGTTTTGTAAATATCATTTTGCATCCTAAACTTTAATACCTAAAGTAAACCAAGAGCCTCTTGTTGGTATTTGCTACAGACCCTGCACTGTCTAAATCTGGCTCTGCAGGGTGTTACTGCTTAGCGCTTACCCACCATGCTCAGTCTACATTTCAGACATAACATCTTCAAAATATACTTAGGTGTTAGAGCGGTCTGGTAGCTCAATGGTTAAGGCGCTTGCTTTCAAAAAGTTTGCTGCTCCGGTCCCGGTTTGAGTCCCCGCAGATGCGGGAATTTTTAAGAATTGTGTTTGATCATATGAGCTATACCGGGTCGCTCCGTGGTTCGGATTCCACGTTAAACTGTAGGTCCCAGAGGAAAGGAACTGGCCATCCTACCTCTGACACAATGGCTTAGTATACCTCTTTCGGGAGGATCCAACCAACCTTCAAGTTATGGACTAAGTTAATTTTACTTAAGTGTTATAAGTAAGCAAGCTTATCAATTTATGCAGTTTGGTAATTATCTGGTGTCAGCGACAAGAAAATCATCATGCTGATAAAGAAGAAGTCCATTTGGGACAGGTTAGTTAGCAACAAGTCTGTTAGATACTTGATCAATAACTTTGCCAGCAAACATGCTATGGTGTCATCTGTGGGACTCAAACTCTGCACCGCACAGAGCTCTTACAGTGCTCTGTGCTATTCTGCTGCAGAATATGACTATTACTTTTGGTACAAATTTGCTTATGCTAAACAAGTATCTTCCAAAGAATACACCCATTGTCTGATTGCCTCAAGGTGTTGTCAATTTGTACGTGATGTAATTTAAGTTGAAGCTCGACCTATATACAGCAGTATCATCTGCAAATTGCACTATTTCCCCACCTTGTTACTGGGGTATATCATTTGTATATACACTGGACAAGGTTGGAGCCATGATCAGTCCTTGTGGTATGCCTGCTTTATTTGATTTCAATAGGTTTTCTGTTCTGTCCAACATGACGGTAAGGTTTCTGTTTTAGAGAAAACTGCGTGAATGAAGACTTTCCTAGCATGGTGATGAAATGAAGTCTTCACAGGTTCTCTGCTGGATGATGTTGAAGAAAGACCAGCTTTTGGCGGCTTGCTCTGCCACCATCATTTGGTCTGTTTTGTCTTGGTTCTCAGGGTGGAGCTGCATTGATTTATTAAAATAAATCATCACAGCACCACCCTGAGAACCAAGATAATGCATAGTGACAGCAGAAGTTTTTGGAATCATCAGGTCTGATGTTACCTATAGCTCTTGTTGTCACAAACGTAACAGACCTGATGACAGCGTCAGAGCTAGCCGCCAATAGCTTGTCTTTCTTCAACACTATCCGGCGGAGAACTTGTGAAGACTGTATTTTTGAGAAAACTGTTTTTCATTTCTGTCAAGTGGATAGGGTATCCAAATATATGTAATTTGTGTATTAGTCTGTCATGCTGAACCCTGTCAAAAGATTTCACAGTGTCAAGCATATCAGCACCTGTACTATGCCTTTAACAGCATGCCTTGCAGATATGCTCAACCAGTCGGATAGCTTGGTGGATGGTGTTGTGTTGTGCACAAAAACGATATTGTTGTGGGATGATTATATTGTTGTAATCTAGGAATTTTTGGAGTGAGGTCATAATTATGCATTCTAGGATTTTCCCAAGGACTGAAATCACTCTACGGTATAGGGGGAAGAGTTGAGGCAACGTTTCAGGAGAATGTTAATCTTGACATTTTTCCAGTAGCAGGGAAGGAAGCATAGCTTTAGACACGAGTTGTAGATTTTGGTTATGTGAACTATTGCAGCTTGAGGTAGGTTTTTGAGATAAGTCACTTTTATGCTGTTGCTGCCAGGAGACTTTTTGTTACCAAGTGTTCCAATGATTGAGCTTACTTCAGTCAGCTTTATAGGACTGAATGAAGTGTGAATAATTTCCCTCAAGATGTGAGACACTTCATGGATATCACTATCCCTGTCATCTATAACATGGGTCTGGAACTGGAGTTCCAAAGTGTCTGCCATTGCTTTGGCTTTTTCCTGTGCTGTGTATACAAAACTGTTAGTTTCGTATAATGGCTTTGATTTTACGACTTAGTCGTTAGAATAAGTTGGGATTATGCTACGCTCGACAAAGAGTGCTCTTCCAACATTCTGTATGGTGTTGTTGGAAATTTCACTGGATCTGGTTTGCTAACCTGTTTGTTGCTCTGCACTCAGTTAGATATCTGTATTGTTGCCAGCGTTTTCTGTGATAATTTTTTAATTTGATTACCTCCAAAATATGGGATGGGAGGTTTTTTTTATTAGGATCATGTGTAATTTTTTGGTGGACTTCTCCACACATTTTTTGATAATGTTTACAAACTGGTATATATGTCTCTCAACTTGTCTCTTACTTTACAGTTCAGGTTGCCCTATAATGTGGTGGCTTACTAATTCTTGATATTTTTGCCAGTTAGTAACTGGAGAGAACTTTTTACTCTCTGATCAGCACATGGCTGCATCAATATACAATACCAGCCTGGGGGAATTTTTGGCTAAAGTTACTAAAGCTGGGCAAGAGTTGATTGCATATAGTGGCAGTCAGAACCAGGGCAGTTACAACAGAAAATGAAAACAGTTAGAGGCTTTGAAATGTGGCGATGTAGATAGCAACGACAGTAAAGAGGGTCAAAGTGTCATCAGAATTAAGCTGGAGCATGACGGCACTGGGAAGAAGATGATAGGGAAGCAATCACTACTATTAGCTGGAGGTCCTCCCCACTGTCGTATGCATGGAGGAGAACAGTGAACAAATCCCAGGTGCACTAGCAGAGAGAGGTCGAACTTGGTCGATTGGTCGGGCTTGGCCAGTCGCTCTCTTTCTCTCTCTTACAGGAAGATTGTCTTTGACAGCTATGGAGTGATGAAGCTAGGGGAGGCTGGACATTGAGGCAAGCTGCAGTCTACAGTAGGAGCCGCCCGAACTCTATACCAGCAACAGTCACCATAACAGGTGGGAGAAAGCCATTGAAACGACGTAATGGGGAATTCAAATAGTAGAATCAAGTAATGGGAATCATGCTTATGGAGGTGTTAAGGAGAGTCAAGAATGTTTTCAATGTACATAAGTCTGATGTGAATAAATTGTACATATGTATATACCCTTACTGAGAGTCTTATTTATGTATGCTACTGCTCACATGACAGAAGAGTCTTACTCACAATTTATATGTTCCCCTTGGGCAGGGCTGTAGCTAAAGGGGGGGGGCATTGTGGAGCAATGCCCTACCTTAAAAGATATCATCAACTAAGCTAATACATTATTTACCTAAACTGTTTGTTCATAATATGAACTGAAGGAAAAAATAATTTACTACTAACATAGTGACATATAAACAGTTCCGAATTAACTACAGTTCGTCACTATGATATATACCAATTCTTTATTCTGCTCACAGATGCCATTTGAAGTATATATTGTCTATGATGTTCGTTAGAGTACTGTACATTCACTGTTTCAGGCAGTTTGTGACAATTTTTTATTTATTGCTGTGAACTGAAGACCAATTGATTTTGCGATGGGTATATGGGCTTTCTTTAGCAAAAAACAAAGAGCTGAAGAGGAAATTGACAAAGAAAGACCTCATTCCTCAAAACAGTTGGAAGCACAAAATACAATTACCACTCCTAGTCATATAGAAACAGGTTTGGTGAAACATGTTGGTAATGTTAGCTGTAGTATTCCCTCTGATATTGCACAAATCGGAGAACCGATAAAACAAGTTAATTTAGATGTACATCTAAAAGAAAATAACAGGACCTTTGTAGTGGTCTGGTTCAAGTGATATAAATGGTTGCAGGATTCAGTCGAGAAAGATGCTGCTTTTTGCTACTCTTGCCAGCAATTATTACCTCATGGAAACAAACAGACTTTATACACTTCCGAAGGATTCAGAAACTGGAAACAAGTCATTGATTAAAAATCCATATCTCATACACAAGCCATGGTGATGTGGCTGGACAAATTCATATAATATCTACAACTAGCAGTGATGAAACGTTAATACGTCGAAACGCATTAAAAAAATAGGTCTTATATGAAGTCTATTATTGAAGTAATATAATTTCTAGTTGATGATGAATTGGCTTTGCTTGGAAATTATATTTTGGAGGAAGAAAAGAAAAAGTATTATTTCATAATTTGTTTCAATACACATGCATGAAACATTCGAATTTGAAGGAGGCTATCAGTCATTTAAAACAAACTGCAATATATCGTTCACCCGAAATTCAAAATCAAATAATTCAAGCAATGGTTCAAACAGCGCAAAGTTCTATTGTTAAAGATATTGAGGAATCTGACGTGAACTGGTTTAATCTAATGGAAGATGGGACGAGAAATAAAAGTAACCGAGAATATATTGCAATAGCAATACTTTACATTATGGATAGATTCATCAATGACTCGTTGCAGGCAGTTACAACTATTGAAAACCTTGACGCAGCCACTTTCACCGAATTAACATTAAATATGCTTACGGAAAATAACTTTGACCTCTCTGGTATGCTATGTTGGTGCAAATGTAATGTTTGGGAAAGTTTCAGAAGTTGCAACCAGAACAGAAAATAAATTTGGCCAAAAAATTCCTCACATCCACTGCTAAAACCATCTCTTGCTTTTTATAGACATCAGGAAAATCTCGGAAAAGACTTTCATTCGTAATTTTTTTTTTTTTTTTTTTTTTTTATCAATGCATCATGTTACATTAATTCTTTCACCATTGCAAAACAACTGCCTCATATGGTGGAAAAAGGATTGGCTGGCTCCTCGAACAGCATTGGTCAGGACATCAGGACACTTGGCGGTTACAAAAGTTGTAAACAATAATTATTCATCAATTTTGACGACATAAGATGAAATTAAAAAAGACAGATTTAATGGTGATGATATCGCTAAGAGTGTTGGCATTAAAAGTCATTCTCAACTTGGAATTCTGAATGGCCATGGTTGTGGGCAAAAAATCTTATTCATGCTGCAGCCTGCAGATGCAGCTTTACGAGCCCAAAGCTCAGGATTGAAAGACGCCATAACAATCAAAAAGTGTATCCAAAATGTAAAAAACTGACTAAGATCAGATGAAATATATTAAATTTTGGAAGGAGCTAATTCTATGACAAGTCGCAATTCTGAAAATAGAACCCAGATCCAGATGAGCCTCAAGAGGAAAATCAAATTGGATAGATCATTACTTGATGATGGCCCTTCCGACAAAATATAGAAGACCAGGATGCTCACTTATTTAAATTTGATTATTTTGAAACGTTGGACATACTAATTGCTGAGTTACTTAGAAGGGGACAGGCTGCATGAGCACATCTGCAATTATAGATCCAACAACATCGATAAATCCGCCATTGCACGGCATGCAGCTGAAACTAATCATGCCATAAACTTAAAAAACACCATGCTTATAGTGCGCAAAGATAAATGGTGGCCAAGGAGGGTCAGGGAGGCGTTGGAAATTGCTAAACGCCCAAAAAACATAAACGAAGACAACGGGCTTAAATTACCCGATGCCTGGCTCTCGCTAGTGCGGACAGAGCACGTGTCACCTCCCACCAGACCGCGCCGCGCCCCACCAGGCCAACGAAACACATGACGGTTTGCATATTCTGATTGGCGGGGTAGCCTGAATGCTCTAGACAGGTCTCGGGCCTCGACTATATAACAACACTACACACTGACTGAAGAGAAGGAACACGTAGCAGCTCAACCTGGATTCCTTCGCTTTCTTCAAGTTGTCGCCGCCTACCGGATTACGCTTACTACTGGACTTCGCTTTTTGGTTTATCTCTTTGGTACTTCGCCTGCTAATTTTTGGATATCACCTGATTGCCCCTGGACTACGACTATCAGCTTCTGGAACTCACCTACCTGCTTTCAGACTATGCCTGCCTGCCTGCCTTCTTTTGGATTACACCTGCCTGCCTACTTTCAGACTACGCCTGCCTGCCTGCTCTGGGACTCCGCCTGACCTGCTTGCCATCGTACTATGCCTGCCTGCCTGCTTCGGACTACACTGGCCATCCGACTGCACCTTCCCTACCTGCCACCCGTCTACACCTGCTTGCTGACTAACAACGCCTGTTCTTGCCGCTGCTCACAAATGGACATCCATCGATCTGCCTGCCTAGTGGGCTATACTCAGCAACAAAACAGTAACACTACCATCCTTCCAACCACTGTCACTATCAGCAGCCACCTTTCCTCCATAGACACTGTAACCTATCTATTAAATTTTGTAACTGCGTGACAAAATTTTGTTCTCAGAACCACGAGTTGGATTGGATAAAATATTAGTACATTTCATTTTCAAAGTAATTTTTCTATGTTTATTCAAGTTAGAAGGCAGTTCTACAGTTTTCAAAATAGTATTTTCAATATTTTTAATTTCATCAGTTTTCGGCATTCGCCTGGAGTGCGAAAGTTTGTATCTAAATTATTTATTTTCAGCTAAAGTATTAAAGTTAGGATTATTTTCATAATAACCAAAGTTAACGTTTATTTAAAGATCTAGCGATTTGAAAAGTTTCAAGGAGATAGAATTATTTTTAAAGTCGTGGTCAAATGAGATGATGAAACCTTCAGATGTGAGATGAGAAACTGATCAGTTATTGGAAAGATTCTCGTGGGAAGTGCAGCCGCTAGATTTTCCCACGCTCCGTGAGTACCAGAACTTTCCTGGTTAGTAGCCACGCGAGCAAGTCAGTCGGCTAGGAACAATGCGAGGGGACAGTCTTCAAGTAGCAATCGGCGCAACAACACGTTAGTTTCAGTAGTCAGTGCAAGTTTTATTTTGGGAGTAATGCCGCTTGTTTTATTCAAGTTAATCATAATGTCGTGTTAAAATAGTATTTCTCCAAGTAAGGCCTCGGGATTGTCTAAATTAACTAAACTTTTGAACAATGGGAGCGAGTGACGAACTTTTATTGGCTTTCTTCAACTAGTGATTTAATTCTTTGAACTATTGGGGTTTGGTCTGGCTCGACTGGTTAATCGAACTTGTAAAACATTTCTTTGGAAAAGTCGTCTGATTGCCTGTACAGTTTTTGGCTTTGTGAACTTTTGGAAGAATATACTTATTTAAATGGCAATGAACTATTTATTGAACTTTTCATAGTTTTCTGGTTAAAAACCTATGTGGCGGCCGTATTATTCTATTTAAGCCAAAACTGTTACAACCAAGACTACACATGGTCAGAGTTAAGACAATGTGTTTATGCTCCACCCCAAGCATAAGCTAGGTTCTTACAACACATCTTCTACTACAATTGCAACCACCATGACTCCTACCACGTCATCAATCATCAGCCCCACGACATCTGAAGGAATACACCCTCATATTCCACAGATAGTGTAAAAACCCTCACGGGGTACTAGCTATCTGCAAACAGACAGGAACAATGGCAAACCTTATGACCAGTCAAACTGCGGCACTTTGCTGTCTACACAAACCTCCTCAACAAAAACTACATTTACCACATGTAAAGTCCTAGAAACCACACCATCACCTCCTGCTACTTCTCAGACAATTCATGTATGTATACTAATACACCAATAGTAAAACCTTAAACAAATTTATAAAGCACCACATATCAACCCAACAACTCATTCCCACAAAAAATGGAATCATAATCAAAAGCAACAATACAGACCTCTTTAAGCTAATTAAAAACAAACTTCCTTTGGTGAAAATGCTACCTTAACCCTCTCCTCCCCCCTAAACAACCAATGCCACCTAAGAAACCCCCAACACACAGCCATCATCCTCGCGGTACATCCATCTATCACCAAAGAAGAAGTAGTCACAGAGCTAAACTCAAACGAAGAACTACATGTACTTCTGAATCAGAAATAACTTTGGGCCCACTTATATAATCAGAGTCCTAACATAAGATCCATCAACAGTAGAGCACGCAATGGAGCTGCGATCCTCCTCAAAAACACAGAGTGGAACCTTCAACTCCGTCTCCTCACCCTACTAGATGTGCCCACTGCTTACAATACAATGACCACCTCATGCAGAACTGTAAAAACCCTTCTATTTGTCCCCACTACAAAGAAAATCATTTCCTTGAAACCTGCCCTAACCTGCAGATAGCACCAACCTGCAACACATGCACCCTACCTACTCCACCAAATGCAAATTCAAACCAGCCCATAACAAACCTGAAATCACTGTACCCCTCTGACCCATTGACCCTCCCATACCACCCACCGACTCCATACACTGCACACAAACCATAGAAGATATCCTACAATTCATTATCATTACTTTGAAATATCTAAACCCCTTTTCGCGAGATCACACACTCGCACAAATATCTATCGCAGCCAGAGTAGTTTTTGGAATTCACAAAAATGCCACCTATTCCCACAACAACACCCACTTCAAATTCCTCGTGCTAGAAATCTTGTATAAGCCCCACAACTCCGCCCAGAAAAACTCAAATATGCCTCTATTTTAAGTCCATTTTATTTTACAACATACATTCACTCCTACCAACAAAATCCTTCTCCTACATACCCTCACCATACATGATACCCAATGCCTCAAGTTAAACAAAATCTTCCTCCAACCACATCATCAAATTCGTATGTCCCCTTATCAACTCACCAGATCTGACAAACCTTCACAAGTAGCACGTGGAGGACTGGTCATTGGCTACATCAATCATCCACCTGAACATGTCATCATCACAGCATTCCTAAAATCCCTCACCATCACCCTCCTCACCATATACATCTGATCCCATGTTCCACTCCCAATCAATTTCATATCCTACATAGATAATCACTACAACTAATATATCATCTTGTCAGACATCGATATCCATAGTCGCACCCAACAATAACTCCATCAAACCCTAGCAACCATGAGAGGTGACATCATTAACCTCCCATCACCCACATGCCCTGAATCAAACGCAATCCCTGATACATTTATATCCTCCCTAAATATCCTAAACCACACCACCCATCATGTTCTCGATCCCATTGGCAGCGACCACCTCCCGATCATGCTCTCCATCCAATACAATGCCCCTAAGACCCCACGCCCACCCAACCCTACAACCCACTGATATAGTCAGAACTACCGCAATACCAACTTGACTAACTACAGAAAATCCATCGATGACCAAATAGACACAGACAAACCAAATAACATCAATGCTGACAACCTACTTAAAGCCACCAAATACCTTCAACACACTATCAGAGACGCTACTAATGCTCACATCCCCCTGACTCCTATCACCCCTCACAAACCATCACTACCAATACGAGCACTCCAACTCCTTCATCTTTCACGTCACTTCTTTTGCACTTATCAACGCACCCACGATCCATCCTCCACCGTCAGCTCCAATGAACAGTCCATAACTGTACAACCACCCACAAACGAAGCACTTGGAGGGACACCTGCAACCAGTTAAATAAAAAGTATATACAGAACTACTCACAATACTGGTCCACCTTCTGACGCATAACTGGTCTCAAACCCGCCACCACATACCCCCTCCTCCACAATAACCTTCCTGTAACCGATAACACCCAAAAACCAAATCTCTTCACAGACCTACTCCAAACCAGCCATACCAAATTACCCCTGATTTGACTATGCTGAACAGCCGACCCCTCATTACTACCACTCAAACCCGATTTCAACTACATCCAAACCGTCAGCCGCACTGGGCTTAACACTCCCATCACTACTAACAATATCCTATCTGTCCTTCACAGCAAGAAAAATACAGCTCCTGGCCCTGACTCCATCACATACAGACACATCAAAGAAGCACCCAGCTCCTACAATCAACTCCTAGCCCACCTGTATACAAATACCCTATACTTCGGCGTCGACCCTCCTAAATGGAAATCCTCAAAAATCCTCATGTTTCCCAAACCAAATAAGCCATAATCAGATCCCAACTCATACCAGCCCATCAACCTCACCTCTGCCTTTAGCAAAATATTTGAAACCATACTATCAAAAAGAATCCACCAACACATATCTTAACACTCACTCCTATCCCCAGGTCAGTGAGGCTTCCGCCAAACCTATCCACCCAAGATCAACTCCTCAAACTAGTGTAACTCCTGACCACCCACAGCAACACCCACCGATCCGCAGTTCTCTTCCTGTGAGACATGGAAAAAGCTTTCGACCGAGTATTGCATGTCAGACTCATTTTTAAACTGCAAACCTTCCCCTTACCTCTCATCTACATTCGTACAATAGCATCCTTCCTCACACACCATACCTCATTTGTAGCCATAAATAACTTCTTCTCCCCTACCGCAGGTTTCCCCCCAAGGATACGTACTCTCGCCACTCCTATACATTTCTGACATACCTATACCCGCACTACCTACATACATCCTCAAATACGCCGATGACACCGCCTACCTAGCCATGTATAAATCACTAAAAAAATCCAAACAGACAGACCTGGACAAATTTGTACAATGGTGCAACCGCTGGAGGTGAATTATAAATCCTAACAAAATCCAAGCCATCATTTTTGGAAAGACAAGCAGAAGATACCGGCTCGCCGACTTCAAAATTACCATCTACAATCATCCCACCCAGCAACAACCCACTGTTAAATACCTAGGCATCACCCTCAACCAACATCTAACCTAGACACCCCACCTTAAAAGGATCACCTCCAAAGCAAATATCCAACTCAACCTTCTTAAACTACTCCTGGGGACTCCGCAGCAACATTATCATCAACACCTACAAAGCCTTCCTCCACCCCACCCTCACCTATGGTCACCTCTCTTGGTTATCTGCTCCCGACTGCTTCTACAATAGACCTTAAATTATAGAGCGACACGAACTCCGAATCACCTACTGTATCTGACTGCCATCATCCGCCCACCTATTTTACACGTGAATAAAATTTCCCCACACCCTGATCCACATAAAATACGCAATAAATAGTTTCCATAACAACAATCCTATAACTCTAAACCTAATCACCAAACCAAATCACCTCCCCACTTTCTACAAACAAGTACCACCCACACTCCACCTCCTTAACATCCTTATCCTAACGCAACACATAGACCGACCACCACCAATACCCGACCAAGAGAAGCAATTCAAGTTTATACCTAACCCTTTAACTGATTATCTGAAAACCATCATCTGTAAACCTGCTTGAAATGTTGTAAAAAAACTAAAAATAACAGCATTCTGATTATGTAAAAACTAGACGACCCATGCGAAAATTTCGCGAAAAAAAAAATCTGTGAAAAGTGAGGTTGAATATGATGTCACCAAAGCTGAGTCATTACTCTTCATACTCCTACTTCATTTATCGATTTTGGTTGTATATCCAGGGAGATAAATGGCTAGAGACACAAATAACACATTTTAGAAAAATTGACATTTTTGCCCTTTAAGGGCCGAATTACGAAAAATTCCTATCTTAAATTATGATGTTACCACGGCGGAGACCTTAATCTTTAGTATGATACCTCATTTATCTATATCCGTTGGATATCAAGTGAGATAAATGGCACGTGACACAAAAATGCGTTATAGAAGCATTTATACTTTTTTCCATTTAAGGGTTGAATTCCAAAAACATTCTTTCTTAAAATATGATGTCACCAAATCTGAGACATTACTCCTCATAATGTTACTTGATTTTTCGATTTTGGTTAGATATCCAATGAGATAAATTGCTTAAGACACAAAAAATGAATTTTAGAAAAATTAACATTTTTGCCCTTTAAGGGTCGAATTACGAAAAACTCCTTTCTTAAAATATAATGTTACCATGGCGGATACCTTATTATTTAATATAATACCTCATTTATCTATATCGGTTAGATAATAAGGGAGATAAATCGCTCGTGACACAAAAATGCGTTATAGAAAAATTTATACTTTTTCCCTTTAATGGTTGAATTCCAAAACAATTATTTCTTAAAATATGATTTCACAAAGCTGAGACATTACTCCTTATAATCCTACTTCATTTATAGATTTTTGTTAGCTATCCAGGGAAATAAATTGCTTGAGATACAAAAAACGAATTTTAGAAAAATTAACATTTTTGCCCTTTAAGGGTCGAATTACGAAAAATTCCTCTCTTAAAATATAATGTTACCATGGCGGAGACCTTATTCTTTAATATAATACCTCATTTATCTATATCAGTTAGATAATAAGGGAGATAAATCGCTCGTGACACAAAAATGCGTTATAGAAAAATTTATACTTTTTCCCTTTAATGGTTGAATTCCAAATACATTCTTTCTTAAAATATGATTTCACAAAGCTGAGACATTACTCCTTATAATCCTACTTCATTTATCGTTTTTGGTTAGATATCCAGGGAGATAAATGGCTCGAGATACAAAAAACGCACTTTAGAAAAATTAACATTTTTGCCCTTTAAGGGTCGAATTACGAAAAATTCCTTTCTTAAAATATAGTGTTACCACGGCGGATACCTTAGTCTTCAATATGATGCCTCATTTATCTATATCGGTTAGATAGTAAGGGAGATAAATCGCTCGTGACACAATAACGAATTGCAAAAATATTGATCCTTTTGCCCTTTAAGGGTCGAATTCCGAAAATTTTCTGTCTTAATATATGACGTCACTAAAGCGGAAATCTTAATCTTTAAAATGATACCTCATTAAACGATTTCGGATCGATATCCAGGGAGATAAATGACTTGTAACACAGAAAACAGCATTTTAGAAATATTGACATTTTTGCCCTTTAAGGGTCGAATTCCGAAAATTCCTTTCTTATGTGATGTGCCCAAAGTGGAGACCATAAGCTTTAAAATGACACCTCATTCATTGATTCTGGTTAAGTATGAAGGAAGATACAGGCTTGTGACAAAAAATACCTTATAGAAATAATATATATGATCTGAAAAAATTCTATTGTTATATGACATTGTAACATTTATATTTATGTATCATCAATTGAAAAATATGTATCTTTAGGCTGAAGAGCACATTTGTGTGCTGCTACCCCCACCAGGGGAAGGAATGAAATGATAATAAATATATATATGATTGTAGACGCAGTTCTGCCCTGGAAGAAGACCACAGAAGGATGGTCGAAACATCGGCTACATGAAACATGACGTAATGTCATTCGGGCAGCCAATAATCAACTGAGTACTGGCCGCGGAAGCCTACAATTACACTGAATAAATGATTTTCTTTCTCTTATCTATCACTCCTCCTGACTATTAAGTTATACCTCACTCACTCACTCACTCACAATCACAAAAACGACAAAAATCAATTCACCAGATTAGATCGAGTAAAATTTTAACTTCCGCCCTACCAGTAACCATCGCTGCCCTACCTTAAATTCAACTCTAGCTATGGCCCAGCCCTTGGGAGTGGAAGGGCGAGAGAGAGAGAGAGAGAGAGAGAGAGAGAGAGAGAGAGAAAAAGATTCGCCTGTCCACCACACTGGGTTGTGGTCAGAATTGCAATGGATGCAACAGACCAGATGATATTTTTGAGGACAAAAATGTCCAAGATATCAGGCCTGAGTCTGAAGTCCCTGTAATAGTGCGAGAGTTCATCAGGTGCCATACAGTGGTCTGAAGGACCCGGTTGCTTGAGTTGGCAGCATGGCAGCCACATGTCAACAATTTTGCATTAAAATCACTCCCTATTCTGTTGGCTGTGGTCAATGCCATCAGGTCGGATTCCAGTATTTTACGACCTGGGGGGTGGTACACTGTTATAAATCTAATTGCCTGCCCATTTATTCTGACCTCATCAGCTGTGGTTTCTAAATCAATTAGTCTATGCGCTAAGTATTTTTTTTATAAGTACTGCCGTCCCATCCCCTGGCTGATTTGGTTTATCGATCCTGTACAATGTATAATTATGCACCTGGAAATGCTGGCCAGTATACAAGTCTGTTTCGCTAATTACGGTGATGTCTATGTCTTGATTTTCAAGAAATATTTCTTGCGATTTTTTTTTGGTGTAAAATGCTGTCAGCATTCCAAATCATGATATGTATGGATTACAGCTTATTTCTCACCATCGAAGTAGTTTGACAAGCCATTAATAACTGCGAATATTTTGGATTCACTGTCTGGTTCTTTTTTAAATCAAAGGGCAGTTCAAGAAAAACAAATATACTTTTATGGCGTTTTTAATATTAAAAGCTTTTGATAATGTTCGGTGGGAGAAGACAATCAAAATTTTACAGAAGTCTGGTCTAAAATATCGAGATAGAAGAATATTTTATAATCTATACAAGAATAACATGGCTGAAATAAAAGTAGAGAATCACAAGACAAGCATCAGTTAAAAAGAATATGAGACAAGGTTGTAGTTTTTCACCATCAGTATTAAACTTATATCTACAGGAAGCAATAAAGGAAGTGAAAGAAAAATTTATGGCATAAGTGTTCAAGGAGAAAAAAATCGGTATGCTGGTCTTGTTAACAAAACAGATTGAGGATATTGAGAAGTTACTGAATGTCATGAACAAAATACTGAAGGAAGAATTTGGACTAAATATAAACCAAAGCAAGACAAATGTGATGAAATGTAGAAGGAATGTTACCAATATTAGTAGATTAAATGTCAAAATAGAATTGGATGTGATTGGAGAAGTAAGTGAATTCTGTTACTTGGGATGCAAAATGATAACTGATGGCCCAAGCAGGAATGATATTAAAAGCAGAATAGCACAAGCTAAATGAGCCTTCATGAAAAAGAGAAATATTTTAGTTTCAAATATTGCACCTAGGACTTCTCAAAACTATGTCTTGAGCACAGCATTTCATGGTTGTGAAGCATGGACTATAGAAATACCAGAAAGAAAGAAAATTGAACCATTTGAAATGTGGTGCTATAGAAGGATGCTCTACATTAAGTGGACAGATAAAGTACAAAATGATAGAGTTTTGGAAATGACGAGTGAGGAACGAAGTTTGTGGAAGTCTCTTACAGAAAGAAAAGACGTGATGGTGGGTCAAATTTTGAGACATGCAGGATTGTTTAATTTGTTAGTGGATGGAAGATCAAAGGTAGAATTGTAGAGGAAGACAGAATATATGAAGCAGATAATTGTGGGCATTGTTCTAAAGGGTATTCTGAGATAAATAGGTTGGTATAATATAGAAAGGGCTGGAGGATTGCATCACACCAGTCAAAAGACTGATGACAGCAAAAATGTAGTTTTTAGTGTTGAAATTAATTTCTTGATGTCAAGGATTGTAAAGAAATCAATTATTTGATGAGGATATTGATGATGAAGTTTGTGGTGGACTTTGCGAGGAGGAGTTTGGATTATGTCCCCCTGCAGGTAGGTCACAAGTATTGTTCAGATAGCTCTGTCAGATATGTAGGTGAAGATGGTTGCTCAGAGCCAATTGCTTGATTGGAAATTGGTAGAAAATGAACTTCTTTTAGTTGGAAATCAGTGTTTTGATTATTAGGGTTGGTAGGTTGTGTGGTGGCCACGTATTTTTTTTTTTATAAATAAATACAGTAATATACATGAGTTTATATAATGCTACAGCTAGTTTGGTCTATTGTGACAGCCAAGGTTAACAGTTGCAGCCAAAGGAATGTGGCAACACAGATGGCAGCAACCTGCAGAGTGGATCATCGATTCAGCAACATTGGTGCAAGGCATGTCGTAATTCGGCTAGGGACGAGCGCATCAATGGGCTCCGTGGTTGGATAATAAGTCTCTCCAGCAGGTACTAGGGATTGGGGGGAGTAATGATCAAAACCAGTCTACACAGAGCGAAGAGAGTCTGTCTGGCAGGGTGCAACAGGAAGACTTCGAGGTGAGCCGGTGTTGGCCACAGAGGAGCGGAAGATGGAAACAGTCTACATGGAGAGCAGCCACCAGCACCAACATTAACACAGGTGGGAATGATCCACATTGGCAAGTTAGAATGGGGATGGTTGAAACTTTAGAAGGTCATTAGTCTCAAGGATAACTGACCTGGCTGTATCAAGGGTATCAACAAAAGCTATGAATTATTGTAGGGTGGTTATGTAATATTGCAAAGATTCTGATTCTTTTCCTCTCTAGTCTACTTCCGCTCCAAACATTTTTTGGGGATTTCCTGATATGTGGGCCATTTGCGATAACTTGCTGGCTGTGACCCATTACAGTCTGCACAAATAGGTGCCTCATTTGGTTTTTTCTGGCACATGTTTATGCTATGTCTTCCTGACACAACATGAAGCAATGTGGTAATTTTTGGACCCATCTCCCAAATTCTGACATGTATGGACACTGAATCGTTCCTGTTGGGTATCCATCTGACTCTTCCATCACCTTGAGGTGGAGAATATATTGAATATTATAAATTTCTTTAGCCTCTGGGCTCGTAGGGATTTGTACTAAAAATAAGAGCAACTTAACTCTAGTCCCCCTTCCTTTGCACTAGACATCTGCACAACATTGTACACCATCAAGTATTTGCTAATGATATTCATCCTTAATTTCAGTTGCTTTGATGTCTAGGGGCAGATCACTTTAAGATTGTGAGGGATTCCTCATCATATGCATGGTATTGAAAATTTCTTAGCGCTTATATTATGAATTAAGATCTTTCAGGTTGGTGGTTTGGTATTTGATACAAATTACTCGGTAGAATGAATTAAGGTCTCTGGTGATGCCTCTTTCAATTTTTTTGACAAAGAGCATGTAGCCATTTGTCTCATAACAAAAGATTGGGGGGACCCTAATCCTTTGTTCCTGTAGTTGCCTTGAGGCGGTTGCAGTTTCTGAGGCACTGTTGAGAACCTTGTATCTGTTTGATGTCGAGATAATTGGTATATCTACCACCACCCTAGTATCAGATTCTCTGTTTGAATCACTGTCAATTTGTAATGATTGGTTAGATACTTCCACTAGCATGTCATATGGTTTATATGTAGTTTTGATCTGGGAGGACCCAGATTTAAATCATTTGAGTCTATATTTTCTGATATGAATATGGGTGAATGATATCACTGCTTTAAAAATCAAGTATTTCCAGTTTATAAAGGCCAAGAGAAATTAGGGAGTTGGGTTACAAAACTTTGGCCAGACCATTGGTTGAATATGATGGTGTAGTTTAGGACCCACATTTTGGTTATCAAATACAGGAGTTGGAAGGTGTGCAAAGAAGAGCAGCTAGATTTGATTGTGGAACTTATTTCAGGACACAGTCAGCAACTGATAGGATAAGGGAACTGGGTTGGGACTCATTGCAGGAGGGTAGAGTGCTCGGAATGTACAGGGAATATGTTGGTGATGGAGCTTGGAGGGATATTGGTCAAATATTAGGAATAGTGCATGGAAGGGGAAAGGCGACCATGGCCAAAAGCTTGTGCTCGATTTCATGTATAAGGGAGTGGGAACATTTTTTTTTTTTTTTTTTTTTGTAAGCGTGTCAGGGATTGGAACAAATTACCAAGTGTAGTAATAAATAATTTTCCAAAAACACTTAAGGAATTTAGAATTAAAATTTGTAAATCATAATAGTAAATTGGGGAGGAATTTAACATTCCAATTATAAAAGAATTTTTAAAAAATATGAATATAATAAAAGGGGTTAATGGATGACTAGGAGAATTTCCACCCGAGTGTTGCAATTAAAAATTAATGAAATGAAATAAGTAAATTTTGAAGTTTTATTAAAACTGCAACAACATCATAATGGAATAATCAAAACTTACTAAACTGAGTGTGGAAAATATCATAATTAGCAATCCTGATATTGTAGATAAAGTTTGTATAGAAGACGGTATAAGTGATCACAAGGCGGTTGTGGTAACGTTAAACTCCAGTCTGAGTCTGAAGCATGACAAAGAGAAACTCGTGTTTTGCTTCGATAAGGCAAACGATGCGGGTATGGTTGACCATTTTGCGAAGAATTTTGAAACGTACACGCTAAATACAAATGTTGAGGAACTTTGGTTTAATTTAAAAGAACTAATATGGACCGGTTTAAACAAGTTTGTTCCTAAGAAGTGTATTAAGGTCAGTAATAACTTCCCTTGGTTCAATAGGGAAGTGAAACGTTTGCTCAGGAGGCAAAGGCGTTTACATGCCGCGGTGAAAAAATCGGGGGACTCATCTAATTGTGCTAAATTAGTCCAGTTGCGTGCGGAAGTGCGTAAGGCAATGCGCGATGCGTTTAAAGAATTCCAAGCCAGGAATTTATCCGAAGATCTGATTACTAATCCAAAAAAGTTCTGGTCGTATATCAAAGTAATAAGAGGCTCTCGTAAGGTTATGCCGTCGCTGATTAAAGAAAATGGTGAATTATCAGAAACAAGCGTAGAGAAAGCAGAAATTTTGAATGATATATTTAAAAAGGCTTTCACGATAGAAAACTCAGAGGAGATACCGATATTTAACAATCGTACCGACAAAATTATGAATGATCTCGTTCTTGATGTCGAGGGAATAACTAAACTGCTTATGAATGTAAAAACCAATAAGGCTCCCGGACCAGACGGTATTCCTACAAGATTCTACTCAAGATACGCAAAGGAAATTGCACCGTATTTGATGAAATTGTATACCGTCTCTCTGGATCAAGGAAAAATACCAGCCGAATGGAAGACCGCTATCGTAACTCCAGTGTTTAAAAATGGGAATGTTAATGATCCTCAGAATTATAGGCCGATCTCGTTAACTTCAATATTTTGCAGGATTTTAGAACATATCATCTATTCAAATGTCATGCGGTTCTTGGATGAAGGTGAGCTTTTAAATCCAAATCAACATGGATTCAGAAAAGGCCGATGCTGCGAAACACAACTTGCACTTCTAATTCACGACTTGTGCCGAATTATAGATGAGCAATCCCAGGTTGATTTGGTTCTATTAGACTTTAAAAAAGCTTTCGACACTGTGCCTCACACTAGGTTACTTAGGAAACTTCGCGGTTACGGCATATCTAGACAAATATGCGACTGGGTTGCAGACTTCCTGAAGGGCAGAACACAGTGTGTAGTTCTCGACGGTGAGCGTTCATCACTTACTGAAGTGGGGTCTGGAGTTCCCCAGGGAAGCGTGTTAGGGCCTCTGTTGTTTCTCATATACATCAATGATCTATGCGACATAATAGGGGGAATGAAAAGATTATTTGCCGATGATGCTATAATTTATCGCGAAATCAAAACCCTGGACGACTGCGCTTTGTTACAAGACGATATTACGAAAATAATTGCGTGGTGTAAAGATTGGCAGTTGGAGTTAAACGCTAAAAAGTGCCAAGTCATGCGTGTGAGTAAAAAGGTGACACCATTTAATTATGAATATACGATTAATGACACTGTCCTTAGAACGGTAGATTCCGCTAAATACCTAGGGGTAACAATTCGCAATAATTTGTCGTGGAATGAGCATATTGAGAATGTAATGGGGAAAGCAAATCGTATACTCCGATTTCTAGGTCGTAATTTAAATCAATGCACTCAGGAAGTTAAATCAATTGTATACAAGTCACTAGTACGTCCTCACTTAGAGTATTGTTGTTCTGTATGGGGTCCCCATCAAAAGGGGTTAATGGAGGCTTTAGAGAAGGTCCAAAGAAGAGCCGCCCGATTCGTGACAGGTATATATAGTTGGAGGGAAAGCGTAAGTGCGATGTTGAAGGAGTTAGGTTGGGAAGACCTGGAACACCGAAGGCGTTGCTCTCGACGGAAGCTAATTGAAAAATTCACGACAGATGTATTTCGGAATGACAGTCAGCAAATATTGCTACCAGCAACATTCATATCTCGAAATGACCGTGAAAATAAGATAAGAGAAATCAGGGCCAGAACCGATTCATTTCTGTACTCATTTTTCCCACGAGCGATTAGGGAATGGAATAGAAAGGATTTACCGGGCGAGTAAACTTAAAATCCGACAGGAGTAGCTTTCGATAAAGCACTCCAGCCATCCTGATCTGGGTTTTCCATGGTTTTCCCAGATCACTCCACGCGAATGCGGGGATGGTTCCTCACAATAGCCCATGGGCGCCTCCTGCCATATCCCTTATAACCCTTCCAAACCATAACCCTTCTCGATAGGTGCTATGCACCCTCCGCCACACACTTATAGTGAATCGCGGAGTAATAATAATAATAAAATATCATAATAACTGAATTTCAACAAGCTGATGCCAATTGTTAATATTGCTTCAGTTGAGATTGAGCTTATGACACAGTGGCAATTACCCTACAGATCTTTTGAACTAAGGAAACTTTTAGTTTAAATTCTTTCACTGTTTGGAAATAATGTAGAAAGTTCAAATTTCAAATGAAAAAGAATGAACAAAACAAAAAAAAATGAACCTTGGTGTTACGCGAAATTTTGAGGTAACGTAATGATATTTCGAAGTGGATTGTAAGGCAAGCAGTTAGTACCAATGTTACAGTCTTGTAATGTTATTGCAATTAAGGATGACAGTGAAACATTAATAAATAATGTAACAGAACTGATTATTTTTTTTGTAACACAAATAAGCTTAATTAACAGATTAGTGACAGAAATGATAACAAAGGTAATACTGTACATTAATACGACAATTAAGTTGAAAATCTGATTTATGGAAAAAAAAACTAGTTGTGTTGATGAATGTTAACAGACAAGTTATAATTGTCTCACTTTCTACATTAACCAAAATATTGTGTGGATTTTTTTGTGTGTTCGTCTGGCCAATCTTCCTTTCTTCTGTGGTAAGTGATGGGTCATTTTTCCCTCTCCTATCTAAAAAGTTGATGCAACAGGTATACTTTTACACAAAGTTTGTATTAGATGTCAGAATCACCAAGAATATTTTAGTAAATACCGATTTCATTAAATTGTTATCTAACAGTAACTTAAGTTTTGAAATTACGATAGTTCATTGCTCTAAAACCAAAGAACATGTTGCAATGTAAACTTTTAACAATAGAAAGTGAACTATTTAGAGAAATTATAGTACTACAAATTAATTTTTCATCATGGGATAGGAAAATGTAAATATCCAGATGGCGGTATCATCATGAAAGAAATTTATAAATGTGCTGCACAGTTTGGAGCTTTATTTTGTACTCTAGTCACTCATGTGAAAGATTTTCTGACATGATTATGACTGTATGGTATAAATTAAAGGACTTTGAATGTGGAATGATTGTTATCGCCAGACGTGTAAGGCAGCTCATTTCAGAAATTTTTCTCGAATTCAACATTCCTTAATCCACAGTAGTAACAGTGTGCAATGAGTATTTAATTTCTGGCATCGCCTTTTGCCTTGAAAATGCAGTTGCTGACAATGTACTTAATGGCTATGACCATCAACATCTGATTGAAGGTGTAACGGGTTACACTGCACCAAAGAATGCAACAGTCACAGTGGTATATATCACAGACATGTCCATGCAGACAGTGTAGCAGAATGTGGCACTGATAGGAATGTGGCAGAAGAAGACTGACACAAGTACCTCTGCCAAAAAAACATCATCAGCTGCAGCACCTATCCTTGGCTCACGATTATATAGGTTGGACCCCTAGATGAATGGAAAAAGGTTTCATGGTCAATTGAGTTATGATACCGGTTTGTAAGAGATGATGGTAGGGTCTGAGTGTGGAGCAGACCCCACAAATCCATGGACACTGGGTGTCAGGAAGGCACTTTACTAGTTGGTGGTGACTCCATCCTGGTATGGGCCATGTTTTGCTGGGGGTGAACTTTGAGCCAACAGAACCAACCATTCACAGGGAATGGTTATGTTCAGCTACTTGGAAACCATTTTTTGCTATTTGTGGCCTTTATGTTCCAAATCAAAACAATAATGGACTTTTCTATAGTGAAAAAACACAATGACACTGGGCAAAAATCTTTCATGGTTGGTTTGAGCAACATTCTGGACAATATCTATGAATAATTAGTCACCTAGATCATCAGACATGAATCAAATCAACCATATCTGGGATATGATTGAAAGGTCAGTTTGTGCAAAATGTCATGCACTGATAATACTTTCACAATTATGGATGGCTGTAGAGGAAAATGGCTGAATATTTCTTCAGGAGACTTCCAACAGCTTGTTAAGTCAATAACACATCCAGTTGCTGCACTTCACCAGGCAAAAGGGAGTCCACACAATATTAGGAAGTCTGTTATTATTTTTGGCACTTCAATTTAGTTTGATAGTGCATGTATTAAAAACTTGTAATGTTGCCTTTTAAAAAAATATTTATAATTAACATCCTGCATTACATTCTGTAACAGAACATCATCTAAGCAAAGGATGGTCCTCGCAGATGCGAAGCAGTCTTCCAAAATGCCCCCATAGCGCTCCCCTCGTTATAGAGCGGTGCTTGGTTGAGTAAAAGGAGAGATATTATGGTTGAGCAAAAATTCTACTCCCAGCTTTGAAAATGAAACAAAGACGGATGGTTTAAATGTAGGAAAATACTCCTTAGAACCGGTACTGGAACAAGGTAGCGAAGCGTATAAAAATATCAAACTTCCACTGCCGAAACGACACTCCTTACATACTTACAGTGTCAAAAAGGAACTCAACATAGATACACCAATTGAGGGGATTTTGGTAGAAAATAATTCAGTTGATCCTACGCCGCTGTATACGAATATAGAAGACACGCTGAGACTGAATAAACTGGAACAGGAGAATCTGCTGACAATGGCACTTAGACACATAACACGTTTGCTGCACCCAGCAGGGACATCAATAACCTTTCCACAGCTGGAGGTAGTAGACAAAATTCATCTTAAAGCCAACAACCTGCATGCAGAACTGTACCAGCTGTTAACCCTAGTTAAAAAGATATTCGATAGACGAAATGAAATGTTTGATCCTGACGAGATCTACAAACAGTTTGTTATGACTCGTGGAAAGATTTGATTTGATACCCAGCTTAAATGGCCAAAGTGCAATGTACACACTTTGACAATAAATTTGGCCACCGCTGAAAAATTCTATCACACTTATTTAGCACAATCTGACATCAATGTCATCCTAAGAAACAGTAACACAATACTGGCTTGCCAGTATTGTATTACTGTTTCCTGGGATGACATTGATGTCAGATTGTGCAAAATAAGAGTGATAGAATTTTTCAGAGGCGGCCAAATTTATTGTCAAAGTGTGTACATACTAGACATCCCTAAATGGATAGTATAAAATTCGCACAGATAAATGCTAGATGGAGCAAACTGGTCCTCCATGAATTGAGAAAATTAGCATAAGAAAACAGCTGGGATGTGTTATGCCTACAAGAACCACATTCAAATAGAGAATTGATACCATACATGCCAGTGTCAGTGCAAATTATAGCAGATGGGGAACATCCCATGACGGGTATAATAGTCCTAAATGGGAGCATTACAATAACGAAAATCGCACAATTCTGTGATGATTACACGACATGGGTAGAAATCAGCAAAGGATGGTGTAACATGATAGTGGTGTCTATGTACTTCCAATATAAAGATCCAATAGCTCCGTACCATATTTGATAGCCTGGGGAATCATAAAATAATTATAGCAGCTGATGCAAACGCATGGGCAGTACTTTGGTACAGTGACCAAACTAACGAGAGAGGAGAAGATTTGATGGAGCTGATTTAGGAATTACATCTGCAAGTAAGAAATAGACCATACAATCCCCCTACTTTCAATGACAGATGGGGGGCCACATCCAATATAGATGTAACGCTCACCAGCAAACATGTGGGGAACATGCTACAAAACTGGAGAGTTCTAGACCACCAAACCATGAGTGATCATAATATAATTCTATATGACCTTTCCAGGGATCTAACAGAGGCTGTTAGCAGTGAGAATATCAAACACCGGTACAATATAAAAAGAGCGGCATGGTCTAGACTACGGGAGGTCTTCTGAACACCAGTGGGACTAATGGAGGGGAATGACAGATTATATTGCGAGGAAGCTGACCAAATCGATTTGAACATCAATGAAGGGCAGTATTCCACTAGCGAAAATTAAAATGGCGAGGGATATACCATGGAACGAACAGCTGCATAGACTGAGATCAAACATGAAAAAGGTGAGACAGGAATACCAATGCTCCCTTGTGGCGGCTGACAGGTATGTATTTCTCAACAGATACAGAGAGAGAAAAGAAGCTTTTAAGCAACAATTGCTTCTGACAAAAATTCAAAGTTGGGAGGCATATGTTAGAGCAAATCTTAGGTCAGACCCCTGGGGAATACCATACAAAATGGTTGCATGTAAAATTTAACCACCCACAACTTTGGCTAGCGTGAGGAATGAGGATGGGACCATGACAACGAATTGGACCGCAATGGCCAAGGTACTATTGCATCTACTATTACCTGACAACGTAAAAGACAATGAAAGCGATACCCATTGAAAAATGTGCAGTGATCAATTACAGTTGTATACAGTCACATCAGAAGGGGAAAACATAACAATAGATGAGGTAAACAATATGGCGAAACATAAAGCCCCAGATCTGGATGGAATTTTGGCTGAAGTTTTGCAGGCTCTGGTGGTTCAGTTAGCTCCTCCCTTATGTAACTTACTAAACAAATGTCTGCTGCAAGGCAGAGTTCCCAACGTGTGGAAACAAAGTGAAGTTGTAATACTAACCAAGGGAGGAGACAGGGATCTGGCCAATCCAAAATATTATTGGCCGATCTGCCGGCTGGGAAAGGTTCAAGAAAAAGTACTGATCGCTAAATTGCAACATCATAGGAGTAATATGGTTATGAACATGAACCAATACTTCTTTAGAGCAGGCAGGTCGACCGAAGATGCAATTAACAGAGAGGTAGACTTAGTTAAAAGCAGTTGCAAGAAATATGTTATAGGAATTTTTGTTGATATCTGTGGCACTTTTGATAATCTTTGGTGGCCGATATTGTTCCGGTGCCTAAGAGAAATGAAGTGTCCATGCAGTCTTTATAACACACTGAGGGACTATTGTAAAAATCGTTATGCCACACTGAGATACCCACGAGGGAAGGTAGACAAATATTTGACTAAGAGATGCCGTCAGGGGTCGGTCAGTGTAACGTTTTTTTGTGAAATAGTTTTTGAAGGAGTGATTAATCCACTGGAGTGGCTGGAAGGCTTGCTGGGGCTCGTTGCCTATGCAGACGACTTGCTGTTGCTGATTGAGGGTCAGTCCAGACAAGATATAGAAAATATAGCTAAAGTAGTGACTGAAATACTCCAAGCATGGTGCTCAGAGGCAAAGCTTAGTCTTGCGCCAAAAAAAAACTCAGATGATGGTATTCAAGTACAAACTGGAACGTAACCCTACTATCAAATGAATAACCTAAACATAAAGAGAACATGGACAACCAAATATCTTGGTGTCACCCTGGATGAGTCTCTGAACTTTGCATCACATATTACTGAGACGTGCTAAAGGGCTAAGGCTGTGCTTAACAAATTTATCAGTATAGGCCAAACGAGATTTCACCTTTCTAACACTACGATAAGAAGATACCACAATGCTATCCTAGCATCTTGTAACAGCCCTCATACCTGAATTTTGAATAGTATTGTACTGTATGAAGTATTTTTAGTGAGCTAAAGTTTGCTTTAATATGATCTGGTATGTTTGTTTTGTAATTTCTTGTAAATCAGTGTATATAGACTTTGTTTTATGAAAGAAACTTATTTAAAGTCCATTTAATATGTTTAAGAACCGAATGGTGCAAGAGAATTTCTTAAATGTTTGTAATTCCATGTATTAATGCAAGTTATGATGTCTACAGGGCAATTTTCTACAGTTTGAGATTATTTCTGTAAATAATTTTGTAATTAAGTATCTCTAATTTCCATATCTGATCATTTTGTAATGTTCTTAAGTAATTTTGTATTAATTCCGATTGTTTTTAATATGTTTGATTGTTTGAGTGATTGTTAATGTTCGAGAAATATCGGGCGGATGCCTTTGAAGAATTCTCGTAATTTCGATAGAGACTATATAAACAGATCGGCTGGACAGAGTTAGTATCCAGTGTTCATTCATTCAGTATTCAGTTTTACAGAGAGATTCATCCAGTTAGTTTCACAGAGATTTTATTTGCGACGGCTCAGAAGTGCATCTCTGTATTGTATCTATGCATGTGAATATCGCTGGAAAAAAATAAACAAATCTTCCATATAACCTTCTGGTGGACTTTTTAATTAATCAGTATATAAATTAAACCCCCGAAGAATCTAATAATCTCTGTTAGGGTACACGTCCAGTGTCTGGGCGCACAGACTTCAACTGGTGAAACCTAGGGAGGAGGTCCTAAAAGTGCAGAGAAGTGTGTTGCTGCGATTGAGTGGAGCCTACAGTACTACCTCCGCAAATGCCCTACCATTTGTCATAGTTGTATGGCCACTGGACCTTGAAATCAGAAGAAGAGGGACCATATACTGGTTACGAAAGTGAAATTAGGCCAGGGTGCAGGAGATTATGGGAACAGTATCTCAGATTGTGGCAAAAGTCAGTGCTGCACTTCTCGCTGAATGGCAGGAGCGGTGGGACAATAGTGCCACAGGCAGAAGATTATACAGTGTGTTTCTGAACATACAAGAACAGCAGCAACTTGAATACTTTCACCCCACACCAGGCCTTATACATTATGTCACTGGGCATGGCCCATATAATAGCCTACTGTGTCAAATAGGGCTGAAAGAAACAAGCTTATGTGACTGTGGGGCAGAAGGAACCCCCTAACATGTAATGTGGTCCTGTCTGATAACAGAAGAAGTAAGAACGCCGGATATCAACATAATACGGAGTAGATCAATGCGACACATAATAGTAGATGAGCGATCATGAATTATCCTCAATAATCTAGCGAACAAAGTATCTCAACTGCACAAAAAAATATATCTGGACCGAGTGGCAGTAGGGCATGGGGACTGGCCTAGGGAAGTCGCACAGCCAAACATACGGGCATAGAAAATTATTCATGGATAAGTGTAAACAGTATTCTACAGAAACTTCCGGGAGCCTATGTGTTGGTCGATCCTGTCCTACTGGAAATCCAGAAGGGCATGGCTGGCAGACTATCTCGGGATGATGGTGGTGGGTAGATTAGTGTTGATAGAGTAGTATAGGTTTAAAGTTACATTAGAATAGATGTTGTAGAAAAATTTTTGTAACATAAAAACGGATAAGGCCTTATAGGGGATAAGTAGATTATAATACCAGAGGTGATTATTGCAAAAACAATTCAAATGCATAACTATTAAATTAAGTAATACTACCATTGTTAAAACTGAACCGAGCCTACTACAGGCCTGAGTCAGAACGATGGTGTGGCAGAATGAGCAAACGTCAGCATACCACTTACAGCAAACAAAGTGCTTCTATCACAGCCAAAATAATCTTGTTTGTAATGTAGAGGGAACATATCATTGACTTTTTCACAAATACACAATGAATCATAACAATATTTGGGTGTTAACTTCCATATTAATAGTAAGCTGAGATGCTGTAAATGCGAACTGGTGCAGGACTGTAGTGGCTGAGAACATAAAATTAAGTGAATGTTACTTATAAGCAAATGTTATTCTCCAGTAATCCAGTATAACTACATGATGGATTACAGAAAGATATGTACAAACTGGGATAACTGCAACTAACTGAATAATGGGATAATCTAAGAATAACTGGAATATTTCAATAAAAACCACCAGCACTATAACAACAATAAGCGATATTTGTGATTCAATATAATATTAAAAGTTGCAATAGCAGCTGTAACTGTTATAACTGTAAGCAAGACCAAATGTAATATTATAGAATTAATTAGACAGTAAGTCAAAGTGTAATAGAACTGTATGCCTAATTCCTTGCATGCAAATATTTTGTAGAAATCTCCAAACACTATGTAATCAACAATGTAAAAATTAATATGTAAGGCCTAATTTAGTCACTAAGATATTAGGCTATATAAACAAATGGTAAAAAAAAAAAAAAAAAAAAAAAAAAAAAAAAAAAAAAAAAAACAAAGGATGGTTAGCAAGTGTTTCCTGGTAACTGTGTAACCTTTGCATAAATGTGTTACTTGATGCATGTGAAGTGGATTTTTTTCCTTTTTTTCTATTTCTTGATGCAGAGAGTTGATTCAATCCCCACAGTTGCCAAGGTAACTGCAGCAAACTACTAGAAAATTAAAATCGGGTACCATAGTCCCCAGGACCTAGGTTTGAATGTGGGCAATTGAAACTACCCATTATGGAGCCACTTACCATTTGAAGCCAGGTTATGTGATGTATAGTTAAATGCCTATCAACAATATTGTTAACATGTAAACATTATGCCACAAGAGGACCACTGCTAAGATATAAATATTTCAATTTCAATAAGAGTTTGAAACCAAATGAGCTTATTTTTATGTAAATGGAGACTTTCCCGGCATATTGATTCAATGAAAGTTTCACGGGAGTCCAGCCGGATGGAGTCATAAAACGACAACGTTTCGACAACCTGCTCGGTTGTCTTCATCAGGTCTATATAGATGTTACTTCTAGGAAATCACAAACAGACTGAGTTCGCTGACACTTCCTTCGCTGCCGCCGAAATTCGAATGTCGTGTATGGAGGGTTGCCAGGACGCCCAATCAGCGCGCTGGACGTGAGGGTATCAGTAGAGCGGTTAAGCAACGGTGAGCGTGGTCAGCGCTTGGATGGGTGACCGTTTTGGCTCCATACGCAGTCCGCAACGCTGATACCCTCACGTCCAGCGCGCTGATTGGGCGTCCTGGCAACCCTCCATACACGACATTCGAATTTCGGCGGCAGCGAAGGAAGTGTCAGCGAACTCAGTCTGTTTGTGATTTCCTAGAAGTAACATCTATATAGACCTGATGAAGACAACCGAGCAGGTTGTCGAAACGTTGTCGTTTTATGACTCCATCCGGCTGGACTCCCGTGAAACTTTCATTGAGCTTATTTTTGTTTATATGAGATATGCAGTTTATAACAACATATTTAAAACCCAACCAAACATAAAATACAATTAATAGAGCCATTAAAAAAATAATTTTACGACTTGAAGTAACCCTCACAATATTTATATTTCCCTAAATGTATTCATCTTGAAAATAAGTTCTGATTTTTGGTTACTTATCTTGAGCATGTTTACATATATATTGTTCATTTTCAAGATGGTACTTTGCTTTTGTGCAAAATTCCAAGATTTTGTGAGAATGACTGTAATACTTCAGGCATGAATAGACAGTACTTAGGAAATTCCATTTAGTGGTGACATTTCTAACTAATGATTAAAAGAAGGAAAGTGTTATATTTATAATTTGATTTGATACATGCACAAATGAAACCTAAATAAAGCACAGGGTGAGGAATAACATAACAGTTTTGTTATTTATAAATGTTTCTCAGGAAACAAACTGAATAATATTATTATTGATGCACAATATTTCAGCGACATAAAGCTCCGTCACCATCTTCAGGTGCAGTTGTAAGCCTTGAAGTCTGCCTTGAGCGTGTTGTTTGAAAACAACAAGCTCAAGGCAGACTTCAAGGCTTACAACTGCACCTGAAGATGGTGACGTAGATTTATGTCACTGAAATATTGTGCATCAATAATAATATTACTCGTTTTGTTTCTCGAGAAACGTTTATAAATAAACAACGCCGAGAAAAATTACATTCATTTATAGTTTTGTTATTCTCATATAAGAGTAATTTTTACTACTTACATTGATATAACCAGTAAACAGTTTTTTAAATCAAGTTTAATTTTATTTTCTAGCCTTACAGCTACTGTTTGTTGTTCAGATTATATATACACAGTGTTTATTGTCTATTTTATTCATCTATATGACTTCTGTTTGATTCACATAGTGAGTTATAACTAATGCATTGTTGTTAAGGAATGTGACTTGGAGCCACTAGCATCTGTAATACAGGAACATTGTGAAAATTCTACAAGCCTTTTGAAGATTCAGTTCTCGAGATGTTATTACATGTCAGTTCCAGTTTCTAGAATAAATTTAACTTGCAAACAACACATATAATGAACTGAAATTCTAATTAGTCTCTTGTCTCCCCAAAATTTACCATTTTCAGATTTTAACAGCATGGGGCCTGTGAATTTAGGGACTTCACAATGTTATTAAAACAATCTTGAATTAATAAATATATCTCTGCTCACTTTTCAAAGAAGTCTCAGTTTCCACTGCCCTTTTTTAATTGTGAACTGTGCCAAGACAATTATTAAAGCAATTACAAATATTTCATCATTATAAATATTGATATTTATATATATAGTGCAAGGCTTAAAAATGTACATTTTCAATAGTTAAGAAACATATTTTACACTTTGATGTGAGTTGCAGTTTTTATTTATTGCTTTCAATATGAGCCTCAAACCAGACAAAATATCACACACATTTTGTTCATAATGTTATATGAAGACAAATTATAATATCAAGCATTTCTAAAATATATATCTGTTCTATTTTATTAGGTACTAACAGTATTAGCCACACTGAAACAGTCATTTTGGCAGACTTCGTTCCTTCCTTCCACTCTGATCCAAAACTACATCACAGTTACATTATGTTAACAAGAGATTTTCAAAATAAAACAATACTAGGAGTAGAAAGTTTTCATTTGTACACCTGTAATTTACACAATAGCAGGACGGGAATTTGTATAGATTAGCAATGAACCTAATTCCTTGTATACAACACACTTCATATTAAAAAAAGAAAGTATTTAGCTGTTGTCTCCAGAAGCAACAGAAACAAAAAGACATACTTGCAATTTCAGCCTCCAAACATATCAAAAATGTACTAAATCTAATCAGAACTTGAAGAGAATTTTATCATCATTATCAACAAAAGAGTTTTCCAGGCAATTACTTAATTATTTCATCACCTTATAACCACCCAGTGAATGCTAACTATAACTAAGAGAGAAAGATCATTTATTTAGTAATGGAATGCATTTTTTCACTCTTAAAAAAAGAGTGTAACAAACAGATTACATTAGAATATCATTTATTCATACAATGGAAATAATAAAAAAGGAATAAATAATTTTTTTACTTTAAGAATTGGTCCAAACAGAAACTGAACCTTAAATGTTTATCAGGCTCTATCAATTAAAGTAAAAATTAAAGCTATTAACTTCCTAGAAAAAATGGTTTCAAACAACAATCAACTAATCTGACAACAGAAATATCATAAAAATGAGCTTATGAGTGTTCCTTATAAAAATTACATTAGAATTAAAATTGTATGTGGTACCAGGGCTGGCGCTAGGATTGTTGTGCCCTAGGTAAGCATTCTTCGTTCTTCGGGGCCCCCCCTCCTTTCCCAATGATTTTTTTTTTATTTTAAACATTTTATTTTTAAAAATTTTAATGCAAAAATATTCAAAATCATAGGTGAAGGTTTTAAAACTTGTGTTTTATTTTTATTTGGTTAGGCACCATGGCCGGTGGTCCCCTTTGCCCCGCTTACCCCTCCCTCCCCCATCCCTAACGCTGGCCCTGTGCAATGCCATATCTCAATTTAAAATCAATTTCTTTTAATTAAACCATACAACAAAAAAACTTTGTCCAAAATTTATATGTAACCATTGGTCATTAAGTTTTTAAGAAGATGACCAATACTTGGGATATCTTTTTAGAAAAAAAAACATGCGCCAAAAACCTGAAAATGCAAACAAGAAAATGAAGGTTAGTTGCACAATGATATTTTTTTGTATGTATTTTACTTTTGAACTGAAATATCAAGTAATGTAATGAACACATGATAGGTGGATGCAGGATAGGGGTGTAGGGAAATTGCCACCAGAGCTTGTGCTCCATTGTAATTAAATTAAAATATGAAAAATTAAATTTGCAAGTTACCATAAATGAAGGCTGTTGTTTAAATGGTGCAGAAATAGAAAATATGGACTGAATAATCATTATATTATGATTGAAAACATTTCACATATTGTTGCAGGCCATTTTTTTCCCTACAGTGTCTTATATGCCTCGGTGAAAGGTGAAACAAATACGATGATAAAAAAATAAAAAAATATTTATACTGGTATTATGTATAAACAACTAATTTCAAGAACTGTCAGTAATTTATACACAAGTGGTTCACATGATACCTTACTGAGCACTTTCAAATAAATATTTAAAATTATATGCTGCATTATGAAACAATCAAAAAGAACAATTTTACTGGAAATGGGTATCAATTAATTAAAAACCATAGTTAAAACTATATTTCACAGTAGTATATATATGTACATTTTGTTTCTATGTCTGTCATGAAGAACCTACAAACTGTAACATTTAAAATGCCACAATTTAAAATTTAAATGCCCAAGATAAGCTATTAATTCCATGTTATCTTTCAATTACATTTATAATTTATCAGATCTGGTACAGAAATCTCATATTAACTTCCAACAGGAAAATCCAAGGTTTTAAAACTTGGCACAAAGTAATCAAAGAAGGATTAATGCTGAAAAGCAGGTATAATAATACTGTAAACCTAAACATATATGTAATCCAACTCTTTTTATTGAGCACCAAGTTTTAATCCGTAAAACACTGTTTACATTAGCATACCAAATGTTACTGTTTCTTTATTATTTCTCTCTCCCTTTCTTTCTTAAAAGTAAGTTTTGGAAAATTAGTCTTACTGAAATTTTTTATAACTGAGATAAAAAGTAAATGCAGGTGTTAAATTGGAAAGAATTCTTATTATTTATTCCACAGAGACAACAATAAGTATTCAACACCTTGTTTCACAAAAGAACAAAGATTATCTTGGTGTTGAGAATTAAAACAATATTCTTGGGTGACTAGCCAAGTTAATAAGATGTTTACACACGATATTTCAGCTACTGAATTTACTGTCGTCATCTTCTGGCAACTTCAATGGAAGGCAGCATTGCCGAAATATCAAGTGTAAACACCTAATTAACTCAGCTACCTACCCAAGAACATTATAGTGTATGTTCTGTTAACCTTATTAAGTATGTTAAATGTAGGTAGCAATTCAAATACTAGACAACTCCAAACCTCCATATCTTGTAACTGACATTTTGAATTATTTAAAAATTCTAAATATTTACCCTAAGCTGTTTTTTCTCAGCATTACAAAGGCTTACATAGTCCTGCCACAATTAAATAATTTAACTATATTTCAACGAATAAGGATACCATCAGACATGGTAAAAATGGATTTTTTTCTTCCAAATATATATGATGAAAGGTATTCAGCTTACATGTCAATGATTTAGTCATTTCTTCAGATAGACCCTACTTTCTGTGCGGCTTCTGTGTATCCTGCTGAAAAGGGGCAGTGTGATGCAGTCAGTAAGATGGCTGTTTAGTAATTTGTGGGCTTGTGCTCAAATCTGCTAAGTGTCAATTATATTTTTAGAAATTATTATGCATTATTTTTTATTATTTTATCTTATCTTCATTTACACATTTTTATATTGTAAAATAACATTTTAAGCAAAACACATTACTTACAATATAGCAATTCAGCATATCATTTTGTTTTTGTTTCTTCTCACAAAGGAAGGTATGCTGTTTCATTTTATTTGATCATCATAATTTTTACAATTATATCTCATGAAGTATTATTTTAAACATAATTCACAATGTTTTTATTTCTGATAAATACCATTAATTTTTTTTTATCTTTCATCATCATATTACATTAACGAATATAACAGGCAAACTGATAAGTTACATTCATGTAGTGGTAGCAAACAAATGGATGAAATGTGACTAAAAACCAACATGGAGTCCAGTGTGTCAACAAAAGGAGAAATGACTGGTGCTGATAAACAACAACATTACTAATATTTAAAAACTATTGTGATTTTTTGCATGCAAATACTTCAGAAACCAGGGTCTATTTGAAGATATAACTGTACAATGGGCATACCCTTCAATATACATGTATACTCAGAAGTTCCAAATTCATTCTTACCTTCTTTGATGGTCCCCTTGTAAGTTAAAAAATCAAGTCTTCTACCAAAAATTCATTTTACAAATAATTTAATTGGCCCATCAGAGTACTACAAAACACTCTTCATTCTTTTATTGAAACTTATTACATCATTCTGAAAATTCTCAAGAAGGAAGTCATTAATAAAATAGTAAAATTCCAAAGGAAATAACTAAATTAGGAAATGACTTCTAATTAGAAACTCATTAAGAAGTCTGCCACAAATTGTAGTGAAGTTAATATTCATTATTGAAAAAAGATGATAACAAACCAGAATAGCAATGTGAATAAAGACATCAAAAAGGATGACCTGGAAACAGCAATCACCAAAGCTAATGAAAGCCAGACAGTGAAGAAATATCTTATGAACATTGCTTTTTAGGATGAGTTATGCTTTTAAGTGTTTCATACTTGTCTTAACTGTTCCACTTTAGCCACTTTGCCACTTTAGCAAGTAAACCCTAGTATTGCAAAGAAGTGAAGTGAGCACACAAATGATTGGCATCATTAATAACAATCATCTGCTGGAGACTTTGTTTCAATATTCAACTAGCTGGTGGGGATAAGAACATAACATCTAGGTGTGAGATGATGCATATGACTTTGTTACTAACTGGATATATCCCAGTAAAGATACTGGATTATAATATAATTATTATATATAATTAATACATTATGCAGAGATATAGTGTATGCTGCATATATTCTAACATGACCAATCACATCATGTTTTTGAAATTAAGTGCGACAGACTGAAAATAATTTGAGGATGGGACAGGGAAATAAGGTAACCGTATGTAACAATACAGGGGAGTGAATGAAAAAATAAAACTTTAATTTATCATCAGTTGAATAGGTCTGATGATAATACTGAAGGGTGGCATCTGAAATTAGTTTATGGAACAAATTTGAAGAAATTTAAAATGGTAATTGTTTCTGAAATATTTGTTAAAGGGTTGTAAGCTATCACTATAACATACAATAATGAACATACCATTTTATGACATGAACAACCTCAATATTTGCTAGTCCAGGTGTTGACAGTGGCACTTTTAAACTAGGAACGTGCAATTAAAATCATCACATACTCGGCACCAACACTTCTTCCTTATATCTCAGACAATTCCTTTATCAATCCATTTCCTGGTTCCATTCCACTTTTCATCCTGCCATCACAACCCCTTCTAAAAATTTCAGCATTTCAAATATGACCTATCACACTGTGAAACCAGTACACATGAGTATTTACAAAACCCATATTTCATGGTATTTCTTTAAGTAAACAATCGCTCAGTCTGAATATTAGTGAATATGTACCACATTATGTCCACTGAGAAACTCAGTCACCTTGGGCAATTTGTGGTTTCTATACTTTTTGTTCTCTAAACATTAGTCATTATGCAACAAATCTATTACAGTGCCCCTTAAACATTTATATGAACTTATAAGAATATTTTGTACTTAAATCATTTTCACATTCATTAGCTATGTCTATGTACAAGCAGAGTCAGCACACTAACTAAAACAATGACTCAGGCCACAACACATTATATATACATATATATGTACATATATTAGATTTGAAATAACAACACTTTCTTATTTATAACTAAAAATAAACTCATCATCTTTCACACACTAAATCTAAAATAATACATAAGCAATTACAGAAAAATGTTTTTAGGCATCGAAAATTAGGAAGGATGGGAAAAGTAAATCCATCGTTTACCAGAGCTGGAGGCAAATTAATGTTAAAATATATCAGTATGAAACCTTATTTATACAAAAAGATGAGACACACATGGCATGGTCATTGGATGTGCACACACCCAGTTTCACCACATATCTAAATGATGAGTTTGCTGTAATGAACAAGGAATTACTGGCAGGGGAATGTTTTTGATGGGGTGATATGAATTATACATTCAATACCAATGAGGAATTATTATCTTTGGAAATGGAGCACCAATAAAAATAAGATGATAATAAATACTCTCAGTAACAATGGTGCAGGAAGAATCGCTATGAGGTGAAACAGAAGGGAGGAGGGCAGCAGCAACAAAAAATAATACACAACACATTTGTTTTTGTCAAAACCCTTTGTCAAGAACATAGAGAGAGATATGTGGCTGTGCTTGGGCAATTGCAGTCAACACAGCCACACAGAAAATGGAACTGACCATTGGAGGTGGTGGGAGAATCAACGATAATATGATCGAAATATTAACGCCTAAAAAGAACAACCTTTAAAAGATGAGAAATAATAGTAACAATTAATTCTTTTGAAATAAGGTCTCAACTACATAAAAATTAATTATTCTGTCTATGGTTGTGTATAACATGGCGAGGAAGGAAGGTATTATCTGAGATTGAGGCCCGGGTGATATCTGGTGTCCAGATTGTGCTAGTAGGCCAGTTCCCACCTGCAGAGCACAGATTCTTAAGTACTTTGATGGTTCTGACTGTGAAGCAGTTATTGATTTCACAAATTTTATGAGTGTTTGCATTGAGAGCAACAGAGAGGTCTTGCTTTTGGGAGTAAACTGTTTGTATATAGACCATTCATTCTGATGGATAATGTGTCGGGGTTGAGGCCGATATAAAAACTATGGCAGTGGAGGCAGGTGAGATAGTATATATTAGATGGGATGTGGTGAAGATGGCGTGGCCTGGGTAAGAGTTGCAGTAGGTTGTGGTTTTGCAGTGAGGTTACAAGGATAAGATCTGAGAGGTGGTTTAGGAGCATTAGAGGGTTGGTATTTGTGTACAAGTATATTTTATAGGTTAGGTAGTCTGCTAAAGGAGTCTTTTTTAAATTAGGCCATATCTAAATATAAATTAATTATTCTGGCTAGTGCCCTTTTTCTTCCCATTAATATTCTCAACCATATTTTCGTTGCTTTCCCCACCACCTTCAACGGTCAGTTCCATTCTCTGTGTAGCTGTGTTGACCGCACTTGCGCAGGCACAGTCACATATCTCTATGTTCTTAACAAAGGGTTTTGTCCAAAATATTTTTTTTTGTGTGTTGTGTATTATTTTTTTGTTGCTGCTGCCTTCCTCCCTTCAACTTTGGTGAGCGTTGGATGTAATTTATCTTTCTCTTCCATATAGATAATAATAAATATGTATTTAGAAAATAATTTAAATAAGATTAAGAAGAGAGTAACTTATCCGTACTATTATCAATCTGCGATCAAGCTACAGAGCAAGGTGGCTATACAGTAATGCTCTGGCCTTGCATTTGGGAGGATGTGTATTTGAATCCCCAACTGGCTATCCAGATTTGGGTTTTCCACGGTTTCTCTAAATCACTCCAGGAGAATGCTGGGTGTGTTCCTTCAAAATGTCATGGCAGAATTCTAACCCAAATCTTTTCCCACCTCTAATGACTTCTTTTGTTCTACTTTTTTATGGCTTTACGCCTCATCGTCGAGGTCATTAGAGGCAGGATGGGCTTGGAGACAAGGAACTGGAAGGAATTCAGCCTTGGCCTTTTAAAGGAAGCATCCCGGCATTCATCTGGAGTGATTTGTGGAAACCATGGGAAACCCAAATCTGGATGCTCGGACAGGGATTCGAACCCGTGTCCTCCTGCATGCAAGGCCAGAGCATTAACCGCTCACCCACCACGCTTGGTTTCTAATGACTTCGACAAAGCATAAAGCCAGAAGCAAAAAAAGCATGCAATCTGCATCTGTTTGATGGTTTACAATGGCTTCAAGCAAAAACTACTGTACCAGTCTGGATAAGGTTTACAAAGTCTGAAGGTTTATGGTCTACTTTAAGTCTGTGGTATATTTTATGACTCTACATGACTGGGGTATGGAGCAAAAAATTATGATAATTTTGAGATGGGACAGACAGATACCACAGATCACTCTCTATTTAAAATGAGTGCTCCTTTTAATAATACTTACAAATTATCACACTATTACTGTCTTATTTTTTCACTTCATTTAATTTTTCTTTGGTTTTCTGAAATGTAGCCCAATACAATAAATGAAATCAAAGCAAAGAATATAGGAAAATAACCTGTCAGTTACAACAGATGAAATCAGGTGGGCCAGGACAAAAAAAAAAACATGAACATAATTTTCAATATTTCGGTGAATAATCTTTCTCATGTTGGAGGCGTGACATGTAGCAAGGGTAAAGATGTATGCACATACAGATTTACCACATTATTTATCTGGCAGTTCTGAATGCACATACCCTTTCTCCTGTCTAGCCTCCATGTGATGGGTTTGGATGTGTATACACATTTTCCTGTGCAATATGTCTTGTTTTCAACATGATTCATGCTGTAGGTCTGGATGTGTACATATATTCCCCCTTGTCATACGTTTCGCCTCCAACATGAGTAAGGTAATTGAATGAAATATTATAAAGTGTGTTAGTGTTTGTGTGGTAATCCTGGTCCTCTTGCCTTCATCTGTGGTAAATGGTTATCTTCTCTGTTGATACATATTTTCGTTGCCTAATGGCTCATTATCACCATTATACAAAATAAATGGAATAAAATAATTAAATATAAGTAATACTCAATTTATGTAAACATCTTTGTGCTTTAAGGTATACTTACCAAAGACCACACTATTTCTCTTTGTATACTGTTAATGTAATATTTCAATTTCACAAAAATAGTATATTAAAATATTTAAAATGTATTAATCAAACCACTACATCATATAATAACACTTCAATAAGTGGAATGAAATTGTAATATTTATTTTACAGTAAACATTTTTGTGCTGTCAATAATAAAATTCAATAGCATGATTTTTTATGTAATTTAACTGTTACATATTTTGTTATCATGTCACATATAATCCTAACCAAAATTTAAGCCCAGTGAAACTAACTACAGTTGATACGATGTGGATTTTTTTGGTTGTGCATTTCAAGTATGCCATCTCAGAAAAGATCTAACCTATCAGTATCAACTTCATAAGCTATAAAATGCATCCATTAGTGAAATGAGAGATCATGTAAAAATTAGGGAAGAAGTTCTGATGAGGTTCTCACAATTTAAATCATTTGGGGTCTGACTTAAAATCTGAGGTACGCATAATTACACATCACCACCTGGTGCCAGAGCAGGGAATTAAATTATGCTACACACATGAAAAGTTTTTACATATAATACGGTATAATTTGATAACTACTGAACCAATTTTGGCAGGAATTACATAGTTTGAAAGCTTAGGGCCTTGTCGACTATTTGAGATATACTTCCTCGTGTCAAAGTACCTTAACTGGAAATGGAGCAGAAAAGTAGTATCTGATCAGAATACTAACAAAGAAATGTGATACCATAATAATATTCTCTATAAGCTATTGATATAAGTATTTGTTATTCAGCATCTACAATGCACAGATGACCACAGTGTATTTATGATGAATTTATCGATTCACACAAAAGATTTAACATGATGCAAATTGCTGATAAAATTACAATTAAGAACAATATTTTTTTAAGGACAGTAATAACTTCTGTAATGAGGAATCTATGTGTAAAAAAGTAAATACTTCTTACACTGCTGATTCATTACATAATTTGTATTAAATGTTAATAAATTCAGCGAAAAAGACCAAGAAGTTCTCTGGACCACGAGAATGATGTGACATGTAAAAGCTTTCAACTACAAGAAATTATGATGTTTACTTAACAATAAAGGTTACGTAAATTGATTGGATAGTCACCACAGATAGTGTTATGTTTTATTTTCGATGTTTGTTATAATAAGATAACATATCTGTGTGTCATCTGTAAATAGATCTTATTTGAAGCCTTTAATTACAAGCAGTTGTGATATTACATTACTGCAAAGATTAGCCTAATCTGAATGTATAAGTGCCAAAGATTCTTAATATATTCTTAGCCAGAGAGAGTGTTATTATTCATCGGTTGAATCATTTTGATGTAATCTTCACTGTTTGAAAGTCTGCACCAGTAATTTATTTTAATAATACTTTTCCATATTTGAAAATGTGATTTTTTCCCCTGTGTTAACTGTTACTAAGATACTGCATTTACACACCACCTACCCAATTTGGATAGGGTTTTCATGGTTCGAGCATTTATGGTTGTAGCATACACAGGGGCATAGCTACTATGGGGCTAGGCGGTGCAGTGCACCGGGGCCTCTATGCTTAGGGAGCCCCAAGCATACCTCAGAGGGCCGCCAAGCACACCGCTGGGGACTCCCAAGCGTAGTTCAGAGGGCCCACCTGAGACATAAGAAGCCCCCTCACTAAGAGGCCCTCACTGCTCAGGGGGGCCCCCAACCACTGCTCAGCGGGCCCCTAACAGCAACACAAAACAAAAAAAGTTCGCCCATCTGGCCTGAGGGCCCAAAATAAATTTTTTGCACTGGAGCCCTTGTTGAACTAGCTATGCCACTGAGCATACGATGTTTTAGCAATAATTAGCTCTACACATTTATGTTTTAGCAATAATTAGCTCTACACATTTATGAACAACTGGTAATGCAATATTAAATTAAAATTTCAATGAAATAAAACTTATGGATGTCAATAAGAAACCTGGACTAAATGTAATATCTAAATGAAAGGAAAGTTCTTAGATGACATTTCCATTTTTTGCTTCCCCATGATAGGGTATTACCACATGTTGAGGGCAATGGAAGACCTAGTGTCAAGGATATATTGGTAAGTTAGTTGCTAGCCACACAGTTCAAAACAGATTGCAGTTTCTACAAGCACTCTGACAGCTCTCACTGTGAGGAAGACTAGCATGGGGTGGAATGGGATGGTATAGGTATTTATGAAGTAGTGCAGGTATAAGAGGTGTACAGTTTGCATGTTATACATCCAATAATGGGAAAAGTTTTTTTCTGTAATAGTGTTGGAATAGTTTATTTGCTGGATGCATGCTGCAAATTTGAAGCAAGGTCAATTACATCGAAAGGACCAATATGGGATTTGGGAGGTTCAAAGTATAAATTTATACCATGATGTTCTTAAGATCTTCTGAAGGAAATGAGGTGGGAAAAGGGAAAGGCAATAGTCAGCATGTTTGGGAGGAGAGTAAACATTTCAATGAAAGAATGACACCAGTCATGCCCATGACAAAGAAATTCATTTTTACGCTGGAAAACAGCAGAGAACTGGACACTCAATATAGTGCTACAATTATTTTGACTGGAGAAGTGTGAAACATGGGTTGCCATAGAGGGGAATGACAGGTTGCAATACATTTTGGGACTACCTGTAAATTGGTTCTTCATCAGTACAGATGGATCTACCGTGTATGACAAGGATATAATGAAAGGATGGCAACTGTCAAAGTGCAGGTATTGTAAATTTAAGGGTCCGACATGAAAAGAGGTGTATAAATCACATTTCAGTACAGAAATCTCTACGTTGAGAAAGGTGACTTCAGTGTGGATTTAAATCCAATCCTAACATTTCACCCCCATCACCTCCTCCCCCCCCCCATCTTCCACTGCCCAGCCAGTCATGTCGTAGACTTTGGCATGTGAACACCTCCCAAACCATATGATGCAGTCCCTATCGTGTGTATAAGGTGCAAAATTGAAATTTTGTTTTTGTTTGTCTCGTATGTGTTTCACTCATCACAGCCTTCAACTTCGGTGAGTGATGAGTCATTTTCCCTATCCTTTGTTATTTATATTTATAAATATTATACGAGTTCAATATTATTACCCCAAATATATTTTCAACAAAAATATTGATTTTTAATTACATTGTTAATAACAAGGAAGTATAGGGAAGCAAAACTAACATTCACCACAGATAAAGACAGGAGTGCAGTGACGAACACATAAAGACTAATACCTTTCACAACATTTTGGTGTAAAATCTTTTTCATGTACAAGGAAGAGATCCATAGATAAGAGATCAGAATGTGAGACTCACCACATGATACTCAAGTCATATTAGTATACATCCCAAACCCTTGACATGAGTCTTATTCTTATACATTAATAAGATTACATACCAAAATATTGAAAAAGGAGCTTGCCTTTATTAGGTTGTCAGTGTGCTCTACCCTTCGCGGTGATAAGTGATGGATTTACTTTCTCTCTCCTTCCTTATTTTCATTATCCAAAAGCATTTTTATTCTTTTATTATTAAACTATTGTATTTTAATAATATTGCTATGTACTCCCATTTCCAGAGATAATACTTTCCCACAGTTATTTACTGCTCCAAAAGCAAACTCTGAGATTAAACATGTGTTAATATTCAGCAAATGCACATCTGATTCCCTTGATAAATATCTGCTCTTTCTGCAAGAATGTTATTTCAAACTGAAATATTGTAACACATATTAACATTTCTGCATTCGTAATTGTGTTTCTTCATCCACTTCTTGAAAGAGATAGATTTACTTCCCAGTGCATCCTTGTTTATATAAGCAAATAATATTTTATAACACATGTTGCCTAATATATATGTAGCTATGCTTCTCAATATTCCACCTAATTGACATAAGTTATAGCAGGCACCCTACAGTATTTGTACATCAACAGTGATATCAAGATATACAAGCTACAATTTACATATATCAGGTTAAGTAAGGAACAACAAGCAATCTGCCAAAAATCACTTTTTTCCTCAGATATGTAACTCCAGAAACTCACTAAAGGCAGACTATTGGTTTTTCTTTAGTTAATCACTAACCTCAGTATTGTGCCAACTGTAATATTAAAATCTTTGACAGCATTTCATGATAAGTTATATCACTGCAAAAGAAAGCACTATGGTCTCCAATTTATTCAGTATTAAACTGAAAACCATAACCACTATTTCTGTTTAGTACATATTTTTGCCACTTAATTAAGTAATGGAGCCTAAGTATGCACAGGAAAAGCAGATTATATTCACTGTGAGCCATCTCTTTCTATTTACTGAATGAATAAGATCCTCTGACAATGAAAGGGGGAAAAAAATGTACATATACACAAATAAAATATTACTTGGGAGATACAAATTCACAGATAGTGAAGATGATAATATTTTCTAAAGTGATCTGATACTCAATATAACTGGACACTTGAATTCCTTCTGTAGTTCCTAAAGATTTGCAATGATACACAAGTTTATATATATGGTATATTAAAATAATACACTTATTTTTGTTGTAATCATTACAAAATTAACAATAATGATTTTCAAACAGCTGTAGTAGCCCAAAAGTTTGTTGCAAACTTTTACAGTTTAAGTGATAACTCATGAACACATTAATAAGAGTTTAGAACATAAAATACACGAAGCAATCATTTGTAGCTATAGTCCATGGTTTGCTTGATCCTTATAAAGATGTGATAGGAAGAGGTAATCTTGACACAAACTGAAAATAAAACTGACATTGTAACAACAATTTGTGTTCAGTCTCCATCAATAATTCTAATTACAATAATAATGAGAAGAACATACTTCTAAGCAATAAGAACAGAATGGATAGGTAATGTAAACTGATTACTTACCACAGATGAAGGCAGGAATAACATAAAAAAGTTGAACAGAATTCACAGTATTTCAGGTTAAATTTTAATTATGCTGAAGATGAATGAGACAAATGGTAAGTTGTGCACAGGCTGTCTCACCATATGATTTAACATAATTCTAGTGAGTCTAATATAATCAGTTTCCAGGTAAGAATATTCACAGGAAACTGTACACGGATTTGTAATTTAACTGAGTATTTATGAACTTGCATACATAATTATTTAAGATTTTAATTTTATGGGTAAGCTAGGTGTAAACTTTGTACACTTCTAAAGTACACTCTTTAGTATCTTTTAGTATTATTTTTTCAAAAAGTTATCTACTAAAGAGCTATTAGGTTTCTGTGTAGGGTAAAACCAAGAACTTTTTGCAGACAACTCTTTAATAAACTCAATATTCTTACAATGTATCCTCAGTATATATATTCTCTCATGAGCTTTGTCATAGAAAATTTTAACCTGTTTACACCTAATTCACAGGTACACAGTTTCAATACAAGAAACAGAAATAACTTGCATAAAACACAAACATCTCTGTCATTAGTACAAAGAGGAGTTAATTATTCTGGGATACATCTGTTTAATAAACTACCTAATCGTATAAAACAGCTTTCAGATAATAAAGATGTATTCAAACAAAAACTTAGAGATTATCTTATTGGCAACTCCTTCTACTCCATTCAAGAATTTGAAGAAAATAATTAATTGTACTCATTATGACGTTTGCAAAACTCAGTTGCAAAAATGTATGTTTATTATTATTTCTTGTATTTGTAAAATATGTATATATATATATATATATATATATATATATATATATATATATGTATATATTTACTATGATATGACTCATATTATGTGTATATGTATCAACAATGACATGTTTCACATCCCAGAGGTATTTCCTCAGCAGAGATCCATGGAACAAGATTGATAAATAAATAAATAACTACTCGCAGGTTCAAATCCTGGCAGTCACAGGAATTTTAAGAGTTGTGTTTAATTATATGAGCTATGCCAAGTCATTCCATGGTTTGTATTCCACATTAAATGGTAGGTCCCAGAGGAAAGGAACTGGCTGTCTCTGATGCAATGGTTTAGTTTCCTCCTTTGGGAGGATCCAACCAAACTTCAGGTTGATGACGAAGTTATTTATTAAGGCTGAAATTATTGATATGAAAGAAACTCAATTTCAAACTAAAAATGATGACTGAAAAAACAAAATTTATGCATATAAATGGATTTAGAATCTAAAAAATTGCATATTGACAAATGGAGATGGGATAAAGTCATGGTTTTCAATTTACATTAATGGTGAAAATGTTTTCAAACAAACTTGTGAAGGCAGTGTTCAAACTCAATTCATTAATCTGTGAATCAGAATTAGCCTATGATGTGTAAGGGAATTTTGCTACAAGGACTTAGATCTGGAAAAGAACACAATGCAAGAACTTTTGGAGCAAAATATTGCTATGAAACATATATTGTTCTGGATGGATAGCAATGACCAAAAAAAAAAAAATTGAATATACTGTAGCACTAGCTACTGGCATTTGTGGAGGTACTATTTGTACATACTGCTGAATAGTGTTCTCCAGTTTGGTGGAAATAAAGAAAAGGGAATATTTTATTTTTGTGTATGGGAGTAATCTTTCTTTTCCCTTCTTTTCTGTTGTATTTTATTTTAACTGTAACAAAATTTTTAGGTTTTCTTATATCCACCACCTATTGCAAGGTGGATGCATTACAATCAGACTGACTTAAGTTGTAAAGTAATTGGCAACAATCAGCTCGACAGAAAACCACATACTCTTCCCAAAATTTCACTGTCACATCCCCGACACCTGTACACATTCTCTTCTGTACAGCCTCTTCCACTCCTTTAATGTACCGTCCATCCCTTGGGCTTTCAAGTCATTTGTTTTTTATCTCCCTTTTAGGTGATCATTGGCTATCCCCAACCATTTTCTTTGTAAGTCCATACAATTTAAGCCCTATCATCTCTATCTTTTATCAAAAGGATTCCAGCTACTCCCAAATTCCCTCATTACTCACATTCTTCTCCTGAAAGCTGAAATTTTCTTGTTTATATCTTGCTAACATTATGGTTTTTTAAAGTCTACATCTGAGAGCAACGAATCAGTATCGAAAAGTAACATGCCCAGTAGATTATTTCATTGTAAATGCTCCTTCCTCCATGTTACCATCTTGGCTACTGGTTTACTGAAATCTGTAATATCCATAGAACATCTTCATGCAACTAGTATGTAATGTTAAACTGTAGTGAATTAATTACCGGCATGCGAAGCCATGAAGAATTCTTGATAATTTAATTAAATGAAGAATGTTCCAATAGAACAATATTTGTATCAGTCACAAATATAAATAATAATTAGTTAATTAAGTAGCCCTATGAGAGACTTGAGTAAACAAGTGGTGGTCAACACGGAGGTTTTACTTTGCTCTGAGTTACAAAGAATTATACACAACTTTAAAATACAGTAAGTCGTCTTGCGACAAGTGTATGATTTCAGTAAGTAAACTATGATTGTGAGATACCGGGAATCCATAAGAAGTTACTTATTTTCTGGTTCGCACCGTGGTCTACTCTATGCTTTTTCATGGCGAAGAACCGGGGGCATAGAATGGGAAGACCTTTTGAAGGAATTCACATGGAGCGATATCGGGAAATCTGGATGTTCGAACGGTGATTCGAACTTGCATCCTCATGAATGCCACCCACTTGGTTTACTCAAAACGTATCTCTTTCTCGGTATGTATAAATCCTTTTGAAGGTTCAGGGCGTTTTTTAGGTAGGGATGTCAGGGATTGGAATGAGTTACCAAGAGAAAAGAATGATTTACCGAAAACTTTGAAAGAATTTAAAGATAAAATTTGTAGAGGGCAAATGTAGGTGGGTGCAGAATAGGGGGAAGATGGGTGTGTAGGGAAATTGCCACCGGAGCCTGTGCTCCATTGCAATTAAATTAAATTAAATTAAATAGTAGTTACTTTTCTTTTCAGGTTTAGCGCTGCATGTTTCTTGCTGGTGATACCAATGTTGTGGTCCCAACCTGGGGCCTTTGCCAGGACTGCTTCAAGCTAATGAAGCTGCTTAATTTTCTGGTACACTGGACAAACTGTTTTTATGTTTTGGATGTAGCGAGCTGCTGTGGAGTGATCTGGTTGTTGTTGTTATGCATTGAGACCGAAATATTGGCATCAGTGGCAAGAAACAGGTAGCGCTAAACCTAAAAAGAAAAATAAGGGCAATTTTACAAAATTACACTTGCAAAAAGTTTGAAATTTTATATTAGATTAATTCCTTGTTTATCTGTGAAATTTCATTAATCCAAACCAGGCTTCTGATGCTCTTAAAAATTTTCATGCTTGTCTGTCTTTTTCACTTAAATCTCAGTCATTCCTTCCACATTAAATTTCACTAAATTCATACTCACACATTACTACATTACAATGGACCAGCATATCATGTACATAGTAAACTTGCAAATACTTGAACTGTTTGTGTATTAGCAAGAAGGAGTGCTATGTTTTGACAGAGGGCTATAAACATTACAAAGTTTAATGTACAGCGAGTAGTGGCAAAAGTATCAGCGAGTGTGGAAGTGGTGAGAGCAACTAATAGCAGCAACATAGGAGACTAAAATTGCTGGGCACATTGGACACAATGTCAATGAAATCTGTCTTCTCATTGGCTAATTCTAAGCATCTGCATTTTGGAAATTTCAAGTAGTATAAACCACTACTGAAGTATCAGGCACTCAGGAATTAGAAGACATTTAAGCAAGATACAGAATAATGTGTGAAATCTGTTATTGTTGTAGTAACCTGGTATTGATAGAATTGTGTGGAATCTGTTAAATTTTATCATTTTTAAGAATTTGGAACCTTTAACTATTGTTCTATACATATAAAAATATAATTAACTTCTTTTTATTCAGTTGATGGCTGGATATATTTTGTCAAAGAATGACTATAATGATAAATCTGGTATCCCGTCCCGACATTGCGGCATGCCCGGTAGGGGGCATGGAAATCGACCTAGTATAGACGGCGCTGGCATCAGGCCAACCAGCGCCACCACATCACAGTTTCCGCCACGGCCAATCGGAGCCGACCCGGCACGGATATAAATAAGCCAGCGCAGCTCCACTCATCCAGTTCGGTGTTCGCTGCGCTTCGGTTGTGTATCCGTCAACTGTGATTCGTCTCTTGGACTCTCGACAGTGTTCGTCTCGGCTACGTCTATGGTACTCTCTCTTGGACTCAGTGAATCGCTTCTCGGACTCGTGACAGTGCTTGTTCTCGGCTACGTTCGGTACTCTCTCTTCGGACTCGGTGAACCTCACGTCGGATACAACCAGTGCGCGTCTTTGGATTACATTCGGCCTGCTCCTTGGACTTGTTCGGGTTATTTGTGACCATCTCCTGCGGACTGCCCGTCCGCCGTTCGGACATAGCAATAAAAAAGTGTATTCTTGTAATCCAAACTTGAGTGGTGCTTGATACATTAAACCTTGATAGTATTATAAATGTAGTAAAATCCTGTGATATGAACAGAGTAAGCTTTCTCCCCCCCCCACCCCTCTCCCTTTTGGCATTATGCCTTGGTAAAGTCAGTGTATGCAGGGAAGGACTGGGGGAAAGGAATGGCAAGGAATTTTGGCCATGTCCTTTTGGAGAAATCATCACAGAATTCAGCTGGAACGATTTGGGAAAACCATGCAAAATCCAAATCTGGATGGGGATTCGAACCGATGTCTTCCATAATTTGAGGACAGAGTGTTACTACGTTAAGCTTTTGTGGGCCTCCACTGTGGTGACTGAATAAATTAAATTAGGGACTCTTGATATCTATCAAGAATTAAGCACATTAAATAGAAAGGGCAATTAATCAGTTATTTGACATGTCAGACCATATTACAACACTTGCGATAACAACAGAAGGTTAAAAAGAGACAAAACTTTTTAGTTAATGAATTCCCAAGTGAGTAAACAGTTTGACCACATGAGTGACAATAGGAGCAAGAACACTGAAATGAAGATAATGTACTTGACAGGAGCCAGCATGGCCCCAAAACATTACGTGGAAAAAATACAGTACTTCAAGGTGTCCGGAGACAATTCACAGAACAGTGATAACCGCATGAACACTGACAAATGGGTGATTAGCGCAAAGGGATGGATTTGAAGGCTGGTGAGACTACATTAGCAGATCTACATCCAGATATTGACACACACAGTGTACAATGGTGAAGAATACAACCAACAGGCAAACTAGTATAGAAATAATACAGAAAAAAAATTTGAACTGAAGTAAACTGGAGATTAATAGCTTGGAATAACACTAATTGTAAGGAAATAAGTAAAATTTGGATCAATTGTGATATATATTCATCTGAGCTTCCACAGTAGGATAAAGATAAAATAATTTTGTTAATGGTTTTATTGTGAACAGTTGTAAATATTCAATTTCGGGATTATCTAGTACCTAAACTGGTAATCAGTCAAGCCAAAAGTTTATTAGCAGGTGTTGTTTTACCTTTCAGATGCACAAGTGGATTATATTCATCAAATAATTTCTTTTGAGTAATTCAAAAGTATTTTGATGCATGTTTACAATTCATATATCATCATAGAACAGCTTTTTTTTTTTTCACTGAAACATTAGAGTATCTGCAGTAAATGTTTATTCCGAATACCAACAATGTTGTAAATTGCTGTTTTGGCAATAAGTGTAAGTTTGAGGCAGGCTGTCTGTTGTTGTATCTATGATGAATCCATATTGTACTTTCAGTTCAATGTTTTGTCATATTAATGTAAGTAACGGGTATCTAGGATCCCAGCACCAAAATTGTCAATTTAATGAATCTTTCTGGTTGGTGGTACCTTAATTTGTTTGCAGTAAAGTTCTGTATTTGTATTTTTTAGTCTTATATCAAGAGAGTGACTGTCCCAATATCCTAATAACTATTTGAAGTTTGGGAAAGTCATCTATGAGGTTTTATAGCAACAAATACAGCAGAGACAGACATAGAAGGGGTGGCAGAGCAGAACAAAATCATGTCATTTGAAGATAGTTTGGTTGAACTTATGGAGAAAATGGAGGAAATATTTATTGACCTATACGATAAAATTAAAGCTAAAATTTCAGAACAGAACAATAATCTTAAGGCAGATATTTAAGAAAACATAAGTTCCACCAAGAAAATTTGATTTATACAAGATAATATTAAATCTGAGATTGCTGCCAAAGGAACTCCCTACAGGTTAGGGAGTGTTCATAAACCACTTAGCTCCATTTTGGCCTCCTGTGAACCCCCCCTCCTCCCCACGTAGCCCTACATGGCTTGTGGCTTTTGGCTTTTGCCTTTTGCCTCTACCACTCCCCTCCAGAAAGATATTGGTGTTAGAATTAGTAAGAGAGAACTGAAGATAAAAGTTGACCATGACCAGAAACTGGAACTCGATATCAAGGACAAGGGTGTGGGAAGATTTTCTTTCATATGGATGGGGGTCAGGGATTGGAATAAGTTGCCAAGAGAAATGATGAATATTAAAAAGCACTTGGAACCAAAGACTACAGTGCAATCCTTTTTTTCTCTTCTTTTCCCAGAATTTCTTCATGTATATGCTGATGGCTTGCCTCTATTTATCTGCCATCACTCTATTGGGCTGTAATTTTAGTTGGAGTACTGGAAATTATGCAACATCAATCTGTCTTCTAAAGTCATCTCTGTTGTTAATGATGTCTTTCTGAATCCAGTACTGTTTATTTATTTATTTAGTTTTAAAATGTAGTCAAATTTTCCGTAGACAATTAACAATGAAAATCTGCAAAACTTAGTTGCTACCCATGCCAGATCACAAAAATACCGAAATACAAATCACCAATTCACAGTCAGAGGAATCAAAGTACTCCCTGAAAGCACCTCTCTATGAGACATCCATTGGTGGGAAGTGGCATGCCAACAGTTTCTAGACACGAGACTCTCCCTCAGACACTCCCTCGTGCGCTCTTGACACCTCAAATGCATGCTCCACATGCCTACCCCATTGCCCTAGCTTATTTCATTTATCTTGCTTTACTTAGTTCACAGAATTGAAATAAGAAGTGATTCTTTGACATACCACATGCTAAAGAACAGTAAGTTTAGTAAAGTTTATATTTTCTAAAATCTAAGTACAAAATAAAAATTAGCAAGTATCATTATACACTGATTAACCATTCATTCTCTCTTTGGGGAGAAACTATAAGATCATAAATGAACAGTCATTTGAATTCTTTTAGTAAGATGGTAGCATGCTATGGCAGTTCCTGTGATGCTAGGAACTTCCAAGTTGCACTAGGAATAAATACTTGCATGGTGTCATCATTGGGATTTATTATATCCAAATCATGGAAAATGAATATATTGTTAAAATATCAATGTAGACAAGTAATTTTGAGCTCAAGTTAATAAAAAATTCTTCTATTAAATACTACTGAACAGTTAAATACTAAGAAATGTTTTTCTTTATTTCTGAGCTTCACATCAAGATGATTCAATTTACCGTTGGGACTCTAGGCTGCAGTGTGTTTGAAGACTCATGAAAATCAGTCCAGTACTTTTGTATGAAAAATGGTTAGCAAAACAAATTTACAACTGGTGTTCAATGGGTTACTTTAACAATAAAATTTATAACATAAGCTATAAATAAGTCCTAGTAGTGCCCTGTTAATGGAAAGGTTACCAATAACATTTCACTGATTTCATATTGTCAGTTAAATTTCATTTTAGTGAATTCCCTGTACATTTACTTATACCACAAACTAATTTACCAAAACATTATACCCTTCAGGGATGATGTGTGACTGCTTAACCCATTTTAAAGCAGAAGTAATATTTGGTAAAATTTAAGCATAATTTAATTAAAAGTCACAAACCTGAGAACCTGCAAAATTTGTGGTCTTCAAATATTTTAAAGTGGCTGCCACCAAAACGTTGAATTTTCAAAGTAATGGCTGCAACGGCCAGTAGAATACATGCTGCAAAAATATAGATGTAAAGATCTTCCTTTGTGCATAATGGCATCAATATTTTACTATAAAATACAAATACCAAAAATATTATATGAAAAAAAAACTGCAGTTTGAGAAGAGTGAGAATTTCCTCAGAAGAATACACTTCATATAGTTACCATTAAATTGAATTGAAAAAAAAGGGGAAAAAAAACCTCTGAAAGTTAATGGTCTTCACTAATAATTCAAATAAAAAACTGTTTACTAACTTCAGTAGACTAACTGTTAAAAGGTTTCTTTGGGGAACGTGTAGTAACTGATTGTTTTTAAATAACAAAGGAATCAAAAATTATTATGAAGCAAATATGTAAAAGTTAATAAATTATAGTAGAGGAGATATCAGAGTCGGCGAATCATATTACATCTGGGTACACAATGAGTGCTTGTGACAAAATATACATAAAAGGCCATGTGGGAAAAATATCAAAGTTGTGATAGATACATGGACATTCTGTCTCTCTAACTGGCAAATGGTATTAGAGTGCCCCTTGACATTGCTCTGTCATCTATCTCAGTGCCAGGAGATGAGCAGTTCATTATGTGTAAGTCTTGCAGTTCTATCTCTGTATGCACGTCACATGCTCGATCGCTCTCAAATTACCATGCAGCATGTACTCCACCACAATTAAATTAAATATTGTAATTTCTTTGTCTTTATGTATTGTTAGGATCAGGCTATGACAAAATATACAGGCTACATTATTTAAAACTTGTAGTGGAGTTTATCATGTGTTTCTACAAGAAAATTAAAAATGATTGTGAATGATGGCAACCATTGCCAAAGCAGGTTGTTGAAGTATGCAGGATACAATGTGACACTAAATGTCCATAGATCTTGTCTTGCCTGTTGTAAACTTAATAATGATTTTATGTTTTTACTATCTAAATTTTGTGACTAAAAGCAATTTACAGTTTAAATTATAACCAAATTTCTGGGAAATACTGATAGAGAGTAGTATTTTCATGTATAATCCCCCCCCCCCTCAAAAAGTGTGCTACTGACCCCGATGTCGACGCGCCCTAAAGTAACAACAACCAAAAAAAATACTTAGTTTAGATAATTGATGTGCTGGTTGTACATCTCTGATCACAGGACTATTTCAATAGGAGTAAGAAAAGGGGGGAGGTGAATATCACAGATGTAATATTACAGGCTTTATCAGCAATAATGGATTTTTTTTATCTGTTTAACGTCTCTCTAACAGCGAGGTCATAGAGACGGGAAAGGATGGGGGGCAAGGAATGGGAAGGAATTCGGCCATGGCCGTTTTAAGCAAGCATCCCGGCATTTGCCTGGAGTGATTTGGGAAACCATGGAAAACCCAAATCTGGATGCCCAGACAGGGATTCGAACCGCCGTCCTCCTGAATGCGAGGCCAGAACGCTAGCCGTTACACCACCATGCTCGGTGGCAACAATGGAGTAAGAAGAAATGCTTGAGGTGATATTAATATGGAAAGGAAAGATAAAATATACTCATCAATCACCAATACAACATTTTACTCATGAAAATAGAAACGTAAATAATCACACACTGATGTCTGCAGTTGACACATGTGCAAGCATGCTGGTTTTGATCATTGCAACTGGAGTGGAGGTGATGGGGGGTGCAAAAACAATATCAGTGAAAAATTTGACTACAGGAAAAAAATTAATAAAAATAAAATAAAATAAGGCATGTAAGAGAGATGAAAAATCATTAAAAAATGCAGAAAACCCACTCCCTGAAGCAATATCCTTGTCCCAACTCTGAAGGTGGGAGTTGGCCTAAAACACATTCTGGATACCTGACATTCTCCAGGTCTCAACCTCTAGTAACACTCACCTCCCTCACCCTGGTATATCCATCCTTTGCAAGTATAATTAACTTATATAATTTCCAAATTTAGTTTAGTTTGGATTTTTATTCATCTTTTATACATTTTTTAAAATAATTTTTAACCTCTTTTATATGGTGAAAAGCTTATCTTATGAATCTAATATAGAAGAGGTATTCCATATTGGGACATCATAAGATTTCTAAGCTATATGTTTTGGATAAAAAAAGTATAATCTTTTCAGACTCCAACCCATGAACCACAATATAGTAATAGCTTTACCTCCAACTAATATTATACAATCTCACTTTGTGCTACTTTTTATTTTATAATTATATTTAAATATTCCTGGGAATCAGTATTTTCAAAGCTGGAACCACTCACTTTGAATTCAAATAAAAAATAACTTCATTTTATACATTATAAGGAATCCTTGCTCTTTTTTAAATCTCACTGAACATGTCATTTACTGCACCATTTCTGAACAATCAGAAAATCTTACTCCCTCAGTTGTGTCAAAGATCATTTGTAAAAATTAAGAAATGAATTGGACTTGTTATATATTGTTGCTGAATTCCTAACATAACATTCAGATTACTAAACGCTTAATTATGTATAATGACATTCTGTGACCATCCAGTTTTGGAACTATGGTTTAGTCTGCCAGTCTGTTGTTGTCAAGGGGCAAAGAACTTCTACATTTAATTATGTTAATTTTTTAAAAAAAAATCCTCTTTGTATACAACAATTGGCCTTGAAAAGTCAAATTTGTTAGCTGGAACAAGTGCTTCTTAAAAACTGTACATTTGATCAAATTTTTGACAAAAGAGAGGGGGAGAGAGAGAGAGAGAGAGAAATAAACAATTTCCAGTTTCACTCATTAAAAATAAAAATGTACAAAACACAATCTACACATATTTGATATGATGTACTTACAATATACTACTGTTCTAGAAGATATCAGGAATATGACCAAAGTCACGGTCCCAGTAGCCTCCCTTATACAGCCAGTCTTCCTGTTTCGTGTATGGATTGGTACCTTGTAAAAACCATCTGTGGAATAATAATGATTGTTTCATTTCAAGACCACTTTTGGATTTTCTTTTTAAATAAATAAATAAAATACCACATATTATCTACTAATAAAATAATCTTAATATACAATACCGAGACAGATGGTAAACTAATGTTATGTTTATCTTATTTTCAAACTCTTTAATTTAAGCAATCATTTTAAATTTAATCATTGGCATTAAACTTCATTATGTGCATTCCACAACCACCACAGAAAGTTTTATTTCACATTTTAAATAAAGGTCTCCATATCCTTTCATGGTTTACCTGGGGGCCCATTCCACAGCTTTTTTCCCTTTCCTTGACTTTCGAGCATCTCTTTGCTTTTCCTCCAAACGAGTTTTTTCAGCTGCTGCACCATCTATATCTCCCTCTTCAAGTTTCCGTATATCTGGTCGTAATCTGTAAGTTAAAATTAAGCTTTATTGGCTAGATAGAAAACAAAGCATTGTTTATATACAGAGACTATTCAGTCTAAGCTCATTCACATTTTTTTTCATTCCTCATGACATATGCATAATTTTTATCTTGTTTTCCCCTTTGCAGATTGCACCAAATGGGCACATCATTTAGTTCCATTGCCTGAAATGCTAGTTAATAATAATGTCCATCTTGTCCTTTTGAAATGATGCTACTAACTCTTTGCCCAATATGAATCCAGACTTCATTGGCCTTGCAAACATGGCACTCTCTTCACCTTCCTGCAGTCTTTCAATGACTCCCTCCTTCCTTTATAGCACTACTCCTTGTCAACATCAATGCCATTAAAGTTGGGAAGGGACTGAGGGCATGAGTGGGAAAGAATTTGGCCATGGCATTTGCCTTGAGTGATAATGGGAAACCATGGAAACAGAAATTTGGATAGCCAGACAGGGATTTAAACTCATGTCCTCCCGAAATCCAGGCCCAAGTGTTACCATATACCCAAAAAGACTCTGAACTTATCTTCAATAGAGTACCCATTGTGGATTGCGTCCTATGATAATTTCCTTTAGCCAATCTATCTGCTTTCTTTGCATCGTTTCTAACTCCTGTAGAAGCTCAGTTTCCTCACTTCTCTCATACATTGCAACAAGACAGTAGTTTATGAATGGAGATTTCTCCGGCGTGTAAATGTAACTTAGTCTTCACGGGTTAGTAGCTGGATATTTTCATGAAACAGTACAACATTTTGATAACGTCGTCTGTTGTCTTCAACAGTATCTCAGTAGTCTTCATTGTATATTTCTATTGAAAATCTGCAAGTTCACTTAGAAACTGCTGGACATCAGCAGTGTGGAGCTGGAGTAATCTGCCTGTGGTTGCGGAACCATTCAAAGTGCGCAGCACAATCTGGACGTCGCGCATAGAACAAAGGAAAGAAAATAACCATCAAAATGAGGAGACCAGCCAAAGGCTGTGGCTTTGGCCCTGTATGCAGGAGATTGTTCTGCAGAGGTAGGTCAGTTACTAGTTCGCCACAAGGTCAAAAGTATCTTCCTCTCACCTGCAAAAATTCTGGATTGGCTCCAACCAGTGAAGGACGACTTCAGTTTAAAGATTCCAGGAGTATACAGCATATCCTGTGAATGTGAGAAATTCTACATCGGGCAGATCATCCATACCATTGAAACCTGCTGCGCTAAACACAAGCGCAACCTTCACCTGATGCAAATAGATAAGTTTGCGGTCACAGAACACATCATGACAGTGGCTATAAAATAGACTTGCAAATGTGAAGATGCTGGCTTATTTTTCGGAACCTGATAAAAGTAGCTACTTAAATAAGACTCAATGACAACACCTTTAACACAGATACAGATTTCTTTCTGAGTAATACATGCTAACCAGCACTTACAATCCTGAAACAGGAACACAATAGAGCAGACTAAGTATAGAGTCACAACACAAATGGGCCAATGGTGCATGACAACTCTGTGCTGAGAAAGAGTACCTTTTTCTTTTCTATCATTTTCTCTTCATCTTTACACATACCTTGGCTTTCCTCCCACCAGTTGCCGCACAGTTGACTACCACTACATTCTGATTGGGTGGCCTGTCAACCACTTCTGGACAGGGTTTTGACCCTGCTATGCTGCCACCTGTTGTGTTACCCGTTCCTCAACAGGATGATTGGCAGCCTAGCAATCATCTCCGAATGGGGTCTCGACTACCGACACTGCTCTCAAAGTGCTGTGATTGATTGGTCGGCCTTTCAATCTTAAGTGGATGTGGTCCTATGGAACAACAGCCCTGCAACATCCAGACAGTACTCTGCACTGATTGGGCAGTTCCGCAACAATGAGTAGACGACTCCAGCTCAACATTGCTGATGTCCAGCAATTTTGAAGTGATCTTACAAATTCTCAATAGCAAAATACGATTACCTGATAAAGATATTATCAAAATGTTGTCATCGTTTCATGAAAATGTCCAGCTGCAAACCCATGAAAACTATGTTGCAAGACAGTAGTTTTTTGATGTAGGGGTTTATTCAATGGAGAAATCAGTCAAAATTGATTTGCAGATGTATAATTGTTACATTTAACACATTCTGGAATCATATCAAGGAGCACATTTATGGTAGAGTGGATTAAAATAGTTAGGTACTACAGGTTTGTGTATAAATTGTTAAAGATTCACACATCTGTTAGGTGATACTTCAAGCAAATGAATTAAAAGAAATTATTGAGAGGCATTTTTCTAGTTTTGATGGTTGAAGGATGCAATTCCATTAAAATTAATTGTTCAGGTAGATTTCAGAAACTTTGGCAAGTGCAGCTGATTTACTATAGAAGGCCTTGATTCCTAACTGTTGTCATTAGTATCAGTAAGTCAGTACTGCAGCTCAGTCTGCAACAGCCACAGGTCTGTGCTACATTTAGGTTCACAATTATGTGAAAAGTATCTTGAAGCTAGGAAAAGTTTTGAAAGTGTAGCACAGTCTTTTTGGAACATTTTGGTATATTACTCACATATTTTGACCACATTTTGGGAAAATTTGAAGACTTATTAAAATTAGCTAGTTTTCTTGGACTGTCTGTTGAGGCAGAGTTGGCTGAACTGCAGTGTAAGGTGAGAATTTGTAATTTTTGAGAAATAAAGTTTTGTAAGGTATCCCTCATTCTATTTTCAATATTGGGTTAGAATCGGGCCGAGTTTTGGGTTAACTGTAGTATCCGGTACCACACTTTAAATCAAGTTAACAGCATTTCTGGTATAATAAAGTGAATAAATAACCCATAAACAATGTAAATAACACCTAAACTGCATTAAAGCCACGATATTTCAGTAGGAAATAGGCTATTTCACATAAGAATAAACTTTCGATAACAGATACCAACGCTGGTTGGCGAGATGTTTGGAACCGATTTAAATGAAGTAAACGTTGAATAATTGAAAATAATATGCATAAATAAACCTTTTATCATGGGTAATACACATTATTTCGGAGATAAATAAGTAATTTCAATAAAGGAAAAACCTAACCCATAAATTTTGGCATATTCCAGTTTTAGTATTTCCGAAGTGATTTCAGTACAGTAAAGACAATAAAGAACCGATATTACACAGGCCTAGATGCACCATAACCATAACTTAACATTTAAATATAGTTTAGTAGGACTAACATTTAAATATAGTTTAGTAGGACTTTTAAAGAAATAAACTGGATGATAAAATAACAGTCTGAAGCAGAAATGAAAATAATTCATTGTAATAAAACTTGAACATGTTGAGGCCCCAAAAGCAGCAATAATAATTCCTGAGACAGCCTAGTAGATAAATTAACAGGTTTCTGATAATTTGAAAGCATCTAATAACTATAAGAAGTAATTATATGGGATTTTTAATACTCATGTTGCTTAAACAGTTCACATGCATAATTTTGGTCTTTTAAGTAGTTTCAGGATTTTAAAAGTAGAAAAACAAGCAGTAAATAAAATAATCTTTCAGTTTTTATAGGGTTTAAATAGTTTCAGTCTGTAGAATATGAAATATCAGTGAGTAAATAGACGCCAGTAAATCGATCAATTTGTCCAACTTTTAGGAATAAATTCCAGCACTTTAAAGCCATTTCAAGAGCACTAATGACATTTAAATACTAGCTAACACACATAATTAATTTTCTAAACACATTTTAAGACATTTCACTAACCTGTTTTATGTTAATCCAATCGTAAAGTAACGGGCTATAATCACTGCGCACATAAAATGCTTCAACACCAATTGTAAACACTGCCACACAATATAAAGTTGAGAATAAATTAAAACAGACAGGAAGCGAAGTAAATTCACATAAATCTGATAGTTTACAACACTTTAAGTAATTTTAAACAGTAAATGAACACGTAAAAATTGAACACTCAGTTTTGGCAATTTATCACTTAAAAACCTACTTTGATTCCGGGATAAAAGTTAGTTTATCATAAAAATCCATTCTTTTAGCTTCCTACATAATTATTTCAAGTCATTTAAGGCCATAGCACCGACGTTATAGGTTTCGTAAGTTCACGCTGCAGAAAACACACGTGTAAATCACTAAATAATTTATGGTATCTCAGGTATAGCAGCTACAAAGATAAAATAAACTTCAAAAGATGCAGTTTAAGGCAGGCTTCACTGTGATAATTTTTTCCGGCGCAATAAGACTTAAACTTTCGGAGCTATAAATAAAAACATGAATAATAGCCACATTTGACTGTTAGATTTTTTCGGTTTCCCATAACTCAATAAATTTAAACGAAGTTCACATTGAGAGACAGTCTAAAATCAGGAATAATATTTTAAACATAATTTCGAGAGAATTACTAAAGCCGATTTTAAATAAGAATATAATTGAACACTGACTTAAGTGGTAGGCAAACTAACACATCCATATTTGGTAATTTGTTGAAGACCAATGTACCACGTGATCTCAAGTTAATATAAGGCAACTAAGAGGCGGGAATTTGGTCGGCAGTCTTGAGTGTCATTTGTACCGCGGTGGTTAACACACGTCGGGTGAGCTCCGCTCGGTCTGGCGGAACGGAATGGTCCATGAACCAACCAAGGATGAAGGAACGCGAGAAACAGCAGCCATGTTGTAGTTTTGTGGTGAACATTTACTAACCAAGCAACTAGTCAGTTACATTCAGTTTTGGGGGTTTTTTAAAGGTCGCGTGGGCCAGGAATCGCAACTTGCAATTCTTAGGAATTGCTTCCAATCCGGATTGCTTTGTTCCAAATATGGTGTTGATTCCGACATTGGAACTCTTTATTTCATGACACATAATACCTTTCTCACAAACCGTGAGAAAGCCTGCAAGCGGCGACTATCGCCAATTTTCTCAGTTAGCATGTTTTCGCCGATGGACTTCGAATATTTTTTTTCCCACCAACATGACTGAACTTTAGTAGTATGCATACGGTGAATCTGGATCCTGACATGGGATCGTAGTGACGCGTGTTCGAGGAGAACAGTGATTCCAGAGTAAACCGAACAGTGAAATTTTCCATCTAGTGCCACTTTGGATTATGTTTCGTCGACGTTCCTGACCGCCGACCACCATCACCGCCGCCACATCAAGATGCATCACCGACACCGAGACACTTACTGCCGGGAAGGGCAGTTCAACATTCGTCGCAGATTTCTTCGTGGGTGCAGACGTGTCGCTGTCCGCTACTACGACTGACGGGGCGACAACAACTTCGTCTCCATACCGACCAGGGATGCTGCCACAACATTTCGGACAACCCCTGCTGTCCATGCGCCGACTACATGGTGGATTAACAGCATACCGCTGCTCGACACACACCATTGCAGCACAAGTTAAGTAAAATTTTTTTTTTTTTTGGGTGTGCAACTTTTCTTCGAGATACATCACCATCAGCTGTTAAGACATCAGCGATTTTAGTAAACTGAGATACCGCAGCTAACTTCAGAGTGTGTGCCATAAATACCGGCTACGGTACACTACCGTCGCTGCATTATTTATCTTTTTCCATCGTCTGGATTTTTGTCACTTTTTCATATTTTGGTCGATACTTCTATTCTGTGTTTATGTTCTTGCCAATCAGTTGTAACCAAGTCAACGAGATTCATGTAACAGATATACCACTTGGCCTAGTCCAAAGATTCTCTACCGAATGCCAGCTGACTTCTACCCGGTGTGTTAGCATCGCTGTTTTGTTTACATTCGGACTTGGAATTTTTTTTTCTTTTCACTTTGTAATTTCTTTTTCAGGTTTGCGTGTGCTTATTTTTACATTATTTTATTTTATTTTGTGTGTGCATTTTGGGGGAATTTGTGATTTCTGTGTATTGTTTACCAACATTTTCGAAATATTTTGTGAACAGCTGTTCTGGCTGTGAGTTTCTGTCTATGCATTTTTGCTTTGGGTTTGTACTTTTTGTGTTTTCCTGGGTATTGCTTCGTATATTTTTGCCAGTTGTGAAACATAGTAGGGTAATAATAATATTTGAGTTAGGATTTGTACAACATTTTTCGAAAAGTTTTTTTGCTGCTTTCATTCATTAAATTCATTATGGCTTCCAATGAAGTAGTACCTATACCTCACCCTAAGGCACACACAGTTGCAATAACTCCTCAAGTTCAAACTGAACAACACACCCCCACCATGCCTCCCACTGACATGCAGTCACTTGTCAACTTATTAACTACTAAGCTAGATCAGCATAGTCTAGAGCAGAAAAAAATTTAGACAAGAAATCAAGCAGATTTGTGATTACCATTTTTCTAAACAAAGTGCTATACTAGATCGTTGGAACCAGGAGATCAAACAGAATTTCGATACTAGTAATGATCCTACACCCTATACCCCTGGAAGTACACTTCAGCCAAAAGCAACTACGGTAGATATTTTGAAAACCAAAGCAGACTCATTACTCACTACTAGTATACCTCAGCCATCTGAGGAACAACCTATACATGGTTTGCCCTCATTGCAACATATTGTAACTGACCAGATGATAAAAGATACAGCTGACCTTGCCATTCCTAAACTACCTACCCTTACAGGGGCACAACTTATTCCAACCACTGAACAGCTGGTAGATGAGTCACTTGAGCTTGTCATACCCACCCCACCCCTGCCATCAGCTGAGCAAAACATAATACCCCCTGCAACTTCACTGACTGATGTTTGTTCTGATTCAGTACTTGACCCTCCAGACCAGCTGATTCCAGATATTCAGTTGGTAGATCCTACGTTTAATACTGTTCGTTCACCTACCCCAACTAAGGCTATTTGTAAGAAACTGAGATTAAGGAAACCCTCTTTTGTGGACAAACTAAAATTGCAAATCCATGAACAGATGTTCCCTACCTTCTACACCAGTGATTGGCCATTGGTTTCCAGACAACCAGCAGATATTTTGCATATTCAAAAACAGACAGTGGCCACTATTCTCTTCCAAGAGTTTTCAAGTCAGCAACAGACTGACATTTTGCTTTCCTTTCATATTTTGGAAAGTATACACTGCGGGGATGCCAGATTTTCCAGGGGCAGGCCACCCAGTAACTACAATGCTGTTCATTGCATGCATTGTTCCCAAACTACAGTTGTTTTTGAAATGATTTCCCACTCCACTTCTACCATTGGCTCTCAACACAGGAAGGTTGGGAGGAAAAGATTTATTCTGAAAACAGTTTGTTTTGGGAGAGCAGCTAAGATGAAAAGCTACCTCAATCCTTTCTCACCAAAGGAACGTGCATTATTTGATGATTGGAGGAATGTCCTCAAACTAAAAATATGTGCCCTTGATATACAGGGAGGTCCACAAACATTAATTCATGCTATGGTGTATATGTCAAGTGACATTTTTTCAGATTTTGCTCAAATAAGCAACCATATTCAGAATAATAAGACAGTTGATATTGCAAGAGATTTGGTTTACTTTTACCTTTTCCCATTTTTAATATATGTTTTGTTGACTTCTTCATGAAGCTGAAAGTAATTTTTAAGGTTATATGGGAGCTTAAACTTTTGCTCAACTTTGTTTTTTCTGGTGTTTACATCCATATGTTATTTTGTGACCAGCTACCTAGGGAAGTTGTTTGCCAGGCTGGGTTTGATGTGAGATTTGAAACAGTGGAGATGAAGCTGAGAGATGCTGAGAATGACTGTCAAGGAGGGGAAGTTGTTTGTGATGATGAAGGAGTAGATGTGCTTGTTGAATAAGGGATGGAGATTATACTTGTGTTTCTATGTTTACAAAAAGAGGGGGGAGGCTGGAAGAGAAGAAGTACCTTAAGGGGGGAATGCTACACTATTATTACCCCAGGACCAGGACATGAAGCTAGGACGTGCCTGCGATCCATCCCCATTATTATTATTGGCATTCCTACCTATCATTATTATCATTATTATTACCCTTGGGCCAGGAAGAGAAGACTTGCCTGCGAATCCCTTAATATTATTCCACATTATTATTATATGCTATGGCATTTTAGGCATCGGCCCACAGAGGAGATGACCTCACTTATATATTACATTGCTTTTGGAACACGCAGGGCGACCTCATTTTGTGCGTGACCATAGAGGGGGTGCAGTAGGATAGTCAGGACTCTGTTCCTGTGTTGATTCGGTTCCGCAGGCTTAGCAGAGATCTAGGTTTTCCTGTTAAATGACATACCTGGTACATCCCATAGATGGGCGTGACACATTTTCCCATTCCCCACACTTTGAGAGTGACTGTACAGGAACAGCACGAGCCCACCACATTTCCCCAATAGGCGCCACTGTCGTTGTTCACACATACATTTAGGATTAAGAAAAACATAGAACACAGTACATCAACATACTCTAAGGAGATTTGCGCTGACATAACTGAGTTGTTTACGGATAATGTACTTTCTAAGATGAGATTTCAAGGTAGATGTTAGTTTTGTTTTTCATTGTAGAAGATTGACCTGAGAACTTGTTTGCGTAGATATATTTACCCTGGTGTTTTTTATAAGATGTACCATGGAGAAGACTTTGAGAAGGCGAGATGATTTTTCCTTGCACCGGGAGAATTATTTGAAGGTTATTATGATAGGAGGCATACATACACTCCACACTTTTTGTTACAATGCTACCCATCATTTTGTATATATATATATACCCCTCACACCTTTATAGGGTTTTGAACTTTGTGACCCCCTTTGCATACTTATTGACATGATACTATTCGTCATACACTACATGACATCCCTTCATATACACATACATGGGTTTACAGTGGTACCCAGTCATATCGCACAGTGCGATTCAATATTTACCTATGTATAGCACATATGTCCCTAGACAATTGTCACTACGAACCAGTGTACTGGTTCCTCGCAACTTTGTTGCCACTATTACCCTGATTTTGTCACAGCAGTATACTGCTGCAAGGAAACTGCGTTTCCATTAGCTTATAAGGTTTCTTTTATTTTAGTTTGTACGAGTTAACTTCTATATGGTTTCTTTCAATCCTGTTAGTTTTAAGGTTGAACTTTTGTAATACTAAATTTTTCCTAGTAACAGTAGTCCTATTTTTGTAAAACTAGTCCAGGGACTGATAGTTTCTTTTCGATATGGTATTTTGTTTATACACTTCTTATTATGTATAATCCTTGTATTTTTCTTATAACCTGCCCAGCTTCGGATGTGGGAATTAAGTAGAATTTTTCTAGATCTATATATTCATTGCTTACAATTTCTTCTTTAGTTAGTAAGTTTTCTTTTGTATGTTTAGGTTAAGTTGATACAGATAGCTTACTCACACAGATTTTGTTTTGTTTTGGATTGTTGCAGACTGACTGACCGAGGTCCTAGGGGCCACTGCTGTGACAGGAACCCGGGACACAAATACTTCTCGGCAGTTGTAGGGACCTTTTGGTTTATATAAAGTTTTAGCACTACGATCTGCGACCGTGAAAGGACTTGGGCATTTACCCCATTTGTGAGCAAAAGTATAAAGGACTTGGGTATGAATCCATGTTTAATAAGTGTGTGAGAAAGTAGGAATAAGAACGTTCAAGTAACGAAGGACAGAGAGAGGCAAAGCCTTAAGATTTTCTGTGAAAAACACTGATTTTGCTCTTGTAAAACACATAATTTTTCTTTTGGGCAACACATGTAACTTTTGTAAATTTTAGGTTTAAGATGTCTTCATTTGTAATTTTGTAACAATTTAGGTTTAAGAGCCATTATTTTCTGAATATTTTGTGTGAAAATTCAACTTGATATGATACATTTTGTGTTACACTTTGAACTAAAGTTCTATTCCATATGTGGAATTTTTGATAATATTTGCATATATATGATTTTAATATGTTGACTTTTTCAATGTTTGATATTGACAATAATTTCAAGGTGTGAGTGAGGAAACATTTCAGTATTTTTGTAGTAATTTTGGTATGAATGGAGACCAGAGCAACCGCACAGGTTTAGGATAAGTTTAGTTTTGGGAATTTTTCTAAATTTTTGGGAGTTTCGTAGTAATTTTTGGGATTTTTAAATTTCTTTTTGGGTTTTCTTTCTTTTAAGATGTTCAGCCAGTTTTTGTTCCAAAAATGACTTCAATCTTCAGGGGGCATGTAAGGTATCCCTCATTCTATTTTCAATATTGGGTTAGAATCGGGCCGAGTTTTGGGTTAACTGTAGTATCCGGTACCACACTTTAAATCAAGTTAACAGCATTTCTGGTATAATAAAGTGAATAAATAACCCATAAACAATGTAAATAACACCTAAACTGCATTAAAGCCACGATATTTCAGTAGGAAATAGGCTATTTCACATAAGAATAAACTTTCGATAACAGATACCAACGCTGGTTGGCGAGATGTTTGGAACCGATTTAAATGAAGTAAACGTTGAATAATTGAAAATAATATGCATAAATAAACCTTTTATCATGGGTAATACACATTATTTCGGAGATAAATAAGTAATTTCAATAAAGGAAAAACCTAACCCATAAATTTTGGCATATTCCAGTTTTAGTATTTCCGAAGTGATTTCAGTACAGTAAAGACAATAAAGAACCGATATTACACAGGCCTAGATGCACCATAACCATAACTTAACATTTAAATATAGTTTAGTAGGACTAACATTTAAATATAGTTTAGTAGGACTTTTAAAGAAATAAACTGGATGATAAAATAACAGTCTGAAGCAGAAATGAAAATAATTCATTGTAATAAAACTTGAACATGTTGAGGCCCCAAAAGCAGCAATAATAATTCCTGAGACAGCCTAGTAGATAAATTAACAGGTTTCTGATAATTTGAAAGCATCTAATAACTATAAGAAGTAATTATATGGGATTTTTAATACTCATGTTGCTTAAACAGTTCACATGCATAATTTTGGTCTTTTAAGTAGTTTCAGGATTTTAAAAGTAGAAAACAAGCAGTAAATAAAATAATCTTTCAGTTTTTTATAGGGTTTAAATAGTTTCAGTCTGTAGAATATGAAATATCAGTGAGTAAATAGACGCCAGTAAATCGATCAATTTGTCCAACTTTTAGGAATAAATTCCAGCACTTTAAAGCCATTTCAAGAGCACTAATGACATTTAAATACTAGCTAACACACATAATTAATTTTCTAAACACATTTTAAGACATTTCACTAACCTGTTTTATGTTAATCCAATCGTAAAGTAACGGGCTATAATCACTGCGCACATAAAATGCTTCAACACCAATTGTAAACACTGCCACACAATATAAAGTTGAGAATAAATTAAAACAGACAGGAAGCGAAGTAAATTCACATAAATCTGATAGTTTACAACACTTTAAGTAATTTTAAACAGTAAATGAACACGTAAAAATTGAACACTCAGTTTTGGCAATTTATCACTTAAAAACCTACTTTGATTCCGGGATAAAAGTTAGTTTATCATAAAAATCCATTCTTTTAGCTTCCTACATAATTATTTCAAGTCATTTAAGGCCATAGCACCGACGTTATAGGTTTCGTAAGTTCACGCTGCAGAAAAACACACGTGTAAATCACTAAATAATTTATGGTATCTCAGGTATAGCAGCTACAAAGATAAAATAAACTTCAAAAGATGCAGTTTAAGGCAGGCTTCACTGTGATAATTTTTCCGGCGCAATAAGACTTAAACTTTCGGAGCTATAAATAAAAACATGAATAATAGCCACATTTGACTGTTAGATTTTTTCGGTTTCCCATAACTCAATAAATTTAAACGAAGTTCACATTGAGAGACAGTCTAAAATCAGGAATAATATTTTAAACATAATTTCGAGAGAATTACTAAAGCCGATTTTAAATAAGAATATAATTGAACACTGACTTAAGTGGTAGGCAAACTAACACATCCATATTTGGTAATTTGTTGAAGACCAATGTACCACGTGATCTCAAGTTAATATAAGGCAACTAAGAGGCGGGAATTTGGTCGGCAGTCTTGAGTGTCATTTGTACCGCGGTGGTTAACACACGTCGGGTGAGCTCCGCTCGGTCTGGCGGAACGGAATGGTCCATGAACCAACCAAGGATGAAGGAACGCGAGAAACAGCAGCCATGTTGTAGTTTTGTGGTGAACATTTACTAACCAAGCAACTAGTCAGTTACATTCAGTTTTTGGGGGTTTTAAAGTCGCGTTGCTCTGGAATCGCAACTTGTAATTTTTGGAGACGATTTCAATCCGATTGCCTGTGCTAACAGTGTTTTATAACATTCATGTGAAAATTTGGAAGAATATATGACTTTTGATTTCGACTTGAGGTTTTATTTCGTAGCATACTACCTTTCTTGCAGAAGGTGAAGCCTGCAAGTGGCGACTGTGGTCATTTGAACTGTTAGCAATATTAATTCTACACGGTTTCAGAACTTTAGAAAATCTTGGACAACATTCTGGCTCAGGTGACTCAGGCGATATGCAACCCCACATACGCCTGGATCCTGACAGTTTGTTGTCTTTATCTACAGAATCAAACTGATTTGTTAAAGTGTTGGTAAAGGTGTGGTACTTTTATATTAGACTGAACTTCTAACAATATGGGTTATTGTTTATTAGTCTAGAAGAGCTTGTAGTATGAACAATTAAACCTGAAAAAACCTCATTACTCAAGCAGGAGCTGAAATTTGAATCCTCATCCTAAAAACTTCCCAATGGGTCCTGTTTAACTGAAATTATAATAAAATAATACTGTAAAACCACTCAGTTAAAGCTTTCTAAAAGATTATTAGTGTATGAGTTATGTAGATTGATTACTTGTAAATTTTTTGTATTAATGAGTCTAAATTGTTTAGATGAAGTATAACATGATTAAAAGCAGTATAATGTGTGAAATGTTAGTTAAAAAATACTATAACTATGAATACTGTGTAAGCCAATGTGTTTTAAGTGAGAGTTTTGGCTATATGAAATTGTTTAAAATTGTCAGTTTTATGTTTAAATGTCTACAAATAGTATCCATTCTCATTTAAAACTGTTTCCTCATTATTATAAGTAATTTTATAATAGGTTCTGATTATTTTTGTACTATTTCGTTAATTTTGAGTGATTGTTACTGATCCAGAAGTGTCGGGCAGTGCTTGTGAGCTCCTTTTTTTTTTTTAATTTCTGTACTGCCTATTTAAGTTTCTGTGATAATTAACTGCCAAGTTCTCTTATAATGTGGTTTAGAAACTTTTGAAGAAGTTGATGCCTTAAACGTGTGTGTGTTTATGAGGACTTCAATGGAATCAAAATTTAGATAAAAATTTATCGACGGTCTTGTTATTTCAACTACCAGATCCTTCATGAGTTATAGGAATTATCATACTTTGATGAAAGCTATTAATCTCCTTGCAACCTGACTAAAAAAACTTGTAAATCTAATGACTGATTAATTAAGTTAGGGCAAGCTTATGAGTAGCTAATCAATATGCCAAGATAATTAAATTTGATTGAGACTACAAGCAATTTCCCTTCCTCTACTTAATCATACTACACTTTCATTTTCTTTCTGTGTACCTGATACATGGACTTTTTTGGTATTTATTATTATTATATGTTGACCCTATTTATTTATTTATCAATCTTGTTTCATGGATCCCTGCTGAGGAAGCACCTCTGGGATGTGAAACATGTCATACAATATGAGTCATAATCATAGTAAAAAACAATTATATGTTACAAAGAATAAAATAAAGACAATAAAATAAACATAAATTTTTACAACTGTGATTTGCAAAAGTCATATTGAATACAATTAATTGTTTTGTTCAAGTCTTGAATGGAGTAGAAGGAGTTGCCAATAAGATAATATCTCAGTTTTTCTTTAAATATATCTTTATTTTCTGCAAATTGTTTTATACCCTTGGGAAGTTTATTAAACAGATGTATACCAGAATAATTAACTCTTCTTTGTACTAATGACAGAGATGTTTGTGGTTTGTGCAAGTTATTTCTGCTTCTTGTATTGAGATTATTGGGGGGTCAAGGCTGGTATGGTCTCAAGGATCTCAGCCTATGCCAGATGGGCTGAGACAATAAAACCTTGAGAAATGCCTCTGCAATCTATCTTAGCAGCTCTGCCAGCAAACCCTACTCCCATGTCCACGAAGGTGAAAGCCGCGTGACCCCTGGGCAATGCACTTTTTGAGTGTAGCTAACGGGAGAGGATGGAAGGCGAGCCCCCAGCGCCTTAAAACTGGGGCATTCTGGCTAAGGGAAGGAACACCCTGAAATAAAACCCTGGCCCTCCAGGATGGGGGTTGTGCGAAGGGCTGGTAACCCTTCCACATAAAAAGATATATTACTCATAAACCTCAAAGTAAGGAAAGCCAGATGGATCTTATGAGGACAACAAAGGCAAGGTCAAAGGACAAACGATTTGGAATCAAAGACAATTTGAAAATAGGAACGTGGAATGTGAGAGGCATAAATAATAAAGAATATGATCTGGACAGGGAGTTAAATAGAAAGGGGATCAATATTGCTGTAATTACAGAAACAAAAAAGAAATTGAAGGGAACAGAAGAAATAGATAAATATACAATGATCTACAGTGGAGTGGCATGAGAGAAAAGAGCTGCAGTAGGAGTGGCAATATTAGTGGATAGGAAATGGAAAAATAAAATTGTCAGTTACACTATGATAAGTGAAAGGATTCTGACTCTAAGATTGAAAGTAGAGAGAGGCAACCTAACCTTGATTGCCATATATGCCCCAGAAGAAAACAAACGAGAAGAATCTGAACAATTTTATGAACAGCTTCAAGTGGTGATAGACATAATTAATAAAAGTGATTTCCTAATACTGGCTGGCGATTTTAATGCCCGCGTAGGAAATAGTCCAATTCTAGAGGTAATGGGGAACAGAGGTGAATACACATTAAATGAAAATGGGAAACTACTGAGAGAATTTGCGTCCTTCAACCAGTTAAAGATTACAAATACATTCTTTACAAAAAAAGATATCCATAAATTTACATGGACGGCAAGAGGACAAAGGTCTATCATTGACTATGTAATGGTTAATAAAAAATTAGGTCCAGATGTAGTAGACACCAGTGTACATAGAGGTAGTGATATGTATACAGATCACTATCTCGTTATATCAAAAATAAGAATACTTGATAAATGGAGGAAAAGAATGAATAAAAACTTACAACAAGATCAAGAAGTTTTTAAGACCTACCTTTTAAAAGATGAAGGAATAAAACATCTATATCAAAGCCGATTACAACAGTGCTTACTGGAAAACCCAACAAATAATGACATCAATAAAGAATGGGAAACTATAGCTTCATCAATACTGAAAGCAGCATATGAAGCCATTGGCAAGAAAAAGAAATTTAGAAGAAAAACTGGACTTAAAATGTGGAACAAAGAAATTGCAGAAGCCGTCAAACAAAAGCAAAAGGCTTATCTAAAAATGATACAGGATCGAACCCTAGAAAATGAAAATGAATATAAAAGAAGAAGAAATAATGTTAAGACAATAACAAAGAAGTTGAAACAAGAGGGATGGGATAGATTAATCAGTTCAATAGAAGATGATGTCGATGGTAGACAAGAGATGGCTTATAAACTTATGAAACATCTCAACAAGAATGAAAAGGAAAGTGCTAATATAAATGTAATTGAAGAAGAGGCATGGGTAAAACACTACAGAACATTATGGTACAATAGTAATTATAAAGAAGAAGAAGAGAAAATAGGAATTGACCATGTGGATACTAAAGAAATTGATCCTATAGACATAGAGGAGGTTGATGCAGCACTAAAATCATTTAAAAATAGAAAAGCTCCTGGACTAGATACAATTAACTTAGAATTGATTAAGTATGGGGGAATGATTTTGAAATTTAGATATTTACACTTAATTAATATGTGTTGGAAAAAGAGAACCATCCCAGAAGAATGGAGGAAGGCCAAAGTTATTTCACTTTTTAGGAAGGGAGATAGGAATTCATGTGATAACTATCGAGGAATTAGTTTATTAAATACGGGATACAAAATATATGCAAAAATAATAAATAACAGGATAAAAGTAATAGCAGATGCTTTCCTATCAGAAGAACAATGTGGGTTTAGGAAAGGAAGGTCCTGCATAGATAATATATTCTGTCTTAGACAACTACTGGAAAAGAGAAGAGAATTTAATTTAAAGACTTTCATTGCTTTTATAGACTATGAAAAAGCATTTGATAAAGTAAATAGACAAAAACTGTGGGAAATAATGCAAAGAAATGGATATCCACAGCATTTAATACAAGTTATTCAAGGTATGTATAGAAGGACACAAATCGTCTTAGACCTAGGAAATAAACTTACAGAAGAAATAGCAATTAACCAAGGAGTGCGGCAAGGTTGTAGCCTGTCTCCAACACTCTTCAATATATATATAGATGACTTAGTTAGGAAATGGAAAGAAAATGTCCATCCGGGTATAAAAATAAGCAACAACACTTACATAAATACTATGTTGTTTGCAGACGACCAATTTATCCTCCAGGAAAATGAAGATGGACTTCAAAAAGCAATTCATATACTAAACATTATCAGCAAAGATTACAATCTGCAGTTGTCGTGTGCAAAAACGAAAGTTATGGCATGGCAGGAGAAATACCCTATCAGAGTTAAAATAGTGGTAGACAATCAGCCAATAGAACAAGTCTCCAGCTTTACTTATCTCGGATGTGAATTATCTTTTAATGAGGATAACGAGGTGAAGAAGAAACTTCACCGATTTCAGTATATGTGTGGAACAATTCGACGAACACTGAAAGGTAAAGCACGAGAGGAGACTCAACTCAAGTTTTATAAAACAATGGCCGTACCGACTCTGCTATATGGCAGCGAAACATGGGTAAATAAAACGCAATACAAAAGCAAAATTCAATCATCTGAAATGAAATTTTTAAGGTCAGTAAAAGGGTATTCCCTAAATGATAGGAGGAGGAACGAGGAAATAAGGGAACAACTGAATATCTCCCCGCTAAATGATAGAATTACCCAAAAAAGGGATAACTGGAAGAACCACGTCCTACGGATAAGAAAGGACAGATTTCCTAAGCTTGCCCTGGAGTACCATCCCACAGGCAGAAGGGACATTGGAAGACCTAGGAAGAGATGGTCGGAAGAATGAGGTCGGAACAGGCTTTTGGTCTATCCATGAAGAGGAAGTAAGTAAGTAAGTATTGAGATTAGAAGTAAACAGGTTACAATGGTCTATGACAAAGCACATGAGAGAATATATATACTGAGAACTCATTGTAAGAACACTGAGTTTTTTAAAAAGTTGTCTGCAAGAAGTTCTTGGTTTTACCCTACACAACATCCTAATAGCTCTTTTCTGTGCTATGAAAACTTTTTTACTTTGTGAAGAGTTTCCCCAAAAAATTATGCCATGTGACATTACTGAATGAAAATATGAGGAGTAAACCTGTTTCGTTAATTCTAGATCTGCTGTTAGAGAAAGTGTTCGTATTCTTCAGTAGTGAAGTGATATGTTCATGCCAACAGAGTTTCTCATCTATTTTAATACCAAGGAATTTTATACTCTTTGTTTCTAATATTGTGTTATTTTTATAGCTTACTTGTAAATCTGGCTGTGCATAACTTTTTGTTTGAAACCTAATATAATGTGTTTTTTCAAAATTTAGTTTTAATGAATTTGCCTTAAACCAATTTGCTACTTCACTAAGTACTTCATTTACATTAAATTCTAGATTGCTGTTTGGTGTTTTTCTCACAGTCAGGTTAGTGTCATCTGCAAATAAAACACTCTTAACTTTGTCAGATAAGTTTCCAGGAAGGTCATTGATATACAACAAAAAGAGGAGGGGTCCTAGGACAGAACCTTGTGGAATTCCATGTTTTAATTTTTCCCAGTCTGATGAAGCATCTTTGTTTATTTTAGTATCAAAAATGGACACTTTTTGCATTCGACTTTCCATGTATGATCTAAACCATTTACCTGCGATTCCATAAATACCATAGTATTCCATTTTTTTCAAAAGTAGTTCATGATTTACACAGTCAAATGCTTTTGCAAGATCACAAAATATTCCTACAGGGCTCAATTTATTATTAAGTTCCTCAAATGTGTTATTTAAAAATGAATATATAGCCATTTCTATAGATGATCCTTTTTGGAACCCAAATTGGGATTTAGTGAGGATATTATTTTGCGTAACATGTTTTATTACTCTACAATACATGACTTTTTCAAAAATCTTTGAGAATCCTGAAAGTAATGAAATGGGACGATAGTTATCTACACATGTTGATTCTCCTTTATTAAACAACGGTTTCACTACTGCATATTTTAGTCTATTTGGAAACACACCTTGAATTAACGATTCATTACAAATGTGGGCAAGTACACGATCGATACAATCTGAACATCTTTTTAGTAATTTACTTGAAATATTGTCATAGCTGGAAGAATTTTTAGGTTTTAATTGTTTAATGAGTTTATTTATTTCTGAGACTGTTACTGGTGGCAATTGCATTTCCACAAATCTATTTGGGTAAGCAGTCTGAAGAAGCCTAAGGGCACTATCTGGGGACTGCTTTTCTATGCCTAATTTCTCTACAACTGTAGTAAAATGTTTGTTAAATATTTCACAAACTTCCCCTACTTCACTATGGACTGATCCATTTTGTTCTATTTTTATGTCTTTAGAGTGATTTACAGATTTTCCTGTTACAGTTTTTATTATATTCCATATAGTTTTCATCTTATTGCCTGAATTCTCTATTTTCTTTGATCTATACCTGTTCTTGGCCTTTCTTATTACATTTCTTAGTATTTTAGAATAAAGTTTATAATGAGCTTTAGGTGTGTAGTTATCTGATTCTCTTACTTTTAAGTACAGGTCTCTTTTTGTTTTACAAGATATTCTAATACCCTTTGTTATCCAGCCGTTACCTAGTTCATTGTTTGGAGTATTGACAACTTTCCTTTTTTTGAAACTTCCTTCGAAAAGTGTTAGAAATATATTGAGAAAGGAATCAAATTTTGCATTAACATCCTGTGCATTGTACACTTCTGACCACTGTTCATTATTTAAGGAATCTATGAAATGTTTTATATTGTTTTCATTAATATTTCTTCTATAAACCCAGCTTTTCTCTATCTGTTTAATAGTGTTTCTGGACTTGATACATAGCAGCTGGGCATCATGATCTGAGATACCATTTATTACTGTACTGAGAAATATCCATAAAAAATTATCAATTGCAGTCCTGCTATTATTTTGTATTCTAGTAGGAAAATTTACAAGTGCCGTTAAGTTAAAAGACAACATCAAGGCTTCCATATCTAGCCTCTCATTGCTTTGATTGAGAAAGTCAACATTAAAATCTCCACATAAAACTATTTGTTTGTTATTCTTGAAACATAGTAACAAAGACTCTAACTATGATAAAAACTGTATATGTTATTCAAATCCCTCTGCAGCTGTTAACAATTCTCCCCAATTTTAATCCTATAACACAACATTATGTCATCTAAAAACAACTTCTGGCAGTAAATCAATAACAGCTGTTAGTTGCAAGTGCTGCATACAATAATGGAAATGTATGGAATTTATGATGATAAATTTTACTTGTGTCACACAGGTTCTTACATATGGTATGAGACAGTTCTTTGTTGCATTTTTAAGTAGTACAAAACATTTAATTGAATTAATTAAGGGGATGGAAAAATAGTATGAATCATCACAAAATATAGAATCTGCTTTTAATACAATATTTGTGGAGTGATTCACCAAACCAACCACAAACAAAGACCCTTTAGAACTGAAAGTTAGCAAGGAAAAATCATCTTTTACTAACTAACTGATGTTACATTATTACCTGCAATCAGTAGGACACAATTTTTCTCTCATTCCTTCTTCCATTTCATTTAAGGACATAGCAAATGACGTGAACTGGTAGTACTGCAAAGAAAAAAATTATGTAAGGAAAGTATTTCATAAATTCATCTTCACAAAATTTAGATTGTGAATTCAGCTAGTAGCTGGCTTAACAAAATATTGTTGATATGAAGAGAGCAGATTATTTTGAAATAATGTAAATCTTTTCAAATAATGGAGAAAGTTATTTATAAAAATGGTATTGAGTTATGTTACTTATTTAGCATATGGCGAAGCAACTAAAAAATACACTATACAATATATATATCAGGACAACAATTTTGGCAGAATTTACAAATTGATGTCCAGTGGTTACAGCCAATCTAAGAAGGATGATGTAGCACTGATAACATGTTGGGATAAGCCATTGTACTTCCTTAGAGAGCCTTCCTTTATGATGTGCTTCAAGGTCTTAACATATGTTAATTATTATCATATATATTATTTCTATAAGGTATTTTTTTGTCACAAGCCTGTATCATCCGTCATACTTGACCGAAATCAATGAATGAGGTGTCATTTTAAAGCATATGGTCTCCACTTTGGTCACATAATATTTTAAGAAATGACGTTTTCAGAATTCGACCCTTAAAGGGCAAAAATGACAATATTTCTAAAATGCTGTTTTCTGTGTTACAAGTCATTTATCTCCCTGTATACCTATCTGAAATCGTTTAATGAAGTATCATTTTAAAGATTAAGATCACCGCTTTAGTGACGTCACATATTAAGAAAGAAATTTTTTGAAATTCGACCCTTAAAGGGCAAAAGTATCAATATTTTTGCAATGCGTTTTTGTGTCAGGAGCGATTTATCTCACTTAATATCTAACCGATATAGATAAATTAGGTATCATATTAAAGAATATGGTATCCGCCATGGTAACATTATATTTTTACAAATGAATTTTTCGTAATTCGACCCTTAAAGGGCAAAAATGTCAATTTTTCTAAAATGCGTTTTTTGTGTTCAAGCCATTTATCTCCCTGGATATCTAAAAAAAAATCGATAAATGAAGTAGGATTATGAGGAGTAATATCTCAGCTTTGTGAAATCATATTTTAAGAAAGAATTTTTTTTTGAATTCAACCCTTAAAGGGAAAAAATATGAATTTTTCTATAACGCATTTTTGTGTCACAAGCGATTTATTTCCCTTAATATCTAACCGATACAGATAAATTAGGTATCATATTAAAGAATAAGGTCTCCGCTGTGGTAACATTATATTTTATGAAAGGAATTTTTCGTAATTCGAACCTTAAAGGGCAAAAATGTCAATTTTTCTTAAATGCGTTTTTTGTGTCTCGAGCCACTTAACTCCCTGGGTATCTATTCAAAATCGATATATCAAGTAAGATTATGAAGAATAGTGTCTCAGCTTTGGTGACATCATATTTTAGGAAAGAAGTTTTTGGAATTCAACCCTTAAAGGGAAAAAGTATAAATGGTTCTACAACGCATTTTTGTGTCACGAGCTATTTAGCTCCTTTGATATCTAACCGATATAGATAAATGAGATATCATATTAAAGACTAAGGTCTCCGCCGTGGTAACATTATATTTTAAGCAAGGAATTTTTTGTAATTCGAACCTTAAAGGGCAAAAATGTCAATTTTTCTAAAATGCGGTTTTTTGTGTCTTGAGTCACTTATCTCCCTGGGTATCTGTTCAAAATCAATATATCAAGTAAGATTATGAAGAATAGTGTCTCAGCTTTCATGGCATCATATTTTAGGAAAGAAGTTTTTGGAATTCAACCCTTAAAGGGAACAAGTATAAATGGTTCTATAACGCATTTTTGTGTCACGAGCTATTTATCTCCTTTGATATCTAACCGATATAGATAAATGAGATATCATATTAAAGACTAATGTCTCCGCCATGGTAACATTATATTTTAAGCAAGGAATTTTTTGTAATTCGAACCTTAAAGGGCAAAAATGTCAATTTTTCTAAAATGCGTTTTTTGTATCCTGAGCCATTTTATCTCCCTTGAAAATTAAACAAAATTGATAAACGGGGTATCATTTAAAAGATTGAGGTCTTCCTAATCTCTTCGGTTCCGTTACCACATTTTAAGAAAGAAATTTTTTAAAGTTCTAACCTTAGAGGGCAAAAGTATTAATATTTTTACAACGCATTTTTCTGTCACCAGCTATTTATTTTCCTTGATACCTAAGCGAAATCAATAAATGAGGTATCGATTTAAATATTAAATTAAACGCTATGGTCACATCATATTTTAAGAAAAAACTTTCTACAAATTTAATCCTTAAGGGGCGAAAATATTATCATTTCTCAAATTTTTTTATTTTTTTTACCTCGCTTGATAACTAACCAAAATCGCAAAATGAGGTATCATTTTAAAGACCAAGGTGGCTGCTTTGGTCACACCATATTTTATAAAAGGTATTTTTTTGAATTCGTCCCTTAAAGGGCAAAAGTATCAATATTATTTATAAAACATTTTTTTTATTATTATTATTACAAGCCATTTATCTTCTACGATACCTAGCCGAAATGGATAAATGACATATCGTTTTAAAAATTAAGGTCTCCAGCTAGGTAAAATCATAAATTAAGAAAGAATATTTCGGAATTTGGTGCTTAAAGTGGTAGCGCATATGAGACTGTTCAGAGCCAAGTCCCTAGATTGCAGTAGTGGATATCACAGAGATGTCAATAAATAGCTTTTCGGATTTTTTTTTCTGTTACGGAAACGTTGTCGTTTTGCTATACAATTCCAATGTAAATATTTTATTCGCACAGCAACAAATATTTCAGAGATGTTGCGTGAATTTTGTTCAGGTTGGTTTTATCCTGTTAAGGTCAGTGACATTTTGTCGTAAATACAGGGTGTTTTAAATTTTCCTAACTGTTTCGTAATATGTTGCGAGTATTTTGATGCGTACCTATTACACTAAAAAAAAAATATTTGCTACAAAAGTACGGTTCTACTTTTCATTATATTACAAGCATTAAACCTCCCTATTCATCGCATTTTATACTCGAAATTTTCGCACGGGTCATCTAGTGTTTTGAAAGCATTTAAGGAATATTTCTGCATTAAACACAGTATTACATTAATTATGTGGAAACAATAGGTATTGGTTGGGAAATTAAGATAAAGAGAAAGATAATGGACAGTCATATTATAATTCCAAATGGATCAGGATACTCACAAAAGACTGAAATTTAAATTCTTTGTCAGCAGAAAAACTACTGTGCACAAGATGGGAGTCCAAAAAAATTGCTATTGGTTTTGTCAATTGAAGGAGTGGACTTGGACAGAGGTGGGTGGAAAATTAGTGAAACAAGGAAGGGAATAAGACGTTAAATATCAGATAGAATATACCTAAACATTGAAAGCAAATTAAAAAAATAAGTAACATAAATAAATAAAAACTACACAATCAAATAATGGTAGACAGAAATAAATTATAATTATTACTGAATAATATTAATATATACATCATTATTGAATCTATTATTTAAACTAGTGATTTTAACCAAGAAGGAGTGAGTGGCAAAGGAATGTGAGCTATGCACAAACAGGCCGCAGACATTCCATTGCCAATTGCAGGTGGCAACAACTCTAGAATGAAATAAATAACTCTCGGGTTTTCTGCCGGTTAATTGATTTATTTAGATCTTTTAACAACGTTTCGGCAACTGCCATCGTTGCCTTCATCAGGTTAACTCTCACTTACAAGGACAAGACACTGACTGACTCGCAAACCAGTCCTGGCTCCTATAAATAGCCTGTTGTCAAGGGAAGCTTCACGCTGCTCTTTGATTGGTCGGCGGTGCACACGGCCATAGACGGGGTCAAACCGGTTTGGTTGCATCTCTGCATCTCGTGGCTGCATCCCGTAGCTCAGCAACTGGATGGCATTTAGTAGATCCATGGCAGTATCTTGAGTGGTCAACCATCCAAGTAAAAACCACGCATAACGTTGCCTTAACAGTTTGCTTATTCGGTCACCCATTCAAGTGCTCTCCACACTCATCGTTGCTTAACCGGCGGCATTACACGAGGGCTCTGGAACTGACCAATCATGAACGACTTATCTCCCATTGGTCGACGTGTCATGACATCGTCTGCTCGGGAGGTTTTGTCTAACACGTTGCTGTTTTAGGTCTTTTACGACTGGCTCCCAAGCCTCGCTCAGGAACAGACCACCATCTCTGTTAATGTTGTTGTCACTTAATCGAATCTCCAGCGCTTCTCTGATCACTGAGTCCCAGAAATATGATATCTTAGCCAGAACTTCAGTGTTGTCGAAGTTGATGCTGTGAAAATTTTCTATAGCATGTTCTGCTAATGCGGACTTGTCCAGTTGTAGTAACCACAGATATCTTTGGTGCTCATTGCGGCGTTCCTCGATAGTTCTTTTAGTTTGTCCGATGTATACTTTGCCGCATTCACAAGGGATCGAATAAACTCCCGGGACTCAAAGGCCAAGGTCGTCTTTCACTGTGCGTAACATATCACGTATCTTCATAGGTGGACGGAAGATACTCCTTACGCCATATCGTGCTAAGATTCTTCCGATTTTTCCAGAAGTATTTCTGGCATAAGGCAACACAGCAACGGTTTTTGGAGGCTCTTGTTCAGGTGTTAGTTTCGGTTACTGGGGGAGAAAGGCATGTTTAATATGTTCTTCAGAATAACCATTCTGTCTGAAAAACATGCCGTAGGTGCCTTAGTTCTTCACGTAAGCTATCACTGTCCGAAATGGCTAGCGCACGGTGGACCAGTGTTGTCAAAACAGTTTTTCGCTGAGCTGGGTGATGAAAACTGGTAGCCCCCAAATACTGATCTGTGTGTGTGGGTTTCCTGTAAACGCTATGCGCTAAAGTACCATCTGGCTTACGTTTAATTAGTACGTCCAGGAATGACAGCATGCCATCTTTCTCAATCTCCATGGTAAAACGTATGTTAGCATGGATTGAGTTCAGGTGTTGCAAGAATTCTTCGAGCGCTGCAAAGCCGTGTGGCCAAATTATAAATGTGTTATCCACATATCGAAAGAAGCATTTTGGTTTTAATGGAGCAGTGTCCAGAGCCCTTTTCTCAAAATCCTCCATATATAAATCAGCTACCACAGGAGAAATTGGTGAGCCCATAGCCACACCATCAGTTTGCTCATAGTATCGTCCACCATACATGAAATATGTAGAAGTGAGCACATGTTGGAAGAGGTCTAAAATTCCTTGGTCAAAATGTCGTCGTATTAGTTCTAAAGTCTCTTTGACAGGTACCCGTGTGAACAGAGACACGACATCAAAGCTCACCATAAGGTCTGAATCAGACACGGTTAGACCCTGGATCATCTGTATGAACTGGCCAGAATTCGAAACATGATGTATGCAATGACCTACCTGTGGACTCAATAGGCATGTGAGATATTTCGCCAGTTGATATGTGGGAGCACCGATTGCACTGACAATAGGTCTTAAGGGCACGTTCACCTTGTGGACTTTTGGTAGGCCATATAACCTCGGCAGCCTGGCTGCACGAGGTCGTAGATTCTTGATGGTCTCCTCAGGCAAACCAGATTTCTTGAGAAGGGCTTTAGTTTTGGTAACCACTTTAGATGTAGGATCGGCTTCAATCGACTTGTAAGCAGCGTCATGTAATAAGCTCTTAATTTTAGAATCATATTCTTCCATTGATAGAAGAACTGTCGCATTTCCCTTGTCAGCATGAATAACTACAATGTCATCATTACTACGTAACTCACGTAATGCTTGTCGCTCGAGCCTCGAGATGTTGGGTTTAGGTGGTTTGGCCTTCTTCAAAACACGACAAGTTTCGCGATGTATTTCTTCCGCTGCATCTGCTGGAAGCGTACGTACAGCTTTTTCCACTGCACAGACCATGTCCTTCGTGGGTACAGACTTCGGTGCCAAGGCATAATTCAAGCCCCTCGCCAGTACTGAAACCATGGCGTCATCAAGTTCAACTCCAGAGAGATTAATTACTGTGCGGTTTGCTGTGTACTTTCCGCTCTCTATGTAGGCGATTATATTTGGAGATATGTCTAGTTGTGGTATTCTCTAGTTCCATGCTCTCTTGAAGAGAGGTAACTGCGTCGACCCAGTCCCATGATAAAGCAGACAATCTAGATGAGAGATGTAGATGCATAGAAATTAAGAGCCGCGCATTTTTGTCAAGCTCAAAACGAATATAGCGACTCCGCTCTCGCAAAAGCGCCATGCCAGTACGATATAAAATTCTTTTTGCACTTTTACTGTTGATCTGGTGTGTAACTCTGACAAATTGAGGCAACACATCAGTGTCCCTGCAGCGCAATAGAAAGATCAGAGTGCTGATAAGTCTGGCCTTCTTTTTGCACAGTTTCTCAAATTGTTTGATATGATGTACAAATTCCTCCCCGTATAGGTATCTAATATGACATTTTAGTTTTTCCTGGCGTATTGTTGAAATAAATAACTCTCGGGTTTCCTGCCAGTTAATTGATTTATTTAGATCTTTTAACAACGTTTCGGCAACTGCCATCGTTGCCTTCATCAGGTTAACTCTCACTTACAAGGACAAGACACTGACTGACTCGCAAACCAGTCCTGGCTCCTATAAATAGCCTGTTGTCAAGGGAAGCTTCACGCTGCTCTTTGATTGGTCGGCGGTACACACGGCCATAGACGGGGTCAAGCCGGTTTGGTTGCATCTCTGCATCTCGTGGCTGCATCCCGTAGCTCAGCAACTGGATGGCATTTAGTAGATCCATGGCAGTATCTTGAGTGGTCACCCATCCAAGTAAAAACCACGCATAACGTTATTTATTTCAACAATACGCCGGGAAAAACTAAAATGTCATAACTCTAGAATGTGCTAAAGTAGAATTCAGCAATGTCATGACCAGAGTGCAAATTCAGTGAGACATGAAACTGAAGGGTACTTTACAAGCATGGCCTGTATGAGCAAAGCCTACATTCCTTGGTGCATACTCCTACTTGATTAAAATAACAGGTTTAAATACAAAAATTACAGATTCAACAATTATCTTTACATAAAGGAATTAAAAACACTGTAATTCAGTTAGGGTTTTGGCACCAATGACTCTGGTAAATCATAATTCCTGTAGGTGCAATGGAGTCGAAGAGACAAAAAAACTGAGGGTAGATGCAATGTTGTTGCAGGCCATTTTTCCCAGAGTTGTTTAATTTTAAATAAATATAGTAACTACAACTGTTTTTGCTTGTTTAATGCCCTACACATTTCACCTCTCACTGAAGCATCATCAGTGGCAAATTATTTACATTGATTTGTTAAGAGTCATGGCTGCACATCTCTGCTTTTTCCCCAAAGCATGTTCAGACTGTAGCCTACACTCCACATACTACTAGCTAGATATCTATCAACAATTAAAAATTAAGAGTAATGATTATGGATTTTCTAAGGTTCAAGTCCAGTTTGATCTATTAGTCTGGTTCTTATCATTTGAAATCAAAAGAACTGTGTGCCGATACAAACCACATATTCTTCGGATGCAAGAATTACAACGAAGAAACAGACACTTTCTGGAAAGACCTAAAACATTGGGACATAATGTAAGAACCTTTGAATTTTGGCAAATTCTAGTTTTGCTTAGGCGGGACTTAGAAATTTCGTGAAGTATAGTTTTCAACCTTAAGGAATTTCCCTGTAATCTTGCTCACAGTTGTAATTCGTTATAATAATCATTTTAATGTGTAATTATCATATCGGGAAACGTTTAGTTTAAGAGTTATTCCCGTTTGTTCAAGTTTTGAAGCACGCGATCAGAATAGTGAAATTCTAAGATTCGCAATATCTTTAAATCCAGTAAAGCGACAACCGAACTTTTATCACCAGCTGTAGTCAGCACTATCCCCGATATTTTGGCAATAAAATTAAGTAATTCAGCAAAGTCTAATTAGCGATTTTAATTGAGAGAAAAAAATAAGCTTTTTTATTAAAAGAGATATCAATTTAAATTTTACATCAGCAGATAGCCCTAATTAAGACGATTTCAGACATATATGGGTTTTCATCAAAAGTTTAAGCATTTGTCCGGAAATTAAGTTTTTGTAAAATAGATTGTCTCAGATTGTTGTGCACGCGCGTAAAAAGTTCTAGAACACTTAGGGATTTTACCCAAATTTTGAATGTATCACTACGCGGAGTCTTAAACAGCTAAAACATTAAAATTAATTACTCTAAATTTCTCAAGAGACTGCCGCTGGACTTCTAGTGGATAAGTCCGGGTACTGTCAAAGTTTAAACATTTTTAATAGTCGGGATCGTCAAATAAATTTCGTACTCTTTGAGCTACGCGGAGCAAAAGATGTGATACAGTTGCTGATGTCACTGGTTCTAGCCGTGTCTATAAAAAAGACCCCGCGGCCATTATGGTTTGTCTGTTCCTGTCCGCGGTCTGTTCCTGTCGGGAGTCTGTTCCGGTCTGTCTGTTTCAGTCTGTCTTTCGTCGCTCTGGTTGTAACTCGCCATGTGGGCTAGTTCAACTATGAGGGATCGTGTCGTGTTAAATCATAACTTCAATGACTGTTAAGAACTTGTAAATTTACTAAGGGGTTCCGGTCGGTTAGATTTCTCTCCACAATCTGTAACTTTTGGATCGAGTGTTCGATATGCCTGCTCAACTGTAAATGCCATTTTGAACTGTTGACTTTGAAAATAAAACTTTGGATTTTACTAATAGTGAACTTGTGTGCTTCAGTAGTTTGCTTGAACCCTTTTCTCTATTTGGGGGTATCAAATATTGTGGCGACCTAGGCATTTAGTTGAGTCTTCCTGGCTACATGGTCAAATCAAATCAAATCAAAATTATTTAGCAAGAGTTTTCATCGAACAGTAGATGTGATCAAGAGAGTAAGTTAAGGCACATAGGCGATACTATACCCCAGTATCGGCCTTAGTCCTTACAATAAGTTATCCAATTAATGTAGGCCACCTCCTTGCTCCAGAAAATATCATAATATACCCACTCTACTCCTCAATATTTCAAACAATTATTGTTTACAGAGCACCAGAAAGTTACTGTTTTATTGTTAAAAAGTTTTAATGAACTTGTATGCATGTGTAATAGGTATGTGTAAATGTGGGCACATGTATGTGTAAATATAAAAATACAGCACTAAGTATAATGTATCTTGACTGTATGGCCAACAGGCCAAGTGACAATAAAATATTTAATAATAACAATAATGTAAATAGTGAAGTAGGATTTTAAGTTTACTATGCCATCATAGGAGGCGTGTCCAGCTACTGAAGCCTCTGTATTTTGGACTGATACACATCTGTTGCCATGTATTCTTACTGACAGCTGATTACTTGACAGAACAAATCTTGAAATTTAGTTGGTATACAACATGATAAGTTTCACACATCTGATCTATGGTAATTACTGAACTGCACTGATTGGTAATGGAACCAGATAGTTGCTGTGCACTAGATGTGGTTGGTACCTCTGAGACATCAAGACTCTAGAGAAGTAGTAGGATGCATGGAAGAGGGACTGTTGGGCATAGAATCTGCAACTCTAATGAATATCCAGCTTCTACAGGAATGAAGGGTGTGAACAGGATGGCAACTGTCAGAGAAAATCATGGATTGGCTGGTTTGATGTGGACCAAAATGATGAGTTTATCTTTGTAGATGGATGCATTGGTATGGAGAAAGGTGGCATTGATAAAAAAAACAGCTCCCATAACATCCATGGTATTACAAGAGTTCTGTATTTCAATTAATCTTAAAAGATTGTTTTCTGTTGAGGCAGAATTAGTAAAAAAAAAAATCATCCAAAAACTATAAGAGTTTCAGGTGTACTAAATCCAGAGGTCTAGAAAAGAGGAATACACTGAAGAGGTTAAATGCATAACCATTGGAGTGATACACATTTGATGGTGGATTTCTTTGTTGTAGAACTAGCTATTATATATATTACACTGAAGAGCCAACAAAAATGGTACACCTGCCTAATATCGTGTAGGGCGCCAGCGAGCATGCAGAAGTGCCACAACACAATGCAGCATGGACTTGACTAATGTCTGAAGTAGTGTTGGAGGGAAATGAAACCATCCTGCACGGCTGCCCATAAATCCGTTAGAGTACGAAGGGGTGGAGATCTCTTCTGAATGGCACGTCACAAGGCATCTCAGATATGCTCAATAATGTTCATGTGTGAGGAGTTTCGTGGCCAGCAGAGGCGTTTAAACTCAGAAGAGTGTTCCTAGAGCCACTCTGTAGCAATTCTGAATGTGCAGGGTGTCGCATTGTCCTACTGGAATTGGCCAAGTCCATCAGAATGTACAATGGACATGAATGGATGCAGGTGATCGTGTGTGTCACTTATCAGAGTCGTGCCTAGATGTATCAGGGGTCCCATGTCACTCCAACTGCACATGACCCACACCATTACAGAGCCTCCATCAGCTTGATCAGTCCCCTGCTGACATGCAGGGTCCATGAATTGAAGAGGTTGTCTCCATATCCGTACACGTCCATCCACTCAATACATTTTTTTTTTTTAACTGCTTAATGTCTCTTAACAGCGAGGTCTTTAGAGATCGGAAAGGATGGGGGGCAAGGAATGGAAAGGAATTTGGCCATGGTCTTTTTGAAGGAAGCATCCCAGCATTTGCCTAGAGTAATTTGGGAAACCATGGAAAACCCAAATCTGGATGCCCAGACAGGGATTCGAACCGCCGTCCTCCCGAATGCGAGGCCAGAACGCTAGCCGTTACAGCATCACGCTCGGTCACTCAATACAACTGGAAACGAGATTTGTCAGACAAGGCAACATGTTTCCAATCATCAAAAGTCCAATTTCGTTGTTGACAGGCCCAGGCGAGGCATAAAACTTTGTGTTGTGCACTCAACAAGGGTACATGAGTGGGTCTTTGGCTCAAAAAGCCCATATCAAATGGTTCGCATGCTGACACTTGTTGGTGGTCCAGCATTGAAATCCGCAGCAATTTGTGGAAGGGTTGTACTTCTGTCATGTTGAACGATTCTCATCAGTCATCATTTGTCCTGTTCTTCCAGGATCATTTTCTGGCCGCAGCGATGTCGGATATTTGATGTTTTAATAGATTCCTGATATTCACGGTACACTCGTGAAATGGTAATATGGAAAAATTCCCACCTCATCGCTACCTCGGAGATGCTGTGACCCAACTCTCATGGGCCGACAATAACAACACATTCAAACTCACTTAAATCATGATAACCTGCCAATATAGAAGCAGGAATCTGCGCCAGATACCTGTTGCTGAACGCAGTGCCATACTCTGAGTGTTTACATATCTCTGTTTTTGCATACGTATGTCTATACCAGTTTCTTTGGCTTTTCAGTGCAGTATTAGCATAATATCATCTGTGACAGAACACATACCTTGAAAATGGGGCTGGAAGTGACACTAAAAGCAGATGAATTAGAAATAATCAAAGTCATGGGAATGCAGAAAGCAATGGGAAGCCTCTGCATTAAAGACCCAAAGGGTATCCCAAGGCCATATAATCCTTTCAAATTACATATGGTAAGATGGCTTGTTCCTAGGTAAAATATTCTGGATGTAAAGTAGTCCCCCAATCAGATCGCTGGGTCATTCAGAGAGGATTCATCAGAATGGATAGAAACATTCTGAGTCGGAGCATGTATTCTTAGAAGTCTGAATAGGACAAGTAGATTAGAAAACTTGAAAAAGGGAGATGAAATGTCAAAAGTTGCATGTCGTCAGGCTTAGTGAGATTAAGTGGACAAATGCACAGAATTTCTGATATGGAGAACACAGAATAATTAGCACACAGGTTGTAAGTGGAGTTACTGGTGTAGGATTTATAATAAACAAGAGAGGACAAAAAGGGTGATTTATTATAAACTGTTTAGTGACAGAATTATTTTGATGAAAGTAGGAAATAAGCTTGCTCAATCCCTTCAGTACAAGTCTATATGCCAATGCCACAGGAAGATGATGAAGCAATTGAGAAAATTTATGATAAAATAGATCCAATATGTTAAGGAGAATGAAAATCTAATAAACTTGGGTGATTGGAATGTAATAGTGGAAGGAGAGAAAGAGGGGGAATACTGTATGATGTTTTGTTCTAGGAGAAACAATGAGCAAGGAAGCAAGTTGTCTGAATTTTGTGATAAAAATAAAATCGTCGCCACAAACATACAACTTAAGAATCATGCATGAAGAAAACGTCCAAAGGATGGGGTTAGATTTCAGCTAGATTATATCATTGTCAAGCAGTGATTCAGGAATCGAGTTCATCATTATCGTTGGGGACCATCTCCAGTTTCTTGGGTGTGGTTTACAAGCCTTGGTGGTTGTATACAATTGTTATCCACTGTTTCCTAGCCAGAAAAGTTTCTTGGTCAGTGATATATTCCCAGTTCCAGCCTCTTTTCTCTATGTCCTCCTTCTGTTGGTCTGTTCATCTTCTTCTTCGTCTTCCCTCTGGTCTTTTGCCCACTATCCTTTTTTCCAAATAAGTTTTTGGTAGTCTTGTACTAGTGATTCTCTTGACACGCCTAGTTCCCAGTCTTAGTTCTAGGTTTGATCTAATCTCGTCATTCTTTATGTGGTCAAGTCTAGTTTTCTGGAGGGCCATTCTAAGAAACGTCATTTCACATGCTTGGAACTTGCTAAGGTCCTCTGATGTTAGTGAGCATGTTTCCAAAGCATATGCGAGAATAGGAATGAGATATGATTTGTACAAGACAATTTTTGTTCTTCTGGGAACCTTCATGTCCCATAGTAAGCCCCACATGGTACTGTAGAAGTTGGCTCCTTTGGTTACTCTGTTCATTATTTCTAACTCACTTCTACCATTACTATCAATTATGCTCCAACTTCAACTTGGTGGTCTTGTAATTTTATTTGACAGTCTGTATTATTTCGGTTTATTTTTAGTGCTACGGTTTTTTTTAATTCAATTTCATTCCATATTCTACAAACTTATTATTCCACATTTTCAGTTTGTTTTGTATTCCTTCTTCGGTTTCTTCCCATACTGCCACATCATCCGCAAACACCAATGCCTGTAGATCTCTATTGATTGCTCTTTTTAGTTCTTTTAAGGTATTATCCATCACCGCCATGAACAGAAAAACATTGGGCTCATGCAACAGATAATTGATGCATTAACAGTTCTACTAACAATTTTATTCTACCGCAAATAATATGAACTGATAAATAAGTTCCTTCAATGATAACTACTCTCTACACTTCTTATAGTTACGTATTCCATGCACCCACAGTTTTTCGTCACCAATTTTATAAGTATTTTAATACCTATCAAAAATTTCCAAGTATAAATTTTCTGAACAATTTAGAAGAAGTTAGAAATCTGTATGTGGTTTTATCCTTCATAAGGATTAGGAAAATTATTTTATACCTTTTAGTCCATTATAAAAACATGGTTTATTAAAAAGTATTTTTTATTTGATTATTATTGTATCTGTTGTTCGTATTTTGGCTCTAATTTCCTCTTGGAACTACTGTTTGCATTCCATGTCTTTCAGTTTCCAGTCTTTAATTCTCAGTCTTTTCTTCCTAGTTACATTTGCAATAGCTTTAGTAACTCTCATATCTGCAACAAGTAGTCTGCAGTCACTGTTGAGGGTTTCTCTGGGTATTATTTTCACATCCTGCACTTTTTCTCCACTTAGCCTATCTGTTATAATGTAGTCCAATACAGATCAATGTTGGCCATCCCAGCTGTATCTTGTTATTTTGTTGCTATCTTTTTCCTGAAACCACAAATTTTTCACCGCAAGTTTATTTCTTGTGCATATGTCAAACAGGAGGTCTCCCTCAGCATTTCTACTGCCAAATTCGGATGGCCTCATAATTCATTCATAGCTCGACCTATCAGTTCCTATATGGGCATTGAAGTCTCCCATTATCACTAGGTTCTCTTCATCAATGATACTTTCTAGTTCTTTTATACAGCTTGTTTTTTGGTTCTCACTGCATCCCTTCTGTGGGGCGTAGAACTGGACCACAGTTACGGCTTCTCCTTGTAGGCATACTTTGGCTTTTATTAATCTTTCATTGATAAATGAGATATCTGTTATACTACCAATGTCTCTGTGGAGTACTAAACAAACTCCATTTTTCGCCACTGATTTGTTCCAACACCCGTATAGTTTGTATCCGTTATCCAACATTCTTGTGTTGCAACCTTTCCATTTTGTTTCATTTAGGCCTAGAATGTGAATATGTCTACGGTTTATTAAATCCATAATTTTGTTGCATTTTCCTGTTAAGGTGATAATGTTCAGGATTCCGATTCAAAGCTTGGTTCGACGGTTGGTTCTTCTTGTGCATCTTGGATGATCATCAGACATAATATCGTCATTAATTCCAAGGTTCTTGTCTACATTTGGCGCATGTTTCTTTCCGAGGCTCGTTTTAATTTTGAAAGCAACACTTTTTGTTCTCTATTCTATTGGCTTGCTAGGCCTAACACATAAGAGGATTTTCTGTTGGGGTTTACTCCCTTAGCCTTTGAAGATCCCTCTTCACCACAAGGCAGTGGATATCTTCTCAATTTCCCCCAAGAAGATGGGTTGCCTCCTCCAACATCTACCCCATACCGAAGAACTTCTTCCCTGCCGTAGATGCTGTTAAGGTCTTCACCCGTGTCCCTGGGCATGGGTGCTGCATTATACCTTGCAGGACTGGGTCCCCACCTAAACTACGCCATTCTACCATTTCGGACTACTGAGATGGAGAACACCCACCCCCGCATAGTGGGTGCACCAGGCAAGAATTACTCAAGTGGAGGATAAGGAAGGTGACCCTATCTCCCTTGAGCTGAGTTAATGGCTGTGTATGGTGCCACAACCAAAAGCAGGAATTGAGTTATAAACTGTAAAGTGTACCCAGGAGCCGACACAGACTCTGATCACAATCTGATAGTTATGAAGTGGAGGATCAATTACAAGAGAATAAAGAAGCAATACAGGCAGAACAGTCTGGAAATTAGAAAATTTAAACAATCTAACATGAGAGAAAAATTTGCAGAGATGGTAGACGTAGGTATAAGAAATAACTCTGAAAATACCTCAACTGAGGAGGAATGACATTCATTGAAGGAAGAAATAAGCAAAGCTGGTAAAGAGGTATTAAGCCTTAGTAAACAAGCAGTCAGAAAACATTGGATCGGAAATTTTGGAGTTACTGGATCAGAGGAGAAGGCACAAAGATGATCAGCATTAAATGGGAAGAGAACAGTACAGCTATTTTAGAAATCAAATAAACAGGAAATCCAAGAAAACAATAGAAAAGTAGCTGCAAGAAAAGTGTGAAGAGGTGGAAAAGATAAAATAGATGGGGTCTAAAGGAGGATCAAATAAAATTTTGGAGAAATGAAGAAAAGATGTATAAACATTAAAGCTGCAGAACTTCTGAAATCCCTACAAGAAGAAGCAATCCAAAAATTATTCAAATGATATCAAACAGGAGAGATTTCAATTAATTTTAATAAAAGTATCATCTACACTTCCAAAGAAAGCACAATCTGAAACATGTCAGCATTATCACATCATAAGTTTAACATCATATGATTCAAAATTACTGAGCAGTATAATATACAGAAGAAGAGAAAGGATAGTAGAAGAGATAGTAGGTGAAGATCAGTTTGGGTTTAGGAAAAACTGTAATACAAGGGAATCAATTCTGGCTTTAAGAAAATACTTTTATGGCATTTGTTGATTTAGAAAAACTTTTGATAGTATTAAGTGGGAAAAGATGTTCAAAGTCTTAAAGAAGTCAGTTGTAAAATTTTGAGAAAGAAGAATACAATCAATAGAAGAACCAAGTGGTTACAATAAAACTAGAGAATCATGAGAGACATTCATCAGTTAAAAAAGGCGTGAGATAAGGTTGTAGTTTATCTCAATTATTATTCAATTTGTATGTAAAGAAAGCAATGAAGGAAGTAAATAAAAATTTGAAACTGGCATAAGTATTTAAAGAAAAAATCAGTTTGCTACAATTTGCTGATGATTGTCCTGTTAGCAGAACTGACTCAGGATATATATAAGTTACCGAATGTCATGAATAAAATCTAGGAAGAGTTTTGACTACCCCAAAGCAAGAAAAAAGTGATTAAATGTAATAGAAATAGTAATAGTAATACAGATTAAATATAAAACAATTTAAAAATAGGATTAGATCCAATAGGAGAAATAAATGATCTCTACTACTTAGAAAGTAAAATCACAACTGATGGCCAAAGCAGGAATGATTTAGGTAGAATAGCACTAGCGAAAAGAACTTTCCTGAAAAATAGAAATCTTTTAGTTTCAATTATTGGTCTAAGACTCAGAAACAACTTTTTTTAAATCTTTGTATGGAGCATTACGCTTTATAGTACCAAAGCAAGGACTTTACAAATACCAGATTAAAGTAAAATTGAAGCATTCGAAATGTGGTGCTATATAATGATGCTGAAAATTAAGTGGACATAGAAAGGACAAAATGAACATGCTTTGGAAATAATGGGGGAGAAAAGAAGCTTGTGTAAGAGTCTAACAGAAAGAAATAGGATGGTTGGTCATATTTTAAGACAAGCAGGATTGATTAATTTGTTAGTGGAGGGAACAGTTAAAGATAAGACTAGTAGAGGTAGACAGTGATTAGAATGAATGAAGCAGATAACTGAAGAAGTATGTTGAGCCGAAGAAGTTAGCACAAGATAGGAAGGGATGGAGGATTGAATCAAACCAGTCGAAAGATTGATGACAAGTGGCACCCACAACAACACATTAGTGGCCGGCGCCACTGTGTCGGGCTCCAAGGCGGGGGAAATTCCATGCTTCTTCTGTACTTTGGCGATATAAACCATGCAACACCAAACCAAACTTGTAATATACATAATTATTTTCCATCATCTGCTTATAATATAAAACAACTATTATTATCCTTTTAGTCATAATTAGTTGTGGGGTTCGCTTATGTACTATTACAGTACCGAGTGAGTCAGACAATTCCAGTCAATGATATCCTTCTAACTCGCTCCAAAATGATGAGACCCCTCCTGTTTTAAATCCTTCACATTCCTTTCAAAACATGTTTCAGTATGCACCCTAACATAAAACATCTCTTGGTCCACAAGTAATGATCTCCTCATCTGGCAAGACAGTCCAATAGCTCCTTATAATGAAAAAACATTGCCTGAAATGGATAACCTTGCCTTTCATGCATCAGAAGTTTATAACAATCCTTTATGGTGGCAAAAGTAGATTGGGTAGTCTGTGTGGTGTACTAAATAACATTGCTTAGACGATACAACAAATCTGCAGTGGTGGAACACAGTTTGAGCGATATGGGCGTTCAACATGTCAGCCTTCTTTAACGGACTAGAAATATCTAATTAGAAACCACCAGTGGTGATACTTTCAAATCATAAAATTCCTGAAGTACCCAGAATGCAACTAGGACCTTATTCACACTTAGGGAATAAACAGAGCCATTTTCTGGGAATGATACTAGACTCCCGGCTGACGTGGAGAGAACATATCCAATATATAATAGACAAATCAGACAAGCGACTTAACATTCTAAGAGCAGTGGCGGGATCAAGATGGGGATTCCACCCCAACTTACTTTTACTCCTATACAAATCAATGATCAGATCCTGTACAGTCGATAAGGCTGAAAGCGATTAAATAAATAAATAACATAAATAGTTTGGAACTGGCACACGGCTTCAATTTTGAATCAACCAGGGTGCTGGCACATAGTAGAAGTTTTTGCATTAGTGTCCTTGCATAAGTGGTTGAAATTTATCTCATGTCTGTGCTTGTAAACTGGAATTGTGGTTTCCAACTAATTAATGTTTGTACACCTGTTATAGAGGCTGCTCCTCGTCAACACTCTGTGTTCTGTGCTCTGCAGGGTGCTAATGATGTCTAGGACTGCCTGTATAAAACAATGAAAATATTGTGGTTAAACAACACCTTAACTGGATTAGTTTCCTGTGAAAAATACATCAAAGAATGTTCAGTGTCACATTCCTACTCAGCATTATTTCTGTTGGCTTACTTTCTTTCCTGGATTACCTTACAAGATTGTCACAGCGCTGTTTTACTCTGATTTGTTGCTACACCTAATGTACTAAAATCTGGACTTATAACTACAATTTCTGCATATTGTAAAGGCTCCTAACATAGTACTTCGAATGGTAACTCATTTTTCTTGAGTACTATCTGCAGGATATCATGATCCAATTTATTGAAAGCTTGGCTCAAAATGCTATGTGTTCTTCACAGATATGTTCTCTTATTTCTTCCATAAGCAGTTTTTTTAAATTATTATTTGACTTAAAGGCTAATGGTACCTGTCCCATTTAAAGTACTCCTCTCCCTATTCCCTTTTTTCATCCCAGTCATGTTTTAACTTCCAATCCCAGTAAATTTCTTTTGGAACCATTTCTTTAATACCAAGGAGAAATTTGTTTTTATGACATCAGTGGTATCAAAATAACACCCTTTCCATTTTAATTTTGGAGACAAGAAAAAATCACAGGGAGAATAGAGGGAGGACATCATCTAGTTTGGGCACATATCTGGAGACTTGACAATGTTGGGTGAGCAAAGGCATAACTGTGATAAAACAATCATGAGTTATCTTCCTACAACTCTGTACTCTTTTTACACACTTTATATTAGCTTGACCTGTATGTATGTAAGTATGTATGAATGTAATGGAATTTTTCAGATCCATTTTCACCCACTTCTAGATGTCGAGCTCTTTGAAATTGTACATGCATATTAAGAACCGGTAACAAAACAATAATTTCATAGCAATGTTCTGCTATTCTCATTACTTTGTCAGTAATGATAGAAAAATTGTTGAATGTGATAGAATTTTTACCCAATTCCAGATGTCCGAATTGTTTGAAAGTTTGCACATGTATTGAGAACAGATCAAGATACAATAATTTCATAGCTATGTCCTGATATTCTCATTACTTTGACAGTAACAATAGAAAAATTTTGCACAGTTATTAAGAACTGATGACAATATAATAATCTCATAGCAACATCCTGCTATTCTCGCTACTTTGGCAGCAACAATAGAAAAATGGTTGAAATGAAAGATTCCATTGCATGCACCCACTTCTTGACATCAGAATCATTCGAAATTTTGCACACTTATTAAGAATAGATGACAATACAATAATTTCAGTCTCACCACGTTGAGAGTAATAACTTAAAAGTGGTTGAATGTAATAGAAAATTTCAGTTCAATTTCCACCCACTTCAAACAGTCAGAATTGTCTGAAATTTTGTACATGTATTAAGAATTGATGATTATCAAATAATTTCATATCTACATCTTGGTAATCTCATTACTTTGACAGTAAGAACAGAAAAGTGGTTTAGCCATTTTATGACAGATGAGGCTCCTTTTCACCCATTTTCTGCATCCCCTTGGTGGCTCACTTGATTAAAGCGCACGACTGGTGAACTGATATTCCCTGTTCGAATCCTGGTTTCCGTTGGAACTTTTGTGAATATTAGAAGTGACTTTCACCTCTGACAAAGATTTAGTACATTATGATAACCCATGGTTTGGATTTCACGCTAAACTGCAGATGTCCTATACCTGATGGGATTGCTGAGTTAGGCAAATGCAGCAGCTACATTAGTGCACATGCGTGGCAATTCGAGAAACCTTCATCATTTGGTGGCCAGCCCCCTTGGAGATTTCCTGGCAATCGCCATATACATTTAATTTAATTACCCGCATCCAGACACCTTAATTTTTTGAAATTTAGCACATGTATTAAGAACATTTAAAAATACAATATTTTCACAGCTATAACCTGGTATTCTCATTACTTTGACAGTAACATCAGAAAAGTGGTTTTGTTGCACTGTCTTTTGCACATGCGTAATTGATGATACTTTGATACAAGCTTCTATGTTAGTGTCTACAGTGACGTAAAGTGATGTTAAACAGTAAGTATTCGAAACATCGTTTTGAATAAGTTCGTACTATTATAGAAGAGTAGGCTTCCACATTTACCCTGCTATTGGACCTCTGGTACAGTTGACCATTTAATTGTCTGTTACTCATGGAAATAATAATTAAAGATGAAACTACAACACCAAGAAAAACAGAGATTGGAGAAGAAAAATCAAACAAAAAGAAACATGATTAATAGCTTTTTTAATAGCCATGTTGTTTATTGAATACCTGAGCTTTCGGCTGGTATCCTACAGCCTTCTTCAGAGATACTGTTTATGTTGACATAGTAACAGTCGCCAAGCATCGCAGAACCCGAAAAGCTATTAATCATGAACAAAGACGGCCGCGAAAGTCTTAGGAATCAAAAAGAAATATACTTTTGCAAACAGCCCGAACAAAAAATTTAAAAATAAAATTATTGTTTAAAAAACCAGAAACACACTTTTGTAGTAATGTGAACAAGGTTAAAAATAATCATTAAAGATTTTGTTTAACAGTGATAGGATGTCCCACGATTCAGTAAAAATTAATTTTTTGATTAAGCTTAAAGAATAAAGTCACTGATTAAAAAATTAACTTTAATGTAAAAAAATGCATTGGGTGCTCTCTACATACTTTTCACAAAGACTCTATCTTTACAAACAGATAGCGACAAAAAAATATAAGACAACTGATATCTAGCACCACATACTTTTTTACATTAAAGTTAATTTTTTAATGAGTGACTTTATTCTTTAAGCTTATTCAAAAAATTAATTTAAGCTGAATTGTGGGACATCCTATCACTGTTAAATGAAATATTTATATTTAAACATTATTTTTAACCTTTTAGTTCACATTGCTACAAAAGTGTGTTTTTAGTTTTTTAAACTATAATTTCATTGTAAATTCCCAACCAGCCTTCATAGTACTAATGGTTGACTTGCATTAGGAAACAATTAAATGACCAGAACTTTGATTTACTAAGTATGATTTTCATTATTAAAAAGTCGAACGTCCTTCTAGTTGAGGATCAATTTCAATTGATTGATGACCACTACTGAATTGGTTAAATGATTTGTGACAGAGCATACAACCGAATTAATCAAATTTGTAAGCATACATTAAAAGTTTAAAATTTTTCCATGAAAGCCTCTTGCAAATGGTAACACTGCATCTTTATTCCCATAAAATGCAGAAACCGTCACAAACACCAGTGGGAAGCCAATGCATTATAGCCCCCAATTGGATGACTGGGTGGGGACTGCTCAGGGTGAAATCATCAGAATGAATGGAAACATTCTATGAAGTGGAGCATGGAATGTTAGAAGTCAGGCAGGTATTTTAAAGAATTTAAAAAGGGAGATGGAAAAACTTAAGTTAGATGTTACTGGGGCTAGTGAGATTAAGTGGAAGGGTGCACAGGATTTCTGGTCTGTGGCACACACAATAATTAATACAAAAGCTATCAGCGGAGTTACAGGTATAGGATTTATAACGAATAAGACTGTATGGAAGTGGGTGAGTTATTATGAACAGTTTAATGACAAGAACATTTTGATGAGGACAAACTAAGCCAGCTCCAAGTATGCTAGCACAAGAATATATGCCAATGTCACAGAAAGATTATGAAGAAATCATGGGTAAATATTAGAATACAAGGATTACCAAGGAAAATAAAGGGCAAGAGAATAATAAAGAAACTAGTTTAATGTAATTTCTCACTCTCAATTAAAATAATTAAGTTATACAAGCAGTTTTATTGTTTGTTCATTTATAAGAAACTGGTTCTTAAGCTGGTAGATTATTGATAGCTAATAATTATTTCAAAATGTTGATTCTTTCATTTCATTTTTTTGTAACAATAATTAAAAAACTACTAAGAAATGTTTAAATGTTCTTCTTATATAAGGCCACAGGAATTGTCAATTTATTTTGGTCACTATAAAGACTGATCATACTGCTATTTTATAATATTATGAACAGTTGTGGGTTCAGATAATAAATAGAACACAGTTAACATCCTTTCATTTCATAAATTAATGTATGAACATGATATAGCTCACAATTCGGCCCTCCTTGGTCGGATTTTCATTCACCACATGCTCTGCCAACCTGACTGTAGTTTTGTACCTAAACAGTACCTCTTGACATGTATAAGGATGTAGATGCACATATATTCATTTCCACAACATTCTTCACCAACTCGATTGTAGAGCCAGACCCATATAAGTCCATTGGACCCAAGCAGGTCTGCCGGACATTGAACCTGGATGCAAATCCACAGAACTGGATGTACATCTGGACTTGAATCCTTTAAAATCTTGGATCTGCCCATCACTATAGCCTACCAACATACCCTTGACTTTTCACATCCCTCTGGCCTCAACCGCCAAACACACCACACATGAATTATTCACTCATTATGTATATATGCATGAGTTTTTTTTCCCTCACCATGCTTTACACCACATTAACATAGATGTCATTAGAAGCCGGAGGATAGGATCAGGAAATTACCTTTTTGCAGGAACCATCCCAGCTTTTGTCTTTAGTGATTTTACAAACATCTCTATTTTTTCCTTTTCTTTTTTCTGATTTTTTTTTTAATTTCTTTCTTTTATTTTGTTACTTTGCTAGGCATTTCCAGAGATTTCACTTTCCTTTATTTATCAGTTATCCACTTCTTCCCCTGCCATTTCCATTCTGACACTATGCGCCTTATTCTTGTCTGGCCATAGTAATGTGCTAGGTCTCAATGTACACACATCTGGTCAATTTGCCATATATGTCACTTCTAACATGATAAAGGTTTATACTGAAATAATGTAAAATGTGTCTATGTTTATTTGTTTACCAGGGCTCTTCAACTTTTAGCCTCCCTTATTTTCATAATGTAATAGCATTTTCCTTGTTACAGTTATCATTACAGATAATTGCTTGTAATATTCATTGTTTTCTCTCTTTTATATTGGACTTCATGTTGTATTGTGATATATATCAATGTAATTTGATCAAATAACTAATAATTCATAAATAATGATTTAGTGATTCAAGAGTAAAAGGATTCATTAAACACAGTTTTTATTACCCAGCCAGTGCAGTAGCTCTCATATTTATGAAATGCACAATCTACGAGACTATACTTTTAGTGTAGATATATTAATGGGTTTCCCCTTTGGTGGCTTCCAAATGAAATAAACCAATTATTAATATTCTTTAATCACATACATCAAATACAGTTACAACAATGTTCAAATTAACAACTTTAAACACACTTTTCCCAGTACTTCACAACCTAAAGTGCATTCAGTGTTGCTCGAAACAGATCATCTTCATTGGAGGATGATGAGCATATAGGGCACTAGAGCATATGGCTCATAGTTTGCTCCTCACACAGGTAGCATCAGTATAAACCAATTTCACTGGGTTTACCTTGGACCTGCCCACTCCTGTTTGCAATTGATTTAAGGACCGCCAGACATTCCGGTCCTCTACGTAACCAGGTGGCAAGCATCTGCAACTGTCGGTGGTCCCGAGATGTTAGGGACCTTCATTTTTCACAACTGTTCTTTCACCTTTTCAGGTGACCAAATAAGTTTCCGTGATGTTTTCAGGAAGGTTTTTCTGGACTTGAGTCTTTGGGCTGGTGGTGTATGGCTGGGCAGTGGATGAACACTTTCTCATTCTACTTTTGTCCTCTCCTGTTTTGCAGCCACTTCCCTCCAGATGCTGGGTGGTGCAATTCCCGAAAGCTAGTACAGATTGTCAATTGAGGTATGCTTTATGCAGCCTGTCTACTAGTCTACAGGTGTTATTGAGGGCTATCTTCATTTTGCAATTCATGCAGTGCTTCTTATATGTGAGGGTTCTGTCAATTGTCATTCCCAGATATTTTGGAGTGTTACATGTCTGCAGTTTGATACCACCACGTTACTTTCAACTTGTGCTGAGTTTTCCTGTAATAGTTTGATAGGCATTCAAAGGCAGCAGACAAATTTCTTTCTACTACTTCAAGCTTTGTGTTCTGTGAGGCTAGAGCAAGGTCATCAATAAAAAACCTAGTAACAACATTCTTTACATTTACTAAAATGCAAGGGATCATTATATGAAGAGAATAATAAAACATATCACAAAATTAGGCAACAAAAGTTAATGCTTAATGGAATAACATAGCAGTAGAGGATTAAATCCTTTTTAAAAAACATAAAGAACATTAATTATCCCAAAATTTAAACAAGCTTACATCTCCACTATTTTCTGGTCTTGGATCTGCTTCCCATAATGTAACAGAGTTGGGGATGTCAATTGAATAAGTTGAATCACATTTTGGGATATCCCCATCTCCTGGTTCTGGAACAGGACAACTGTCATCCATGCTGAAACTTCCCTGTATTTAAAAGAAAAAAAAGAGTATGGCAGTTGACCAAATAAGACATTAAAGAGATTTAAAACAACCACACTCTCACCTCAGACTGAGAGTTTGATTTAAATGGACCAACTTTAAGGCTATTAAGCTTTGCAAGCACTTTCTTCGGAGTATTGGATGGACTATCTGATGGTGTGCCATCACGTCCTCTGTCCCCATCTCTCCTAAAGGTAGAAAGAAAAAATTATTTAAGTACAATATACACAAACTGAAAGACACATAAAATCATTTTAAATGAAAATGTTCTTTTACAATAAATAAATAAAATAAAAATTGTGAACATAAGAATATAAAAAAGATACTCAAAAGTATCATACTGACAGAGCAAGAAAGATTCATATCCTTTCAGTTAAATCCACTGAAGAGATACATGAGACAATTAGGAGTCTATTTCCAGATAATTCCCTTCATGGGTAAAATAACTGCCAACTATAGAGCAGTATTTCAACTAAACCAAGCAAAGCACCAAGTCGACTGATTTTCACTTCAAACAATGGTCGAAGACAATGGTGAATGAAATCGTGGGATGTCTGGCCAATGACCTGGCAGAGGAATGGAACCAGAAACTGGAACAAGTAGAAGAATATTTGCTGAAACATGCAAACTGATGGAAAGAGCAGGCTAAACATAAGGAAACAAAAATATTTAATGTTAGCAAACTAGTACTGGCAAAATGGGTCAGGCCAACAAATGCAAAAATAGGGGTGATCTCAAAGTTTTTCCATATAGTTTTTCTTTTATCAATGCTCGCCCCAATGCTTATGTGATGGATGTGTGGGACTGTGGTACAGGTGTTAAAAATACTACGAATTTGAGCAGATGATATTCCAACACACAGGGCTAGTAACAAATGATAAGCAAAAGTCCACGGAAATATTATGAAATCAACGCAGATAATGATATGGCACTTTTCTCTTAACATAAGTTGAGGCACCTTCATATGAGTTGATAAGTCTCTTTATAATTAACGTAAGATCGTTATAATAACAGAAAGGAAATCATGAATGGACAATCTCAGAAGCAGTAAATGTGGCACACAGATGCACGCCAAATGATGAACTGAAGTCCAAGAGGACACTGAACTGTGCTGAAACCAAAAATTAACAGAGTTGTTCACAAAACAATAACACGTGACTTGGAAATGCAAGGTGTCTGTTTACGTCAAGTCTCATAGATGTCATTGTTTTGTAGCTACAGCGTTTGGCAAATACTAGAAAGTCCTCATGACACGTGTTTTGTTTTTAAACATTTAATTGCAGAAAAAGTTTGATCATAAGTTTCTTTTGTGTTAAGTAAATAATCCTAATCTTTATATACAAAAACCTAGGCATGCGTAAACTACATCATCGCCCACAAACCAATGGGCCAATTCAGGCAACATTCATCCAAAATGTTATTGAGGGTGCGCAAAAAGTTTTATTTATTTATAATTCATTCAAATAGGTGGCACTAAAGAATAATTCCTATATTTAAAATTAGGTTATGCTGACCGGGAATCAATAGATAATTCAATATTTCAGAAGCATTATTCACCAATGTTTACATTACCACTGTTTTGATTCTGGTTTTTTGAGTACGTGTATTTTTTTCTTAAGTTATGTTATATGTAGTAGGTGTAATAAAATAAAATGGAATAAATTAAATAAACATAACAACTATGACACACTTTTTTTCAAAAAAATATGGCTTTACGCTCATTGACATCAAGGTCATTAAAGGCGGGATGGGACTGGGGGACAAGGAATGGGAAGGAATTCAGCTATGGCCTTTTGAAAGACGCATCCCGGCATTCAACTGGAGTGATTTGGGGAAACCATGAAAAACCCAAATTTGGATGCCAGGACAGGGATTCAAACTGTTGTCCTCTCAAATGCAAAGCCAGAGCGTTAACCACTCACCCACCATACTCAGTGAGTAATACTTAATTTACCTAAACATGACAAAAGCGCTCACACATTTGAGCAGACGATTAGATGGTAATTATCTTTGATTTGAATTTTACATGAGAAAGTAAGCGGTTGTTCGGTGCAGTTTAAGTAAATCACGTGTTTAACTTGCAGCTCATATCAACAGTATTTCTGTTTTTCAATATAAATCACATTAGAAGTATTAATAAATATTACAATTAGTGAAATTTATTTGTTACATTTAGAAGTACACTGTAACTGCACTGCAATGTGATGATGGATTCTTATGCAACTGGACGAGCCGAATCAGAAATATAAAATATTTTTTTTTATATATTTCGCTTAGTTATCAAGATATACTGTTTCAAAAATGAGGTGGTTGTGTTAAGATACAGACTAGACCAAGAAAAAATTTATGCCTGACATGCACAATTCGTGTTTTTTTTTTTCTTACTGCCAGTTGTAGTTAGGTTGAAATGTGGCATACCTAGTTTTTAAAATTGATATCTAGAAAACTAAGTGAGATATCAACTCTGTATTTGAGTATCATTGCTCACAGAAATTTACACACTACTGTTCAGATTCTGTTTTTTTTTTTTTTTTTTTTTTTTTTCTGAGCACGGGCATTTGTTTCATAAGTTTTGTTAAATTTAGTAGCAGTTTAAAAATAAAACTGAATACATTAATTAAACAATAAGTGTAAGCATACAAGCTGTCAATGGAGTCACTGGTGTAGGGTTTGTAATGAACAAGAAAGTAGGGAAACAAGTCAGTTATTATGAACAGTTTAGTGACAGGATTATTTTGATGAGGTTAGAAACTAAGCCCGTCCCAACCAAATTAGTACAAGTGTATATGCCAATGTCACAGAAAGATGATGAAGAAATAGAAAAAATATACGCCGAAATTGAGGAATTAATCCAATATGTGAAGGGGGAGGAAAGTCTAATAATCATAGGTAATTGGAATGCAATAGTGGGAGAAGGAAAAGAGGGGAATACTGCAGGAAGTTTTGGTCTTGGAGAAAGAAATGAGCGAGGTAGCAGATTGCTAGAATTTTGTGATAGATATAAGCTAGTAGTGGCAAACACACTGTTTAAGAACCATGCAAGAAGAATATACACCTGGAAACATCCTGGGGATACAGGCAGATATCAGCTAGATTATATCATGGTCAAACAGAGATTCAGGAATCAAGTTCTAGATTGTAAAGCTTACCAAGGAGCAAACATAGACTCAGACCATAATTTGATAGTAATGAAGTGCAGGCTGAAATTCAAGCAAATAAGGAAGCAGCATAAGCAGAACAGACTGGAAGTGAATAAACTGAAACAATCTAATACGAGAGAAAAATTTGCAGAAATGGTAGACTTAGGTCTAAGAAGTAACTCTGAAAGGAGTTCAACCGAGGATGAATGGAATGCATTAAAGACCGAAATAATGAAAGCTCGTAAAGATACATTAGGCTTTAGGGAACAAGGTGCCCGAAAACCTTGGATCACAGAAGAAATTTTGGAGCTGATGGATCAGAGGAGAAGGTACAAAAATGCTCAGGATGAAACAGGAAGACAGCAGTACAGGCAATTTAGAAATCAAATAAATAGGAAATGCAAAATAGCAAAAGAAAAATGGCTACAAGAAAAATGTGAAAAAGTAGGAAATGAAATGGTCGTAGGTAAAGTAGATGTTGCATATCGAAAGATCAAACACAATTTTGGAGAAATGAAGAAAAGAGGTATGAACATTAAAGCTGCTGATGGGAAACGTCTTTTAAGCTCAGAAGATAGAGCTAACTGATGGAAAACATACATTGAGAAACTGTATGTTGGGGACGACTTGAACAATAGTGTAATGGAAAAGGAAGGCGATGTCGACATTGATGACTTAGGAGATCCTGTTTTAAGGACAGAATTTAATAAAGCTCTGAATGACTTGAAAGCAAATAAGGCAGTTGGAATTGATGAGATCCCTGCAGAACTTCTTAAATCCTAGGAGAGGAAGGAATCAAAGATTATTCAAGCTAATATCAAAAATTTATGAAACAGAAGAAATTACATCTGATTTTAATAGAAATATCATCTTCAAACTTCCAAAGAAAGCACAAGCCGACAAATGTGAGAATTATCGCAACATTAGTCTAACAACACATGATTCAAAATTATTGACCAGTATAATATACAGAAGGATGGAAAGGGTAGTAGAAGAGATAGTAGGTGAAGATCAGTTTGGGTTTAGAAAAAGTCGCGGTACAAGTGAAGCAATTCTGTCTTTAAGATACTATTATGGCATATGTTGATTTACAAAAAGCTTTCGATAATGTTAGGTAGGACAAGATGTTCAAATTTAAAGAAGTCAGGTCTAAAGTATCGAGATAGAAGAATATTTTATAAACTATATAAGAATCAAGTGGCTGTAATAATAGTAGAGAATCACGAGAGACATGCATCAGTTAAAAAGGGTGTGAGACAAGGCTGTAGTCTATCCCCGTTAATATTAAACTTGTATGTAGAAGAAGCAATGAAGAAAGTCAAAGAAAAATTTCCATGTGACATAAGTTTTCAGGGAGAAAAAATCAGTATGCTACGATTTGCTGACGGCATTGTTAGCAGAGAGGGCTGAGGATTTTGAGAAGTTACTGAATGGCTTGAACAAAATACTGAAGGAAGATTTTGGACTGAATATAAATCAAAGCAAGATAAAAGTGATGAAATGTAGCAGAAATGATACCAATACTAGTGGATTAAATATAAAAATAGTATTGGATGCAATAGGAGAAGTAAGAGAATTCTGTTACTTGGGAAGTAAAATTACAACCAATGGCTGAAGCAGGAATGATGTTAAAAGCAGAATAGCATTAGCAAAAAGAGCTTTCATGAAAAAGAGAAACCTTTTAGTTTCAAATATTGATCTAGGAATTAATTACAAAGAACTTTTGAAAACTCTTTTTGTGGAGCACAGCACTTTATGGTAGCGAAACATGGACTTTAGGAAAACCGGAAATAAAGAAAATTGAAGCATTTGAAATGTGGTGCTACAGAAGAATTCTGAAAATTAAGTGGACAGACAAAGTAAGAAATGAACAAGTTTTGGAAATGGTGGGTGAGAAAAGAAGTTTGTGGAAGAAGCTTACAGAAAGAAGAGACAGGCTGGTAGGTCATATTTTGAGACATGCAGGAATGGTTAATTTGTTAGTGGAGGGAACAGTTGAAGGTAAGAACTGTAGAGGAAGACAGAGATTAGAATATACGAAGCAGGTAATTGAGGATGTGGGCTGTATGGGGTATGTAGAAATGAAGTGGTTAGCACAGGATAGGAAAGGATGGAGGATTGCATCAAACCAGTCGAAAGACTGACGACAGCAAAAAAAATAAAAAGTGTAAGAAATATTTAATTTACCTAAACATGACAGTAATGCTCATGTGTTTGAGTAAATGATAATATTTGTGTGGGAAATATGATAATTATCGTGGGTTCGAATATGAAATTAGAAAATAAGATTATTATAAGCAGTTGTTCATTACAGTTACACTTTAAGTAAATCACACTGAGTGTTGTAACTTCGAGTTAAAACAACCGTATTTTTAATTTCAATAGAACCCACATTAATAAATTTTACAATTAGTGAAATTTTTTATGTTGAGTAAATATTTATAATTTAAATTCCATATAAAATTTTGTTACATGCAAAATAGAAAAATACTAGTCAAATGGTTTCATTTTGATATGAATTTGGAAAGCTGAGAAATTAAAGATAAAAGTTTTATGCAAATTAGCAAACATTTTTGTTGAGTGCAATTTATGCATTGTATTAGTTTCTATGTCCCACTGGTGTTGTGTTAATTGTGACAAAATCGGTTTTTTGAACGAAGTGGCTGGCAATATCCAAAATTTCTTTGATAGTTAACTGTGAATTAGAAGCACCAATCTTCTGCATGGATGAAGCCACGGGTATAGCTAATAGCATATATGTTTAATAATTGAAACTTTTTGTTGGTCCAAGAACTGCTGGCCTCTGCAACAGTCAAATGCAACTACTGGGAAATATTAGATTGCGTGATTTAATATTTCAACAGGAATGTGGAAACGATGGCAGCAATTTATATATATATACACACACGAGGGCGGTCCGATAAGTACTTTGCCTACAAAAGAAAAAAAGAAAAATTTTGGAAAAGTGGAGATTTATTTTTCAAAATCGTCTCCTTTTAGCTCCATACACTTGACCCAGTGATGCTCCAACTTCTTTAACCCGTCTGAAAAATATGTTTTCTGGAGATATGCAAATTAGGCCTCCGTGGCAGTGATAACCTCCTCTTTCGACTCAAATTTCTGCCCGGTGAGTGAATTCTTCAAGTTTGGAAACAAAAAGAAGTCGCACAGGGCCAAATCTGGAAATTATGGTGGATGGGGCAGCAGTTCGTAGCTCAATTCGACCAATTTGGCCGTGGCGACGGTCGAGGTGTGAGCCGATGCGTTGTCATGGTCGAAGGGCTCTTTTTTCTCTGCCAAATGTGGCAGTTTTTTTCTGCCATTCGGCATCAAATCAGCCAAATAATTTGGCATAGTAAAGCCCTGTGATCATTATGCCCTTCTGCAGGTAGTTGGTGTAGATCACACCTTGTGAATCCCAGAAAACAGTGGCTATCACCTTTCCGGCCGAAGGGACAGCCTTCGTCTTTTTCGGAGTATATTCGCCGGGTAAAGTTCAATGTTTTGACTGTTCCTTGGTCTCTGGTGTGTAGCAGTGGATCCATGTTTCATTGACAGTCACATAATGATGCAGAAACTCCTTTGGATTGTGCTTAAAAAGCATCAAACACTGCTGTGAAGTGGTCTCTCAGTTTTGCTTGTTGTCCGGAGTGAGCAAACGCGGCACCCATCGCGCTGACAGCTTTCTCATGCCCAAAATTTCATGAAAGATATGATCAATGTGGTCTTTTGAGATGCCTACTGTCCCAGCAATCTAGCACACCTTCAATCGGCGGTCTGCCAATACGAGATCATGGATTTTTATCACGTAATCCTCCATGATAACAGTTTTCGGGGCACCTGGGTGTGACTCGTTGCTGATTGTAACATTTTATAAACATTGCTGCTATATAGGGTTTTCCTATTTTTAATAGAAAAGGCTACATTCATTTTCAGGGGTACTATAGGTCAGAAGAAGTAAAACAAGATATGTAACTTTGTAAATATAAAATTGCACTAAAGAGGTATTTGCATTTTAAAGTCGAACTTCCCTGGTTTTGAAAATCGTAATAAACAGTTAAATAATTCCTGAAGTCACAGTTTTAAAGATAGGAAAATGATTTATAGCTCAAAAGATGCATTGAATTTGGTAGTACATTCTGTAAAAATTTGAAATTAATAGGTAAAAGCTAAATGTTGTTTCCGTAAGATTTTATGAAAAGTTAGTAGACGTGCTAGAAGTGTAGATTTTAGGCGATACATTTTGATTGAATTCAGAGAGTGCAGTATGTTTAAAAGAAAGCAGAATTTTTCATGAGCAGATTGCACTAGTTTTTATGAAAACCCATGGAATACTTTGGCTAGAATCGAAAAAACAAATTAATTTTAAATTCACAAGAAATGCCTAACTTCCTGTTGAGGAATCGAAAACCAGGTCAACAAGACAAATCACTTAAAATTGAAAATATATGAGGGAGGCTAGGTAGAGACTACACAACTTCATATTATATAGGAATTTCGATGCAAAGTCATTTAAAGCTTGTAAGGGTCAAAACTGATACTGGGGTTGAATATCAGTCGTCACCTTAGCTTTCTTCATAGATAATGTTGGGTCAAGTTCTATCAATAAATTTAAACTGTTCAAAATAATTAAACTGTGTAAAACCTTGCATAGATCAACTGTAAAATACTATGGTTGCCACTCTCCACTATTTTAACCTTTGGAGAGAAAAGTGTTCAGTTCTAAACTATGAAAATAAAATCACTGACAAAAGTTACACCAACACTATATTTTGGTATCAAAAAATTCATAAAAGTTCATTATTACAGTTGATCAGCAATCGGATATTCATCTCTCGAAGCTTGCAAGTTATGAAACAAAGAAGACAGACCAAACAAACCCCTAAGAAAAATTTGCGTTACATGTTCACTACTTGGACCAGGTTGCACCATTTCAAACTTTCTAAAATGGCTGCCCTGAGACCATGCTTCCGGACTATTTCCATGTGCCTAAACAGACCGTCTCACTCCAGCGGCCACATATCCGCTCCAGATGACTATCCACCAGCAACTGGTTGAAATGGGGGGAAATTTCTCTATATGATCTACTAAGTCACATGACACCCAGAACATAGTGCAGTGAAGATATCCAGCATAGGACTCTCAGAATTTAATATAATTTAGAGACAGGCATAATGGACAACTTTCTCCCTTCTGATTTTTCTCGTAAACACAACGGTTTGGCGGTAATAACCAGAAATATGTTTTCATGTAGCCCTACTCTTTTGGAGGTGGAGGGGGGGGGGGTTTCCCCTGATTCCCATATTTAGCGGAAATATACTGTTTTGGGTTTAGAATCCTATATCCGAAATTTCTACAGCTGCCCCACTTTCCAAACTATCTCTATCGTGTTTCTAGATGCCGCGTTTGGTTTGTGATGCCATTTTCAAAATATCCCTTTCCTTCAAGGCCACACCGTGTTGAAAAAACTATTATTTTGTTAGATTACGGATAAAGTAATGCCTATTTTGAAAAACGGTTTTCGGCACCGTATACTGTGATCTCTACAATACAATACATTCATTTTCCACTGATCCCAATATAAGAGACTGGCTCTGTGGGATGTGGAAAGTTGTGAATTTACAGATAAACTGTTGCATAAAAAAATAATACGTATACCAGTAGATGTACAGTCATAGCATACATGGTACATTAAAATTTCCCATAATAAAATAATACATACACCAGGAGCTGTACAGTCATAGCATACATGGCACATTAAAAAAATTCCATAACAAAATAATACATACGCCAGGAGATGTACAGTCATAGCATACATGGTAAATTAATTATGTAAACTACATTTACACAAGCTACTGGCAGTTATATTTTAGATACCTTAGAAATAAATTCTTCGACAGAGTAGGAGTTGTCAATTAAAAATTCTTTCAATTTTTTCCTGAATTTATTCTTATTATCTGCTAGACATTTAATATGTATTGGGAGCTTATTGAAGATATGTAACCCTGAATATTGGACCCCTTTTTGGACAAATGACAATGACTTGTAATCCTTGTGAAGATCATTTTTACTTCTCTTTCCATAATACTATTTGTTTCAAACAAAGTATAATTTGTGACTACAAAGGACATTAATGTGTATATATACTCAGACACTAATGTTAAAATCCCTAAATTCTTGAACAGCACTCTACATGAAGTTCTATTGCTAACCCCACACATAATTCTTATTACACGCTTTTGGGCTCTGAACACTTTGTCTCCATGGGTAGAATTGCCCCAGAATATTATTCCATTTGGAAGAATTTAAGTTTGTATTACAATATTGACTAGTTTCAGAAATGTTTTAAATATGATGTTATTAGTGTTTGAAACTGCCAGTTTATTTAATTGGATTTTAAAACTTGAGTTTTGTTATTTTTAGACTGCCTGAAGCTATTGATCATGTGTTATTTACTGCAAAATTTAGTTTCTCCTGTTTGATTATTATTATAAATGTTTCTTACTACGTTGAAAAGTGTTTTAAAATGGTGATATCGTCTCATAACCATATTTAGTGCTTAACAAGCTGGATTATGAATGACTGCGGTGATTTAGATGTGTTTAAAGGCAATTATTTATCATTGAATGTCTATTTAAGGCTGTTATTATGTGTTTAGTTAGTTTTTATATTTTAAATTGCCCTGTAGGCTGCTATATAGTTAAGTAGTGCTACCTTTCCAATATGAACACTTTCTCTAACAGCAGATCTAGAATTAACAAAACACGTGTACTCCTCACATTTTCATTCAGTGATGTCATATGGCATAATTTTTTGGGGAAACTCTTCACAAAGCAAAAAAGTTTTCATAGCACAGAAAAGAGCTATTAGGATGTTGTGTAGGGTACAACCAAGAACTTCTTGCAGACAACTTTTTAAAAAACTCAATATTCTTACAATGACTTCTCAGTATATATATTCTCTGATGTGCTTTGTCATAGATCATTGTAACCTGTTTACTTCTAATTCACAGGTACACAATTTCAATACATGAAACAGAAGTAACTTGCACAAAACACAAACATCTCTGTCATTAGTATAAAGAGTAGTTAATTATTCTGGTATACGTCTGTTTAATAAACTTCCCAAGAGTATAAAACAGTCTGCAGATAATAAATATATATTTAAAGAAAAACTGAGAGATTATCTTATTGGCAACTCCTTCTACTCCATTCAAGAATTTGAACAAATTAATTAATTGTATTCAATATGACTTTTGAAAAATTCAGTAGAAAATATTAATGTTTATTGTTATTCTCTTTCTTTGTCTTTGGAACATATACTTGTTTTTACTATGATTATGACTCATCCTATTATATAAAACGCTAACATGGCGTCTGCGTGCGTCGTCTATAGCTGCTTCACCTATTGGCTAAAGAACGGCCAATCATCAACCACCATATTACATTCGTACCACAATCTTGCTTTTAGTTTATTTACAGCTAGATGCAGAAATTTATATAAGGAGAAGAAGATTCAATATTTACGCTATTTTATCAGTTAGACGCAGAAATTCATATAAGGAGAAGGGGATTCAATATTGACGCTATCTGTATCAGTTATCAAAACTAGGTTAAACCATAACCTAAGAATTTTTTTGTCAGACACAATTAAGTTTATTAAAAACTAAGAGAAACGTACGTAATCGCGCAATGTATCAGTCAAATAAATAACAGTTATCCATTTTCTAAATTATAAAAATGCATTTATTTAAATAAAATATAACCAAATATTCTGATAATCTAACCAGAATAAGGTACTCATATCACGAAAGATATAACTAAAAATGATTTCAATTTATAATTCGCAATTCAACAAAGATATTCTTGCAGCCAAATAGCGGCGAGCAGAGATAGAAAATTAATGCGAGGCAATCATACGTTACTAAGCTCTGTTACTAAGTTACAGTTGGTACGTTCGTTTAAATTTACATGTTGCTTTTTGTTTATTTATGAGAACTAGATGCAAAAATTAATGCAAGGAGAAGAGTATTCCATGTTTGCGTTATTTTATCTGTACCAGTTATAAGAACGAGGTTATAACATAACCTAAGAATGTTTTTGGCAGATGATAAACAATGAAGTTAATTAAAAACTCGAATAAAGTTTACACCATATTTACGAATCATGAAATGTATCACCGAGATAAATGACCGTTATCCGTTTTTGATATTATACTTTCCGTCATTAAAATAAAATGTATTAATTTAAATAAATCATAGTCAAATACTCCGATAATCTAACCACAGTATGGTACTCATATCACGATGATTTAATTAAAAGTGGTCGATATTCGCTTTTTCATGCAATCTTCTCCAGAATAAATTCAGACTACCACCATAGGTGCTGCCTGTCGTTATTCATATGAGGGTAATAAAAGCTATGATTTTCGAATGCAATGTTAATGTAGATTGGGGCTAAGTTGACCAGAATCGCAACTGACACATTTTGTTACAGCATAATTCGCTCTGAAATGAGTTTTACAAACCATTTAAACTGTTTTCATAAGCGCCATGTTACTGGAAGTATTATTTATTATGGGGGAAAGAAGTTTCATATTTATCGTGCTGAATTGTGCCTGGACCAGGAATAAAACTGATATTACATTGACAGCAAAAGTTTTTGTGGGATTCCTAATTTGTTTTCAATTTTATTGGTTCTATACTTCCATCGTCAATAATTCAGTAGAAGTTACTATTGTATCGCTATGTGAACTGCAAATGAAATATATAGAACATTTCAAAATCCAGGCCATTAGCATTATGTAATAACAATTCCATATAATTAACCAACTAAAAAAAATGAACTGCCAGGATATTGCATTCAAACCATCATTTTTGACGGGCTTGAAGCTAGTATTGTATGTATGTGTATTCACCATGATATGTTTCACATCCCAGAGGTCCTTCCTCAGCAGGATCCATGAAACAAGATTGATAGATAAAAATAAAATAATAAATAAATATATTGGCTTCTCTGAGATGCCCGTTCCCCATGTCTTGTATCAAAAAGGTTAGAATTTAACAATTTCTTAGGTAGCTTACAGTACATTTCAGCTTTGTAGCTTTACTACTTTCAGAGGTATCGATTTTTTTACGTCTCACACTTTGTATTACACTAAGTTAGGTAATTGTAACCAAATCAAAAGATAGAGAAATTTAACACAGCATTTTAAAACTAGATGCAGCTCGGTAGCTTAAATATTTTGGATATGAGCGAGATTTTAAGATTTGACACTTACGCACATTTTTATGGCTGAAGTATTAAAGATACGAAAATTTTTACTAGGACTGTTTTTGACATTTAGACTGTGGATTACACCTCACCAAAATTTCGAGTCAACTGAAAGAGAAATCAATTCAGAAAGTTTCGAATATTTCGTCAGATTGGCAACTCTTGACCTCCTCTATAAAAGACACTTCAGAATCCAGGGTGGGGGATAGTTGTTGGTGAGCACTTGAAGAGAGAGCCATGCAGTAATTATGGCTGACTTGGCGCAAAATCTAGGAGGTAGGCATCAAGCGATACCAGAAACGCAGCATGGTTAGGCAGCCATCTTGGATTATTTTGAAAGTGATAGAGTGGTAGCAGACTCACTCTCGATGTAACTGACTTAAGTTAGGGGTTTATGGTAGTTGACTGTGCCTTGTTTCATTGATCCTAACCTGAAATATTTTATTTCGGGAAGAAGAACCCATTGCTGTAGATTGTTCTAGGAGCTATGAAAAGTTTTTGAGAAAAGTTTTTGAGAACAGTGTTTTAAAATTGTCTTTTGAGTATACAGTGAAATTTATTTTGACCACATACCTTTCCTAGTGTGACATAGTGGTAAATTTAAAGTTAAAATGATTTATATATATAAAGAAAAAAAAAGAAAAGAATACAAAGATTAATATTGTTTGCCCAGAGAGGCTTTAAAGGATATGCTCTCTGAGAAAAAAAAGAAGTGAGGTGAGAATTGTTGAGTAGAGAAGACAACCAAGAAAAAGATTGATTTGGCAGCAGCATGGAGTTGAATTGAGAGAGATCTTGAGTAGAAAGGCGAACCTGAAAATCTTCGGAATATAGGGACAGGCGCGATCGTTATTGGTGTTCAGAGAATTGTAAATTAATAAACTGTAAAAGTACATAACAAAAAACTACAGTCTATTATATTCATTTATTTATCTATCGCTTGCTCGCATATAATTTATATGCGACATGGCGACTTAGTGAGGACCGTAACCGCACAGCGATTACTTTCTACGTCAAGATTGAATATCATTAAGTTGGTAAACCTGAAAAAGAAGATCAACAAATTCTCCTGTGCGCCATCTAGCGCGAATCTACAAAACCAGCCTACAGTAAGCTGACCAGCTGCAGCTTAGTGCAACATCGCATCCTGGAGTGAATTCCTGTCACCGCACACGACATTGGAACCAGCGGAGTAAATATACTGCGACGCAGAACAACACAAGAAACATTAAAGCTAAGTGTACATTTTAATTTTGGCATGTTACCATAAATTCACTAACGTGAAAATTGAGAGGTTGTGTTTATCGCGTGTGATGTCTTTTTAAATCTTTTTGACGTTTTCTCACACTGAAAACTGGTGAATATCTTTGCAATTTTATTGATTATGCCGATTTCGTCATATGAGTGTACTCAAAAATACCAAACATAAGTTTGGAGGAACATAAATTTCGGCAGACAAAAAACTATTAGATGCGCCTACAAAATATTTCTTACAAATACGTGATTAAGAACCATTCTTCTTTGCGTTAATATCTCTTTTGTGTACTTCATAATTAACTTACTAAGCAATATCATTCCTGTTTGTAAAACTTGTTTATACGATCGGAAATATTGTTTACCTTCTCTCTAGTTTGCTCAAAGCGTTTTTCGTCGCTAAGCGCTGCAGCTTATTGTTTGGCGCAAGCGAATATTGTATTTTATGAAAACACTAATACTGTGAAAAAAAGTTTTGACTTTACAGTGATAAATTTAGTTTTAGGACTAGTTATTTTTTTTTCCTTTTTCTCAATTGTGAAATTACAATATTGTGGATTTCTGTTGTGTTTGCTACAAACAAACTAGATATTGATCTTGTTTCAATAATTTTGGCTCTAAGACTGACCGATCATGGACGAAGTGAATTTTCCACAGAATACAATGTCACATGTTGAGACTCCACATTTGCCTACCACATTGGAGGCAGAACCACCTTTGCTGCCTTGCAGCAATGTACCCGTTATTGATCCAATAGGTACACAATTTCTGGGACCAATAGACCAAACAGACAGTATTTCTTTGCCGGAAAACATTGTGCATTCTGGAGCATCTTCTGAGAATGAGTTTTTAGGGTTTAGCCCAAATGAGTTATACACAGACTGTCCCCCACAACCCAGTCAGGCACCATGTTGTAGTACTCAGCCAACTAGCCATTCAGATGATATTAACAGTTACACCTCCTGATGAGTATGATGTGTTCACAATCTAAGGCTATTGATTCTCAATTTGAAGCTCTTCATACTAAATTAGATTCCCAATTTGAAGTCCCAATTTGACACTTTCTCAACAGATATCAAGGCTGAGTTGGGTACAAAGCTTTCCTACCTAGCTTCCCAAGTACAGGCTTACACAGATGTAACATCACATTTAGACCATCGAATGTCTGCTTTGGATACAAAACCACAAACATATGAAAAAGAATGTAAATACAGTACTCAAGTAATCCAAAACAAAATCGCTCATTTTGAAGCAAACGTCACTCATAAAGTTGACTCACACTGTCAAAACGTTAACATTCATTTTGCGGAGGTTCAAAAACAAATAAATGAGTTAGATAAAACCAGAGAGAATAATACTATTTCAAATTTAGTGGTGGCTTCAGTTAATAATGATGTTATGTATGGAGTTGATGTGTCAATGAAATATGATGATTTGAATCAAGTAAATCTTTTAATGACCAATGATATTTTGAATGAGGATGAGACTTTAATGAATGATGGTGTGATTGGAGTAAATGTTTCAAAGAAAAGTGATAGGCATATGTTAAATGGAGTTGATGTTTTAATGAATGATGGTGTGATTGGAGTAAATGTTTCAAAGAAAAGTGATAGGCTTATGTTAAATGGAGTTGATCTTTTAATGATGGGTGGTGTTATGAATGATATGCTTGTGTTAATGAATCGTGATTGTCTGAAAAAGAACTATGCTTCAATTACTATTAGAAGTCAGAAGCTTTATTGTGCTTTTGTGCAAATAATACCAAAATTTTGTATGATGCAAAAAATTGTATTTCTGAAAAAGCTTCTCCTATTTTGGAATGATTTTGCAAAGAAAAGCTGGAAAAGCCGTAAGAAACCTTTTCATTGTCTTATAGGGGCGATAAAATTCGCTGCCCCATCTTACGTACATGTTATTTTGGCAAAGGTTTTCATACCATTTTTTTAGTATGAACAATTTTTTAGTGTTATTGATAAGGTCAAATGTGTTCTTTATTTTAACAGTAATAGTTACAGATTGTCCTTTCTGGTAATGCACATATTAAGTGTAATAGTTGCTGTCGTAGGTAAGGAATAAAGAGGAACTGGGAAGAGATAAAGTTTGGGGAACCCGAAGAAGGTCATCGATTTAAAGAAATGTTAATAATGATAGAGTGAACAAAGAAAGTAACCTTTTATTGGGCAATTATTTTGAGTGGCTTGTAAGTGTGAAAAATAATGAATTTAACTTGCAACCAAATGATGATAAAAGAAATGATTTAATTGATTATAACAATTAGACTAACAGTCCTTGGAATAACAAAGAAAGAATGCTAAAGTAATATTATTAGTAATGAAATGTGAATATGGTAGGGCCTATAATTGTTTTAAGGTAAAGAATATTTACTGTTAATGGTTAGAAATACCAAAGATTTCTCTTCTGTAAAGATATTGACTACGTATAGGAAGGTTATGTGAACTGTGACTCATTAAAAGAGTAGTATCAATTGTCTACACAAATTGTGTTGAATATTTTTTTTTAAAAAAAAAGCCACATTATGATGTATATGTATAAAAACTATCAGGACAAGTAGTTTTACTGTTATAAACTGATTAAAGACTAAGAGAATATTAATCTCACATATATAATTAGCTGATATGAATGTAACAACAACAATGGAGAATATAACTATGAATATTTTATTGCAGGTACATACTACCTTCAAGGTAGACAGTTTATCTACACTAATTTTTTGTTTTGTCTTACTTGTGTATGTTCACAGACTTTGAGCTATTGTGGACAGTGAGTGCCGCCTTTTTTCGACATCACATCACTGTGCATCGGGAAAACGCATGCACCAATGGCAATAATGATCTAGCTTTTGAAAAGTAGCCTAAGCTTTTGTGTCATAATTATGTAAATTCTATAAGAAGTGTGACGACACATGACAGGACTTTGTTTTTGTTATTGTTCATTTGTTATGTTTTTTTTTTTTTAAATGTAAGATTGGTGTTCATTTAGAGTAAGCAAAGCTTGTTAACATTTTGTACAAAAATTTTAAAACCTAAATACCAATAACGACGTTGCCATTAAGAAAATTTTCCGCATTTTCTTGTTCATTTATAATCAACAAAAAAATGAGGAATATTTTGGGAGGGGTTGTGACATAGTGGTAAATTTAAAGTTAAAATGATTTATATATATAAAGAAAAAAAAAGAAAAGAATACAAAGATTAATATTGTTTGCCCAGAGAGGCTTTAAAGGATATGCTCTCTGAGAAAAAAAAGAAGTGAGGTGAGAATTGTTGAGTAGAGAAGACAACCAAGAAAAAGATTGATTTGGCAGCAGCGTGGAGTTGAATTGAGAGAGATCTTGAGTAGAAAGGCGAATCTGAAAATCTTCGGAATATAGGGACAGGCGCGATCGTTATTGGTGTTCAGAGAATTGTTAATGAATAAACTGTAAAAGTACATAACAAAAAACTACAGTCTACAAATTATATTTATTTAATTATAAAGATCTCTTGCTCGCATACTAATTTATATGCGACACTAGTTGAGGTTATCATCTAGATGGCAACCGCTTGACAATCTACTCCTTAGGCTACATGAACGGCCATAGCTCAGATTAAAGCTTGTATACTCTAAACTCGGTATGTAGCTACTTTCTGTCAAGTGGTCAGGTTTCTCATAGTGGTCACATTGAACAATTGTAAATTTATGATATTTATAACTATAAAGTGTTATTTTTTAAGTGATTGGTAAATCAAGGTTGTATCTTTTTCATTTTGTTAATATAACCTTTCAAATTGGGTTATTTGTAATCAACAAGTATTTTTAAACGTAATAATATAAACTCTTATATAAAATTAATACTGAATTTATATCTAGATTTTAATTTATTGTTAATTTATAATCTATTGTGTTAATTACAGTGAAAACTAGAAATAGATGGGCAAATTTGTTAGCAGCAGCAGTTTCAAATGTAAGTCAGTTAAAAATTTCAAAGTTCGGTTTGAAAGTGCATAATTGCTTTCAGCCAAACAGTTAGGTATTATAAAAATACGATTGTAAAACATGGCTTTCAACATACATAACATTTTTATAAAATTATTAATGTAAGGAACCATGTTATTTTATGTTTATTAAAGGATCTGCATACAGTGGTACAAATTTTTAAGCTTTGAAATAATCCATTCAAGTTTGCACTATGACATGTTTGGATGTGAAGAGGCATTACTTTGATGTTGTTCTAAGTTGTAGTAAAGAGCCACAAAAGAATATTATCACATGAACTGTATCTTATTAATTCAAAAAAATAACTTACCTGAATTTGTGTGCATTCTCTTTAAAGTATTCTTCATAAGATGCTATATCAGTGCAACGAATAAACTCTGTCCATTTTCCATACAGGAAGTGCAGTTTCCTCTTACTGCAACATGTACAAATTTGAAATGTAATTATAAACTGGAAATAGTTTGTATTAAAAAAAATGGAATAAAGTCTATTATGTGCTTGTTTTAAATTACTTGTAACTAAGTCTCATCTAAAATGAAATAAGGAAAAATGCAAAAACAAACAAAGCAAAAAACATGAAAAGACCCCAAGAGCTTGGCTGCTTTCATTAAGACACTATCACTCTACACTGGGAAAAAAAAGGGGGTGGGGGATACAACAGGACCAGGTTCAAGTCCTGGACCCCGTGTACCAGTTATCCTGATTGCAGTTTTTGGCAGTTTCCCCACAATCAACGAGGTGAATACTGGGATATTCCTCAAACTCTACCTCATAAAGTACACATTTCACAAATAAAAATATTTTAATCATATAGAACGGATGTTACATGTTTCACAGACAGATTGCAACATGAACATTCCATTGATTTTTTATTCTGCCAGATAGTCCATAGATGGTATCTGAATATTGATCATGGTGCCAAGGCTAGTTGCTTCCTTTCCCATTTGGTCTACTTTTTCTACTAAATGTAGCAAATGCATGAGCCTTACTTCATGTGGAAAGTTGGTGAAGCTTATTTTTCCAGAGCATTCATTACTTCCTGCTCTGTATTTATAATGTGTGGGTTCATTCTCTTTCCCCAGCATTTGTTTTGGTTAGAATTCTGGACACTCTATGTTGTCCATGATGAGTAATAATTTTTATCCCAGCAAGAGTGGAGCAGTACTCAACTGCATTTGAAATATAACTTCTGTGGTGTTAACAGGTATGGTGGGTGCAGTTTATACATTTCTAGATATCTAGTGCTGAGGCAGAAGAAAGTGCATCCTACATAACCACCTGGAGGAATATTGGAATTGTCCCTAGATATATATTTGTATGGGGGGTACTCCAATTTTCCTCAAGATAGTTCCTCACTGACAGAGTGAGGGTTGTGTATGGGTTATTCCAAAGAATCATATAATATACAGGTAGTTCAATCATAAGATGGAATGGTATTCATATAGAGGAAATTGCTTAGTTGGAATCATTCTTTCTCTATTAACCAACAAGCAGCATCAGCTCTTTACATTTAGAGATAATTGGATTGTTTCAGTATGTTAGCCTCTTCAGAAGGAATTTACCCAACTGCCAGTTTCTGCTGATACACAGAGGCATCTGCCAGGCTTCTACCAATAAAGTGGTGGTGAGATCTTATGGCACCAAGGTGGGTGCAAATACAGCTGTACTTGTTTATCCTTGAAAGGATTCCAGAACTTTCAATTCTATACAGAATACATCCATAGTCAATTTTGGATCATATTAGGGCTGTGTATATTATTAAAAGGATATTGGGATTTGCACTCCACCAAACACATGTCACAGAGTGAATAATATTCATAGCTTGAATATTGGGGTATCCCACTGAGTTTGGAGTCCATCAGTAATCCAAGGACTCATGCATTAGATCTGACCAAAAAAGAGTAATTCCTAACCTGACTATTTTGACCGCACACACCACCAGGAAATGGATAGAACTCAGTTCTACCAGTTTCCTGGTGAAAATAATAACTGAAGATTTCTCTGCCGAAATTTGAGGCCTATTCGATTTCAGCCTTTTGTCTATGTCTTTCATGGTTGCAGATATATTATTTAAGGTATTCTCCAATGAGACCACCACAGAGTATATACAGATATCATATCGTACTGCAGTACTATTTCCAGATCCTATGTGTAAAGGATATATAGCAATGGGCCAAGTATGACACCTTGAGGCAACCCAGCATTAATTATTCTTGTCCCTATAATATGGTCCCTGTACTGCACAAAAACTCTCTAGCAATTGCAGTCTGCTTAATTTTTTCAGTAGAATAGAAAATTATACATTGTCGTAATATGAGTGGATATCTAGAAAAAAGGAGACAGCGGTCATGAATCATTGTAACTACATAACAGAGATATTTTATCAGTTGTCCAACATTAACACTTACCGCCCCCTCAACTATGACCTCAAGCCAGTGGTCAACAGAAGGATAATGGATTTTATACAGTTCATAGACCCTCCAAGCATTCTCACTCCCAGAATGCCATGCACTCCTGCTCAGGACCATAAGCCTGGCAACACAAGAAATCTCATAGTTGCCACTTATGGTTCACTGACTGAACGTATCTCTGCACTGGTGGGGTGAATTAACAATTATAGCCCACTGTCTGCCAGCTTAACTCCAACGTCAAAGAGACACAAAACATTCTTCTCCATCTGTCCACTCACCTCTTCCACAACTCCATCTTAGCAACAACTGATGTGACCTCAAAAACACCAACATGCCCTACTGCTATGGTCTGAGCACATGGAATATTCTCTAGACCACCCACTCCCAAAAGCCTCCACACCAGATCCTTCCTTATCACCCTGGCTCACCTGCTACTTAACAACTTTTTTTACATTGAGGGCAAAATTTACCATCAGATTTGTAACACTGCTATGGCCCCTTGTATTAACCGCTCCTATGCCAACCTCTTCCTAGATCTCCTGGAACAGTCATTCCTGGATGAGGTCTACCAGAAACTCCTCTTGTGACTCAGATTCATAGATGACATTTTTATGATCTGGAAAACAACCTTCTCAGTTTTCTTAATAATGCCAATAAATTTAACACCTTGACATTTACATGTACCTATTCCAAGACACACGCCACTTTCCTTCAAGACTTTTCTGAAATGAGAACCTCCTCCAAAAATCCTCCCTCACCCACCTAGAACCTGCTATAGTAAACCCCCAAACCTTAGCTAACTCCTAGACCATATAAATAGTGCTCCCCAGCTTACAACACAGCCTCAATGTTCCTTTCCAAGTAACAGATCCCACTGCAAGTTGTGTATCCACCCTGCATCCCCCACCTTCACCAATCCAGTAACTGGAGAAAGCCTCCCCTTTACAGAACTTACCACATATGTATCCTCTCACTTAATATATCAATTCACCTGCAACAATTGCTCAGCTTCAAAAACAGGTTGTACCACAAGTTCACTGGTTATCAGAATGAACAGACACAGAAAAATGGTATTTACCTAGAACCCCAATATCTTATCATGCCACCATGCATGATACCAACAATTTCAATTCTTGCTTCATAATTCATGATCAAAGACAAAAGCAGCATTTCTGAACTCAGAACGTGAAAATTGGCTTACCAGTATAAACTGGACACCAGACAGCTATCAGGTCTTAATTTAAGACAACATCCAGTAATTTTCCTTCTTTTCCACCCATTCCCCACACTCTCCATCTCTTCCCACAGAGTCACCATTCACCAGAGCTTATCTTTGAGTAGTGTATAACATCTCTGTTCTTTTTTATGTATATTTTTTTATACATATAGGTAACAATGAAAGGAAAGAACTGTCGCAAGGCAATATTTATATGAAAAGGACAAATAAAATACACCCAACACTCACCAAAGTTGAAGGGAGGAGGGCAGCAGCAACACAAAATAACACACAAACACCGAAAATACAATATTTTGAGTAAAACCCTTTTTCAAGTAAACAGAAGTGCAAGCCTTGCATTCGATGCAGCCACTGATAGAATGAAATAGACCATCGGAGGTGGTGGGGGGAGCAACGATAATATAACTATGAGTATGAATCATAAGAAAGATTAAAATAGGAAATTATAATAATCATTGAACAAATAATAGTAATAAAAATATAAATAAATAAATAAAAATATAATTGAATTTAAAAAAAATAATGTTCATAAATATATATGAATCTATTGTGCTGGCCAGTGATGGGTGTATAGGGTGAGGATGGAAGATATTAACGGAAATTAAGGCCTGGGGGATGTCTAGTCTGCAGTATGTGTTGATATGCCAATTCCCACCTGTGAAGTTCAGATTGGGAGGTAGTGTTAGTCAAACAAGCACAAAAACAGGAGCTATTTTGTTTTGGGCCTTCATCTCCCCAATGCACAATACAGGCAACACGTTACCCCTCCACCACTTATTGCCACAACGCCATGTATTTCTCACAGTCTCAACTTTCCCTACTCGGCACCTCTGCGACCCACTCCCATCACCCCCACCCCTACCCTTTCTCCACCACAGGAGATATCAAAAATCCCTATTGTGAATCTTTCTTCCACCCCCCCTCTCTGAACCTGAACTATCAGTTCTTTCAGAGAGTCTTACTTTCTCTCCCCTAAATTTGATCGGATTACTCTTATTAAGGACTCCCTTACATTCTGCTGCACTCTCAACTGGTATTATTTCAATACTACAGGAATGGGAGACAGCCGATGTGGTGACCTGGAACCCAGCCTCCAACAATTCCTACCTTCATCCCAATTAGATCCACCTTCCCTCCCTCAAAACCATCCCCTACTCCTATTCCAGGAATTCCTCATGTAAACCCTCTCATCGCCTTCCTTCCTAAATTCAATTCCCCACTCCAACAACCTGACCCATACAGAAATGCAGGCGATGAGTGAACTCTCAAAAAATAAAAACATCATAATCCTCCTAGCTGATAAGGATTCGAGCACTGTGGTCATGGATCAAAGCAACTACATAGTTGAAGCCCTCAGGCAGCTCTCTGACACCTCCACTTACTTACCTCATACCACTGATACCACTAATTCAATCTGCACAGAAATCCGCTCTTTCCTCAGTCTCCAATGTACCTTACAGCATCTTTCACACCATTCCATTTGACTTTTGAACCTTAAGACCCCCCCCCACCACCACCCAAGACCCCCACCCCCCCAGACCCCCACCCTGTATCTTCTGCCCAAGATACATAAGGGACGCAATCCTGGACGTCCTATAGTCGCTGCCTATGGGTCTCCCACAGAACGCATTTCTGCATTTATTGACTAGCACCTACAACCTTTCGTCCAGGCCCTTCCGTCTTATGTCAGGGACACCCCCAATTTATAGAGCATCCGTCAACAGTCCCTACACCCCTAACAACAGGTTGCTTCCAGGTCACTGTTAATGTATCATCATTCTGCACCAACATGCCTTATTGCCAGGGCATGAGTGCCATAGAGCATTACCTTGACAGTCACCCCCCTCACACACCTTCCCTACCACTCATTTCCTCACTTCTTTGGCTCAATTCATCGTTACCAAAAATTTATTTTCCTTCCAGTCTCAGGTTTACCATCAGATACGAGGAACTGCTATGGGCACTTGCATGGCACCTTCACATGACTACCTTTTCTTGGGCAGACTAGAGGAATGTTTTCTTCAAAAGATTATCCAACAACCCTCTGTGTGGTTCAGGTATATGAATGACATATTTATGATCTGTACCCATGGTGAAAACCTCCTTCTTGACTTCTTGTCCTTAAACTTCAACTGGTCCTACTCTCAGACTGACATCACTTTTCTGGATGTAGACATCTCTGTACAGAATGGTTACTTACACACCTCTGTCCACATAAAACCCACTAACCTACAACAATATCTCCATTTTGATAGCTGCCATCCATATCATACAAAATGTTCCAGCCCATACAGCCTAGCCATTTGAAGCAAACGCATCTGCTCTGATCATGAATCCTTTACTCTCTATATCAACAACCTGACTCAGGCACTCATAAACCGCAATTATCCTCCAGAACTGGTTCAAAAACAGCTATCAAGAGCCAGGAACTGTCCCCCATACCGACACAAACAAACCAAAACCAACAAGAACCCTGTTTTTCTCACCAAGTTTTACCCTGGCATGGAATCGCTAAAGGAAATTCTTCATTTGGGCTATGACTTTCCTAAAATGTGCCGCATTCTTTCCACTATACTTCCCACCACTCCCCGAGTCACCTTCAGCAGACAACCTAATCTAAAAAACATTCTTGTACATAAATATCAACCCTCTGATGCTCCTAAACCACCGTTTGGATCCTTCCCATGTAAAAGACCCCATTGCAAAACTTGCGGTATGCATCCACCTACCACTACCTATAGCAACCCTACTACTGGTGAAACCTACGCCATAACAGGTCATGCCAATTGTACAACCATCAATCTCATATACCAGCTCACCTGCCTCCACTGTCCAAGTTCCTACATTGGCCTTGCTTCAAACTCATTGTCCACCAGAATGAATGGTCACAGATAAAGAGTTTTCTACCAAAACCTGTACCTCCCTGTTGCTCACCATTCCAGTACTCACAACACCTGTGGCCTTAATAACTGCTTCACAGTCAGAGCCATTAGAGTACTTCCAGACACTACCTCCCAATCTGAACTCCGCAGGTGGGAATTGGCTTATCAACACATTCTGCAAACTAGACACCCCCAGGCCTTAGTTTCCATCAGTATCTTCTATCCTCACCTTATACACCCATCACTGGTCAGCACAATAGATTCATATATTTTCAAAAAATTTCAATTATATTTTCAATTATTTATTTATATTTTTTATTACTATTATTTTTCAGCCATTTTAATCTTTCTTATGATTTATACTCGCAGTTATATTATCGTTGCTCCCCCCACCACTGTCGATGGTCTACGGCATTCTATGAATGGTTGCATTGAATGCAAGTCTTGCGCATGCCCTGCCACTTCTGGTTTTAGGAAACATATGTTTTATATTCATATATATACATAAAAAGAATTTACTGGTTAATATTTTCTGCCAACTTCTTCTGCATATCTATGACTTGTTACCAGGACATGTTTCACAATTTTTGGGTTTACGCTTTCCAACTACCATCGCCACCTCCCACCATATTGATTTTTTTCTACCATGAGCCATCAGCCAACGGTCTGTGCTACCAGCACAGGCAACTATGTCACTCTGTTATTGAAGAAGGGATATGAGCCTGAAAATTTTTATGCACTTTGAGAGTACAAGTTTCGCCACAGCAATATTCAACTTTGGTAAGTGATGGTTATTCTTCTATCTAATGTATCTGCTTTATAGCGCACTTGATTTCAAACATCACCCACCTTCCATAACGTTCTCCTCTTGATAAAGGACTTGTCCCGAAAATTTCTTTATCTCTTGTGTTTTTGTCTTTTCTGTGTGTTCGCACCCCACATCCATAATTTAAGTCTTATATTTATTAATTACAGTAGCAACTTATACATGTGCAGTATAAGGAAACTGATTATTATTTGAGACTGAGGATGTGGGAGTGTGATTTCAGCGAGTACTATGATTGCTCTGACTGTAAAATAGTTATCGGGGTCATGATAGTTGTAAGAGCGGGTGTGGGCACCAACAGGATGTAAAGATTTTTGAAGTATATGACATATCACAAAAATTAGTTAAAAGAGCTGCAAGAATACACTAAACCAATAGTAAAACACTCATAAATTAGTTTTCTAGTAGTTTGAGGTCTAAAAGTCACATTAGAAATCAAAGTTCAACTGAAACAAGAAGTGAACAGATGCTATATATATATATATATGAGCAGGAAAATGATTTAAGGCAATAAAACTATGGATGGATAGGGAAATATGACCTAACACTTACCAAAGATGAAGGTGACTGGGACCATGAACACCACAAGAAACACACACAAAAGAGTGCAATATTTTGGCAACAGCCATATTCGTGCGGAAGTAAGGAGTGGGACACCAGGCGGAGTCAAATGTGTACACAGTGACTGCCATCCGGTGAATGGCATTACCGGCGCAGATCGTAGTATAGGAGGGCGGATGTCTCCTTGAAACCATACATCCTCTAGGCCTCAATCTCCAATAAATTCCTCCTACCAGACCCAGCACTTATTATCTTTAATATTTATATTTCTGATATTTTATTTTTTACAAGTAGTTTTTCAAAATTTGGTGTATATTGTGCCATCAGTTGTTATGTTGGTCTATCACTTTCAATGATATTATACCATCAACAATATTCACCAGACGGTGGTCGCTGTGTACACATCTGACTCCACCTTCACTCCTTACTTCTGCACGAATAAGACTGTTGCCGAAATATTGCGCTCTTTTGTGAGAGTCTTTTTTTGTGTGTGTGTTCATCATCCCAGCTGCCTTCATCTTTGGTAAGTGTTGGGTAATATTTCCCTACCCATGCTTAGTTATATAAAGTTTTTCTTATTTTTTAATAAATTTTGTTCCCTTCATTTACACAACTGCAGAATTAAATTATGATTAAAATTAAGTATAACAATTTGGGTCAAGAAAATTGTATTAAGAAGATATCAAAAATTTTGTGATTCAAAAGCACATGGGAAAGACTTCATCAGAACAAGTTTTTTTTCAATTAACAGCCTCAGTTTCCAACTCACAGAAAGCTTTATAGCTCAAAAGATTCAGAAGAAAATAAGACACATAACACAGGAAAATAGAGTCGATAGCTAAAAGTGAAATTGAGATTTTAAATGAAAAATAAGGTTTTGGTGGATTATCATGTTTCAGAGAATTGTGTGGAATTAATCTACTCACAGTAAAGAAAGTGTATTCAAATTAAAGGGGAATTTTTTCTAAGCAAGGTGAAAGTATTCATTTTTTGATAACATTTATAATAGACACAGGAACTTAAAAAGAATGAAAATAAGAAAGATGGTGGCCAACCATCGATCTGACATCACGAAATCACAACAGTAGATTTTATGCCAGCCAAACAATTGCACAACACAAAATAAGAAATTTCAAAGAATTGAAAAGACACTTAGAGAACACCAACACCTAATAGGGAATTAAATTTGGAGAAGTTTAAAACAAGTCTCAACTTAAAAGGGCTAGTACGAGGTGAGTTCAGAAAATAACGGGAATTTTTAAATTTCCCGGGTTTGGAGAGTCCAATTGTCAAAAAAAATTTATTATGTTGGTATACATGCCCTGGAAATATGATAAAATTTTCAGCTGTATTCATTGCTTACTTTGTCTGTGGCAGCCGCTAAGGTTAGACGTGTTTTTATGAGCTCGGCGATTTTCGTTTGTTAAAAGAAATGGATCAAAGAATTTGTATCAAATTTTGCGTAAAAAATGAAATAAAGTGTAACAAAGTGTGTGATATGTTAACAAAGGCCTATGGTGAGTCTGTTATGAGTAAAACAAGAGTTTACGAGTGGTATAAGTGTTTCCAAGATGGCCGTGAAGACGTTGAAGATGACGAACGCCCCGGACGCCCCAGCACATCAACAACCGATGAAAACGTGGAAAAAGTGAAAGCAATGGTTATGAATGATCGCCGAATCACAATCAGAGAAGTTGCTGATGATGTTGGCATATCGATTGGCTCATGCCATGAAATGTTTTCAAATCTTTTGGTTATGAAATGCGTGGCAGCAAAATTTGTTCCAAAATTGTTGAATTTTGAACAAAAACAGCGGCGAATGGAAGTTGCTCAGGAGTCACTAAATGGAGTCAACGACGATACAGAATTACTGAAACGTGTTATAACAGGTGACGAAACATGGGTTTATGGATATGACGTCGAAACTAAGGCTCAATCGTCTCAGTGGAAGCATCCTGGCTCGCCAAGACCGAAAAAGACTCGACAAGTGAGGTCGAACGTGAAGGTTACGCTTACGGTGTTCTTCGATTTTAATGGCATAGTGCATAGTGAATTCTTGCCACAAGGTCAAACGGTAAATAAGGAGTACTACCTACAAGTTCAACGCCGTTTGCGTGAAGCAATCCGAAAAAAAACGTCCGGATTTGTGGAAAAACAATTCCACGATAATGCACCAGCTCACACTTCGTTGCTTCACGAGAATTCTTGGCCAAAAACAATACTGTAACGATGCCCCAGCCTCCATATTCACCAGACATGGCTCCGTGTGACTTTTTCCTATTTCCAAAAATAAAGAGAACCTTAAAGGGCCGTCGTTTTACAAGCATAGATGACATTAAAAGCGCATCGCTGAAAGAGCTAAAGGTTATCCCAAAAATCGAGTTTGAGAAGTGTTTCGACGATTGGAAGAAGCGCTGGCAGAAGTGCATAATATCTAATGGGGACTATTTTGAAGGTGACAACATTAATGTAGACAAATAAATAAATATTTTTTTTCAAAAAACGAAAATTCCCGTTATTTTCTGAACACACCTCGTAGTTTAAAAGATATTCAATGTCAAAGATTTACTAATTGTACAACATAATCTAAAAGTTGTTTTCAACACCAAATATTAGTAAAATAGGATTGTATCATGCACCATATGTTAGGGAATTTTCCACAGAACATTATGATACCAAAACTGAATTACAGATGTAAGAACTGTAGGAACAATGACAGATTAAGCTTTCACAATTTTAGGAATTTTTGTCTCAGTAGCTATAATACTTAGAGGAACACTCACAGAACGAAATTAAATGTTTAAAGTATGCTCTACAACATGTACAATTTTTAAGAGTGATGGGAGATAAAATACCACAAAATTTGACAACAGGCTGCATTGCCTATATAAAAGGATAGGATCTGCCATATTGAGAGAGGCAGTATTTTTACAGACGTGGAAGTGACAAGTCTGATATAATGTGAGCTGCTTCGTTGTTTGGGCAGATTTGAGAGAGTGAGAACAGGAGTGTCGCAATGTAATGCAGGTGGCTTAGGGGGTTGATGTAATGTTTAGATTACAATGAGTGTATAAACTTTTCCATATATTGGAAGCTGCTCAAAGTGTTTTTGAATGGTTCAATCTGCAATTAACTTAATTTCTGGATAGGAGTCCGATGTCTTATCTTAACTGGTACTGAACAATGTAATCAAATTTTGAACAGTATAACAGTTTTAAAATTTCAACCAAAAATCTGCAGTGAATCTTATTTATGAACAATACCTTTATCTCATGGGATCGCAAGAGATTGGTGACCTAGAAGAAGAAACTGTTAAGGTACTATTTGACGGTTACGCTTCACTTCAAGTCATGGTCCAGGAGAGAATCAGGGTGATGGAATAGGATTATGTGAAGTTTAGGGAAAGGATGTTATTTAGAAAGTTTAAGAAGTCATGGGGGAAGTTTTCACTGTGGGTGCAGATCATAAAAATGTCACCTACATATCTGAGCCACATGGTGGGTTGTAAGATAATGTTTGGGGAAAAAAGATTATTTTAATCTGCCAAGAAAAATGTGACATAGGAGGATACCATGCAAGTGCTTCACAGAATTACTCTCTCCTTGACTGTTGGTATGAAGTTGGAAGTATAGTTCTAGTCATAGAATTAAAATACCTACATCTGACAATTTAATTGGATATATTTCATATTGTCATTAAAGGATACTTTTTCATACATTCCAAACACAACATTCCATTTCATATTTTAAATACTTGCATAAAAGAAATGATAGTTCTGCCTTTCAATTATATTAGAGAAATAAACTTACTTTTTATCTATAATAAAGCCTTCAACTCTGTGCAAATCTTTTGAGAACCATCCAGCAGGCTTAAATGTCAACACAGCACGAAGACCTGTGAAACAAAGAATTGATCATAGCAATATCATGTGATATAGGTGTAATATAAACTATATGAAAATTTATCCACTTGCATAAATAACTAATACCAAAGATACACAGTTTATATGTAATAAAAAATAAAAAATCTTGAAGAAAAATTCTCTTATTTTGTATCATTTTTTTAAATTAAAAAAAAAACAAAAAAAGATACAAAGTTTCAAACATTTGATCAAGAACAGAAAAAATAAGCATGATGATATATAGAGCAAACAACAGAGTACTAATAATGATGATTTAATGTTTGATGTCAACAGAACATTTAACACATTAAAAAATTAATCATTCTGTTAATATTCCTGCATTTTACATAAATTTAGGTCATTTCTTCACAAAATTGTAAATGACATTCTTTGTAATTAGAAACTATCTTTACACTGATTGGAAAATTTGATTATGAAATACCAAGAGACAGTTGTCTAAATAATTGAGCTTTCCAAATAAGACAATTACTGCAGATAGCCATGAGGGTTACACATATCAGTCCCACCCAGTGCTCAAAAATTCAAGCAGGAATTTCAGTATGTAGGACATGTGAAATAATATGCCACACTTAATCAGGATTAATTCTTGACGTTTGCTTCCACTTATTGGTGCTACAATTCGATTATCATGTTAGTTGGCTGTAAAAAATTCAGTCATCTTTCCCACAGTCCGAAATGTGTCAAGTGATTTCTTACAATCGAGAACTCTGATTGCTGCAGCTATATAATTGTAAAAACTTCATAAAATGCATTAACATATGGCTTGTATCTCTTATATCATACATGGGATACATGCAAGGGGGTAGGGGGAGGGGGTGTATAAAAATGGTGGAAAATGCAACCAAAACTCTGATATATGTTATATATATCAGATGATAACATAAACTGTTGATCAGAAAGTCTTATAAAAAGTCTTACAACTAGTTTACATAGTTGATATGGAAAGTAATAATTGCCATGAATGTCAGTGAGTTGACACAGACTGACAATCACTGGGAAGTTATCAGAGATAAATTACAGAACATTTGTGGTTTAGCAGATAGTTTAGTAATTAAGGAGGGAGAATTCAAATTAGCAAACAAAATGCATTTAAAAAAAGTAGAGATGCCATGGACCAAACAAGCAAATTAAAACAATGATAAAACATTATAAAATCATTAACTACATTGAATTGGTGAATGAAGAGAAGAAAGAATAATAGAAGGAGTGAGTTACTCAGGATAGGTGAGTTTGAAGAAGGGAGGGGAATAAACAAAGTCAGTACATCTCTGATTGAGAAGTTAATTCATAAACGCCATCACAGAAAACGTCTCTTCACTTTTTTCGTGTCTTATTCACAATTGTGGTACCACCAATGAATGAAGTAACCTTACCAAGAGTATAAGTATTTGTGATCTTAAGACTGTGTCAAGTGAAATTATTCATTACACCCTTTGTGTTTGGGGTTATAATACAAATCCATAGCAACCACTTTATTAAATATTAAAGTACCAGAAGGCTACACGTCATGAACTTCATGTTCACAGCTTAGATAAAGTGTTGCAAGCCCCCATGCACATCTAGGCCTAACGATCAGCCAAACAATCCAAATCATAGAGAAATCGTGCACCAGCGAAATCTGTGCTTGCTACAATTAGACAAGTCCCACATGTGTGGCTTGGACCAAGTATTTCTTGGGAATTGATAATTAGAGAATCACTGGAGATAAGGCCCAGTAGCAACAACATGAACAGTGATGGTGTTGTTTTGAGTAACAACATGTAAGACATGCTTGCTGGAATGGCTTTAGAGAGAGGGCCAAGAGACAGTGTCCATTGCAGACCTTGTATGAAGCCTAGTCAATGTGGCATCCAGTGGGAGAGTCACTTCCACAGTGGGCCTGACATTTATTCAGTAGCCACCATCAGAATCGTGAGACAAGAGTGAAGAATGAATGGCTCCAGATAAACGGTGTTCACTTAAGGCCTAAGCCACACAATAACTGCACCAATAATTTAATTCCTACTTCAGTATTCATGCTATCAGCAGTCTATTTGAATTCAGAAGCTCAAACTGGCATAGTGGAACAAGCTGTGTACCAAACAACTAGCAGGTCTCAACTTTTAGTTATTCCTTCAAATTTTCCTTATTTCAATCTCCTTTCACTTCCCCTTTCATACTTGCATGACCTCAACCAAATATGAATCATTGCTCACCAGAGGTAATGATGTTCTTAATATACTTTCCTGAATTCCTGGTCATATTTTAAATATATATATATTTTACTCAATGCCTACTGTTTAAATATTTGATTATCAGCTTCTTTTTTCAAATTACATCTTTTAATTAATTATTTATTATTTCCAAAGTTTGGGACTATTTTCTCAAATCTGTTATGCCACTCCTGTCAATGTTTCCTCACTGTGCCCACCCCGTATCATCAGCTCAACCACCACACAATGCAACATTTGGTCCGTGTGTATTCTAATTTTTCAATATATACGAACAATGATAGTACATTAACCAAGAGCACAAGAAAATTCTAAAAGCATCACAATTCACAGACACTACTTCCTGTGCCAGAAAACAAAATTTCTTGTTGTCAAAACAATTAACAACTTTTAAAATTACCATTTGAATGATTTATTACTTCCATACTGCCATATTGTTCCATCCATAATTTCCCAACAATGATGTTATGTACACAACAGTTTACATTAGTCCAGGTATATGCTTCACCCCATCTGAAAAATTAAAACAGAGATAGTACATTGATTTTTTTTAAATTCTAAAAAGTAATGTTTACATGACATTGTTAGCTGGAAGACATCAAAGAGTTAACTCATAGTGGAGTGAAAGTTTTGATTTGCAATGTATTCTATTTGTCATGGCTCTACCCACAGTTTAACATGAAATCTCAACTAATGAACTTCCTGGTATATCTCGTGGATTTGAACCTGGAACCCTAAAATTTGCTGACAAGTTAATTAACCGTTCAACTGTGAAACAATTTACTTTAAATATTGTGAGAACCCCACTCACCAGTCATTACTGAGTTATATTATTACATTATAAATTGATTGTAAATAAATTTATATTTTATTTATAATATAGGTCTTCCAGCATAGTAGTTTGTGTAGAACGGGGTAATTATAAGTTAGTTTAGTAATTTCATGTTGCGAGAGTTGGCAGTATGGTATGGTTGTGTTGGCGCAGAAGGAACAAGCCAATATGGTGAGAGAGAGTGTTTTTGGCTAGCATAGGGTGAACATATGGAGAAACTGATTTCGGCTAGCGTGATGCAAATATGTACAGAATATTGTTTCAGTGAAAGCATTGTATCTTGTGTGAATTTTTGAGTGTAATAAATTGTGAATTATAGTAAAAGTGTGGCGAAAGTCATTTACATAGCATTAGAATATCCGTTGCGCAAATTGAGAGATGATTGAGGGTTTTGTAATAAAAGTTACTTTATATTAATACAAACGGCGAGGTGATAGCAACTACCGCAAAAAGGCATATTAGGGCCAAGTGCCAGTAAAGTGGACTATCAATCTTTCTTGTCGCAGTAAAAATAATGGATAAGGAGGACCTCGCAATATGCTGTTTTTTTTTTTTTTTAAAAAAAAAAAAAAAAAACCAGTAGGTTTGATGTGAAACCAAGTGTTGATTCACATATTCACATAATTAAGCATACAGGTCACATCAGTCAGCAAAGCTATCAGTCAGGTGAACCAAAATGAAAGAAAAATTTAAATGACAATAAATTGGAAATAAATTCTTTAAAAGGAAACAATTTACACTTATTGGAGGGAGGGGGTCATGGATAGTTAGTATCTGTTAATAGCTGATCTTAAGGTATTCATCTTTTCATGAACAGGTGGTCCATAAAAAAATGTAGATTCTCTAAAAATGCTGCTATATGCCAACCAACACTGATATGAACAACTTTAAATACAACAAAGTACACATTATTCCGAGCTAAATAAACAGTGGATAATGATACCTTAATGTAAAGGGGAGAAATGTTATCATTAAAAAGCAATAATCATACTAAGGAAAAAGGAAACCCCTTTTTGGCAATATAAATAACAACGGATAGGGAAAATGACTCATCACTAGCCAAAGTTGAAGACTGCAACAAGTGAAAAACATATGTAATGAACAAAAACATATACAAGATTTCGGTTTTATTATTATTAATTTAATTGCGATGAAGCTAACATTCCGGTGGCAATTACCCCAGTCCTTTTTTAAATACATATATTTTTTTAAATTTTCTTTTACAATAGGAATGTTAAATTCCTCCCCCATTTACTATTATGATGTACACCTTATTCATGTGATAGGGAATGAGCCATATGGTTCAGGAGATGTGTACATGCCGAAGTTTACCACATGTGTCATTTGGGTAAAACTAAAATATTGTATATGTTTTTGTTCATCACATATGTTTTTCACTTATCACAGCCTTCAACTTTAGTGAGCCATTAAAAAACAATAACAGAGAAAACATCTATCACTTCTGTTCCAAAACTATTTTTGGAAATTTAGAATAATTACTAAGAAAGAAATATTTTCCACTGGGTAACTGCATACAAAAAGCTTATGCTTAAATGTTGCTAAATGACAGATTCCAATTGATTTTTCTTCATGTCAGATAATAAATAAAAGCAATAATACAAACAGTTTCGATTCAGCACAAAACAGTGTATCATTTCATACAAAGCATGCATAAATATGCTATGTATGTCACTGACAGAAGATGTAAGGTGTCTAAAACACAGCCAATTTACTTTTCCTTTCCAGTAAGAACAAAAGAAAAATCAAGGAGAACATAGCTGAAATATGATGTGCACAGGAAACCAAGGAACAAGAATGGGAAAAGATCAATATGCTTCATCCTAGAGTTGAATGATATGTGAACAGCAGTAATGAAATGATGACTTATATTGAAACTCAAGATGTTTTATGTTTATTCCTCAAATGAGCTCATGATGTAATTGTGTATCACTAATTACCTGAAAAATAGGTAGAAGATAGGAGGTTGTAAGCACAATAGAATTTGGTTAAATTCTATTTTTCTTGACTATAAGGCATATGGGACGGGATAAACCTTCTAGAAATCATAAAATCTTTAGCCTTGCAACTATAGTATATGGGAGGAACGATTCATATAGAAGCTGATACTGCAGCTCATCTCAGAATAGAAAATGTTTTAAAGGCAGAAAGTCATTAAACACACAATAATAGCCACAAGTCAACATTTAAGAACAGTTAATAATAGTAAACAGCTTGTAAACTTACCTAAATCAGCGTAATCCTTCGCTATCCAAAATTGTTAGGTTTGGTTACGTGATCATATCGTTATTTTGCAACACTTTTTGATGCAATAAAGTATTTTTATAATAATAACTAACCAAAAGAAAGTAAAATCTACTAAAAACCAATAGTTCAAGGCCGTATAAATAAAGAAAACAATTTTAAAACTTTGTTGAACAATACTTGCATAGTTAACACACCATAATAACACGATTTCAGTAATTTTCGGAGCTACCAAGTAAATTTTAAGTAATAGTAGAGAAACATACATAAAATATAAAATTTTTAAAACATTGCTCACAGTTTAATAAACACTAAATCAGTTTTAAACAAAATTGCATTGTGAAGGAAAATGTGCCAACTTCCAAAGTAAATTGTGAGTTTCTAAGACCACCTAAGTAAATAATATCACTTTTAAAATGGATAATAAAATTGGGGAATTATTCTGAAACCAGCACTCTTTCGAGATAAACTGTAAATATGAAAATAATATTTTTGTGTTTCTACTGGTTGAAATACCAATCACCTCCGAATTTCGAAAGTCAATAACTTTTGAAGTATTGAACGTATCAAAATTCTAAATAGCATTTTGGAAAGTGCAGAAATGTGGGAACATTCTGATAATAATTTAAATTAGATATTTAAAAAAAATTAAACTTGATTGCACATGACACAGGAAGCAATAATGCTGGTCAAAATAACTGTACAATTTCACACACGAGATTAAATGTTTTACGGTGATTTGAGAAACTTTAGAGCCATAGTCCACATAACAAGAAACCTTCCTGGGGAGTTACTCTATATACTGTGAATTTTTGAGGACTCTCAGTGGTAATATTTTCATTTAACCCTTTTTGACATGCGTGGATAAGATGCTAATCCACAAAAGAGCCTACAGGCCTGACTCCATATCTTTTCACCGGGTAAGCTTGATGTGTTCGGACGTATAGCTTGGATTCTTGCGGCTGAGACGCTATGTCTCTTGGGTAGTTGGACAAGGAAACAGTTGCAGGGTGATCTGGACAGGATATCTAGTTGGGTTGGTAAACATGGGATGAAGATAAATGCAAAGAAGAGGCAGCTTATTAGATACACAAATAAAAAACAAAAGGTTAATTATGACTATAAGGTGGGGAAAGAATTGTTTGCTGAAGACTTGAAATGTAAATATCTTGGCATTATATTTGATAACCAGCTTAACTGGGCAGGACACATTTGACAGGTGATAGGAAAAGGTTTCAAAATTCTGCACTTGTTGGAGAGAGTGATGAGGGGATGCACAAGAAAGTAAAGGAATTGGGTTACAAAACTTTGGTCGGACCATTGCTTGAATATGGTAGTGTAGTATGGGACCCACATTTTGCGTATCAAATACAGGAATTAGAGAGGGTGCAAAAAAGAGCTGCTAGATTTGTTTCTGGAAATTATCGCAGAATGCAATCAGTTAAAGTTATGATAAAGGAGCTGGAATGGGATTCATTGCAAGACAGGAGGAGGATGAGGAGGGTCATGGGAGTGTACAGGGCATATACTGGCAAGGAGGTATGGAAAGATATTGCAGTAGGTATGAAAAGTAGTTCATGGAAGGGAAAAGATGACCATGATCACAAGCTGGCACTCGATTTCAGGCACAAGGATGTGGAAAGATTTTCTTTTTTAGGTAAGGGTGTTAGGTATTGGAATGAGTTACCAAGGGATATTATGAATAACTTACCGAAAATGTTAAAAGCATTTAAAGTTAAAATTTGTAGAAGGCAAATGTAGGTGGGTGCAGGATAGGGGGAAGTTGAGTGTGTAGGGATATTGCCACCAGAGCGTGTGCTCCATTGCAATTAAATTAAATTAAAGGAAGTGAAACGTACCTCATGCTGTAACCATCATATTGGATTCAGAGCATTGGTGCGCATGTGAAATGTCCATGATATGACTTTAAAATTTTCTACTTGGGGTTTTTTTTGTTCGGTCTGTTCTAGCTTAATAATCTGTAATTTTCGTGTGAAGAATAGTCTAATGCATGTACCAACTGTAACATGTGAAATTAATTGAACATTTGAAGAATACAGTATTTTCGTGATCTGAACATTGTTTCTACAATAGTACCTTTCTCTCCTAAGGTCAAAATTTAGGATTGTGGCGGCCGTCTTAATTGTGCAGTTGGTAATATCCAAAGGTTCAGCATGGTTTATGAATATCTCAATAGTTTGAACATTTTGTAAAAAAATTTCTTTATCAAACGAAGTGAAGGAAGGAATTTCATAGTTTAGTTAAGGGCATGACCTGATATCCTAAGCCGCATTATCAGGTTACGTCCTTACAAGGTGTTACAAAAGGTTGCTGTAAAACACTTTTCATCCTATTTTAACTGTCTTTTTTTTACTTATGGCTTTATGCCTTGTTGATGCCAAGATTATTAGAGGCAGGATAGGACTGGGTACAAGGAATGGGAAAGAATTCAGCCATGGGCTTTTGAAGGAAGCATCCCGGTATTCGTCTGAAGTGATTTGAGGGAAATATGGAAAACCCAAATCTGGATGCCCAGACAGGGATTCAAACCTGCATCCTCCCAAATACGAGGCCAGCGCATTATCTGCTCACTTGCCATGCTTGGTTTAACTGTCAACCAACTGCTTGATCTATTACTCCCCAAAAACTTGTTAAAATTTGGAAAAGGTACGTTCATAATTCTGTATAAGCAAACTATCTTAAGTATACTAGTTTGAAGGTTAATAAGATAGGTATCTGACAGGTTATTTTCTCCAAGAATTTTTAATAACCTACGATGGTTGTTTAATAAGTTTGGTAAATTTCTAGGAGATGGAACAACAATCAATTTTGTTGCACGATGCCTGGAAAGTTCCATTCTTTAAACCCCACCAAGCCAAATTTAGCCAGTAGTGAAGCTTTGTTCACATGTGGTAGTTGTTTGAAGTGAGCGGTTTAGCAACTTCCTCAAAGATGGACAAAAACAAATTCCATGCAGTGATAAAACACTTTTATTTAAAGCAGTGGTCAGCGACGCAGACTAAAGCCAAGTTAGATGATGTTCATGGGGATTCTGCTCCTCCATTGAAGACAGTCTATTTTTAGATAAACAAATTTAAATGTGGCCAAACCAGCACTGAAGACAAAGCATGCTCCGGACGCCGAGGTGACGTTACCACACTGGATATTGTGGATAAAATCCATAGTATGGTTATGGAAGATCGTGGGTGAAGGTGCATAAGATTGCTTAGGCCATAGGCATCTGCAGAATGAGTGCATAACATTCTGGGTGGAAAATTGCATATGAAAAAGTTGTGTGTGATGGGTGGCACGATTGCTGACTCTAAGAAACAAACACATGTGAAAGGATGTTTCAATGCAGTGTTTGGCTATGATTAAGCACAATCCGCAGGATTTTTGGCATCAATTCTTGACTGTAGATGAAATTTGGATCCATCATTACACTCCTGCATTACACTCCTGAGTCAAAGGAGCTGTCAAAGCAGTGGATAATGCCTGGTGAAAGGGCATGGAAGAAAGCAAAGACTGTTTTGTTGGCTGGAAGGGTGATGGTCACTGTTTTTTTTTTGGAATCTTCATGAACCATTCTAATTGATTACTTGCAAAAGGGTAAGACAATAACAGGAGAATACTGTGCAACATTATTGGACCATTTGAAAGAAGAGCTGAAAAGTAAACGGCCAAGATTGGGGCGCAAAAAAGTGTCATTGGACCAAGACAACATGCTTTCTTGCATGTTGACCAATGTAATGGCAAAATTATATGAACTGGGCTTTGAATTGAATACCCATCCACCCTATTCTCCAGATTTGGCTCCATGCAACTTTTTCTTGTTCCCAAAGTTGAAAATCTGGCATGGTGGGAACATATTCTTGTCAAATTAGGAAGTCATCGTAGCCATCAACAAGAATTTTGCAGGTGCTGAGAAAACCTATTTCTATTATGGTATTAAAAAATTGGAAATGTGCTGGATCAAATTTATCACCCTTGATTGGGACAATGTTGACAAGTAAAGATGATTATTTTTCAAAAAAGAAAAAAAAGTCTTTAATTGGTTTTTTACTACACTTATCAAATGAGCCTCATATAAACTTGGATTCAACTCTTGCAACATGTATTGGTGTACTGTAGTACAGAATGCAATGGAAACACTAAATTTTGCTCATACAAAAATTATTTGGATTCATTATTGCTATTTGGAAGCTCTTACCTTTTTCTGTACATGTTTGCATATACTTTTTACTAAATGTAGGAAGATGTAGCAATTACTAATCAATGGGTTTGTAAAGAAATAGTACATTATGACTGGCCAATCTAAATAAGAAAAAGGGGGAGGGGGACCAGTACCTACCACAGGTAATGGAAGATACATACAGTAAAATAGAAGCATTCAACAGTTTAGAAGTTTTATGATTTTTAAGTAATTTTATATAAGTTTCAATTGTTTTTGTAGGCTCAATATTGTAGGAGCAATTGTCATCACTATAGAAGAGTCAGGTGACTCTCGAAAATGAGGCACTTCCTATATAATCTACTGATTAATGTGAGAGGACAATTTCACTCAGTATGGTGCTACAGGATGCTATATTATTTGTTGATTAATGAGATTTAAATCTGTAGAAAGAAGTCTGGTGTCTTATTCACCCTTTTTTCTGAGTGTTTTGACCAAATAAAAGTCAAGTACAAAGTTCATCAGAGGCATTGTTATTTGAGAAGTTTACTATTATTGGAAAGTTGAAGAAATTCAGTTACATATTTTGGCGAAAGTTTAATTTTACAAATTACCAGTAAATATTTATGAATCAAATAAAAAACACCAAGTTTTTGGGTCCAATCATGATGTTAAAATCCTCGGACTTTCGCACTAAAAGATTGTAATTAATTACTCAACCTTGTTGCAGAAGCCAAATGAAACAACTCAGAGCTTGGTATTTTATGAATTGGTTTGTGAAGATTTACAGGGGATTACAGGTTGACAGGTAATCTATTCTTCCATCAAATTATGTTACTGAATTCTTTCAACTTCACAAATAAAAACACCATTGATAATCTATTTCCTTGACTTTTGTCAAAACATACATGAATAAAACATCAGACTACTTCCAAAAGGTTTGAAGTTCATTACTAATAAACACAGTATCATGTAAGCATAGTCCCAAGGAAGGTTTCCCATTGCAATAAGTGGGGACTTATATTTGAATCATAGAATTTTCAAAAGAACATTATCCATCAGACACTTCTAGACAATTGAACCACTTTAACAATAGAGAAAAAACAATTAAAACTTATACAGTATCATTTAAAATCATAAACAAACTTTTTATGATGACATTAGGAAATATTTACAAGCAACTGAACAATATAATTAAACAATTCTAAACATTCAAAGCATTATAGCTTATACAACATGTCAATTTCAGTCTTTTAATTAACATTACAGACACTGAACAGCTTTCAATAAGATTATTCAATTTAAACCATTTTCATCAATCGAATCAATGGACATTCACAGAAGGAAAAAAAAAATTACAATTAATCAATGCACATCTCTTTCAGACCAAATTTAATTAATTTATAGGACTGTAATTATGAGGGAAAAGGCCTTAGGCTTGTTACAAGCCTGAAATATTATTTATATTCAGTCTGGTAACTTGAAAAGTGCCACAATAACACCAGCACATAGTGGAAGGAACAGGTTTGAAATCTACAGGTCAATTAATTTGATTTCAGCATTAGCTCTTTCACTGTGGATGATGTCTAGAGATGACATGCCAATATTCCACCTCAGTGTGATGATGTCCTTAGATGTCCACTGCAAGTTCATTTAGTTCAAAGTGGAGCTAGACACAGCTGTCATTATCATTTTACTATAGTGTAAATAAGTCAATTTATAACATGAATGTGATTTCATAAGATGATTGAACCTCTGTGCCAGAATCAACAATAATAGTATGTAAAACAGCAGATAATGTTATTAGTGCACAATTGAAAAACCTGTTTACAATAGAAGTTCAGCTCTCCGTGCGCAGAAACATAACTTCCTAATGTTATAAAGTGTAATAATTACACAAGAATGGAACGCAGAAGGAAACAGCATATTGTTATCAAACGTGTCCCATGACACCAGCCTTATGTGCTTCAGAGTTTCAGAAAAATGTGTTACTCTAACACTTCTTGTCTTACTGAAATCATTATCTCAATATTTACAGGAGAATGAAATAGACAGGTGTGTCAAAATCAGTTTATATGTTCTCCAACCTTGTATTCGGGAGGATGCAGGTTCAAATATCCGTTCAGGCATTCAGATTTAGGTTTTTCATGATTTCCAAAAATCACTCCAGGCAAATGTCCTTCAAAAGAAAATGGCTGAATTTCTTCCTGTTCCTTGCCCTTACTCCTTTCCAATCTTTAATGACATTGATGTTGATGAGGTGTAAAGCCATAAGCAAAAAAAGGTTTATAGGTCTGGTGTGTGTGACAGTGACAGAGGTGAAAATGTACAATGCTGAATCAAATTTTGTGCCTTTCGACAAGGATTATAATTCATTTTACTATTAACTTTTATGTGTTTTCATGGTGTGTTTTTGTATTTACAATTGCATAAATTTATGTAATAAAAAAACTTATCCTACTTGCCTGTGCATGCTCTTATACTGATCATATAATACGTTACATTGATACACGTCATCACCACTGGAAGAGAAATTAGCATGCCAGGTGCGCATGATGTCTTTAGACATCATTTGCTTTTTATCTGCTAACAAATAAGTGATGTACTGCATGTAAGTAAATGAAAAAATTACTCAGCACTGGGGTTAAGGATCTTAATATTACTTCCGGAGTGTAAGGGTTAGGTAACTAGATATGCAACCAGGTCAGAAAACTGTGTGAAAAAATATTTTTTTAAGTCAGGAATAAGGAGTTTAGGAGAGAATATTCATGTGAACCTTAGTTTGTGAGGATGCACTGAAAGGGGCAAACAGAAGCCATGTTGATAGCAGAACAACAGATAGGGTGCACTTAAATTAAATGAAAGTCATTGGGATGAGTAATTACTAATAGGTTGGATGCATAAGAACAGGACATACAGTATCAAATGAGAAGAATGTGAAAACAGGAGTGTCACAGGATAGTGCACTGGGATCATTGGCGTTCACTGTTCTGATGAATGACTGTCTAGATGATCCTCAGTCAAAAGTTAATTTTTATGCAGATGGTGTAATGTTGTATAATATCAAAAAACAAAACCCAAAATAAATCAATAAAAATGATAAAGAATACACCAATATTTAATAATAGCCTTATTTTTTCGCTATTTCATATTCAATATACTCACCACATGTTTACAGTATATGTTATAAATAAAGCTTCATTCCACATTGTGTTAGCTATGGAAAATGTGATTAAAGATGGTAGAACTATATGCAGCTTTTGCTCTACTGTATGATTTCATTGGTCAGGCCACTTATGGAATGACTTCATAGTTTCCGTAGTTTAGGACAATTCATTATTTTAAAAATTTGGATTCTTAGCATTCCATAATAGAAAAACTTTAATAATAATGTACTTACTTTGGAAGCTCAACAGTAACAATCCCTTTAGGCTGGATTTCTACACTCTTTCCCCAGAATTTTAGTTTTGGATGAATTGAGCCATGGAAAGCGAAATCTTGAGAATCTGCATGAAATGCAGACACTGGAGGGTGGTGACTAACTTGTTCACAAATCACTCTGCAAAAAATTATCTATAAGAACTTAATAATATAAAAAAATACAAAATAGGTTGAACAATAATTACTAGTAAAGTAATCTACTAAACTATGATAAAAATATGGAATCTTTCTACCATTTCTAGGAGAAAATATACATACTTCAATATCTCTCTGTTGTTATAATTCCTTCGATTTTAGATAATTAATTTAAAAATTATGATTTATGATATATTATCGATTTCTCAAAAATAAGGATACAAGCTGTCTACAAAAATTGAAAAATATGGAGATAGGGGTATACTAACAATGCCAGCACAGTATGTATACTCTGTACTATCATTTGTAGTGGAAAATCCTGAACACTTCAATCTTAATGCTGACATACATAGCCATAATACTAGGAATAAATATAATATTCACAAGGATTACAAATCACTGTCAATTGTACAGAAAGGGTTAACATTTACTGGAGCTTCCTTATTCAATGTATTACCAACAGAAATTAAATGTTATCTACAAAAACCCAATTACTTTAAGTCCAAACTGAAAGAGTTTCTGCTTCAGAACCCATTTTACTCTGTGAAAGAATTTTCTTCTTGGAATTTGGTAACTAAGAATGACTGATAAAATAGTAGTATGGAAGGGGAAGGTGACAAAATTATTCACAATTACTAAAATGATATATGAAGTAATTACACTGTTTACAAAATTTCACTCATATATAGGAACTAACATGGGATAGCATGCACTCAAAAACTGCTGTGAAAAATTATCATACTAACAGGTTTTACAGTAATTGACTGCTTATGAGTTGTTGGTAATATAATTGATATTGCTAATAGGTTTGTGTACTGTTCCACATAAATAGCAACTAACATAATATAATATGTAGTCACAAATTACAGTGAAACATATCATGGTAACTGGTTGGTAAGAAAATAACTGGTTATTAGATGCTGGTAACAAGTGTATACACTGTTCCACATAATAAGTATTAATTAACACGGGATTGTATTTGTAGATTACAGGAGATATTGGTTATACTAATGGGTTGTTGCTAACTTGTTGTCAATATATAATAATATTATCAATTATATAGTAATATTGACATTACTAATAAGTGTATGTACTGTTCCACATCCCCGAGATTATTCTCACATGGGATCAAAGTGAACATATATATCTATCTATAGAAATACTTTTATTGTCATTAAACAATAGCAATAGACATCAGATTTGTAGTATTAAAAAAAAACACATGTCAACGTGATTTTAATAAATTAGATTAGTCAGGTCCACTTCCTCCTTTTTTGTAAGGCCACAAAAATATATATATTTTTTTCTGATAAACAGTTAATTTAATTTAATCGCAATGGAGCATGTGCCCAGGTAGGAAATTCTCTACATATCTATTTACCCATTCCTTGTTTTAAACCATCAATTTATTGAGCACAACTTCCCCACCCGCCAACTTTTCTCAGGAATGAAACCAGGAGCATAAGTCGTTCTTCCTGTTAAAATAAATGACTGGTTCTACTCCATAAAGAACATCGACATTTAGAGATGCTGGAAGTCAACAATAAACCATGTAAATATGATAAGATTTATATTGTGCAAAATATTAACACCATCAATGCCTACATTGCTGAATATGAATTTAGCATATGACTGTCTCAATTGGAGAAGTCTGTGATTGCCAATCACGCTACTGAATACTCATAAATATTATATTTCACCTACATACTGGGAATGCCTTCATACACACAACCTGCGGCCATGGTTAGTGTTTCCATTCCAAGTACTGCTCCTAATTTTTATACTAATATCCATCCAAGTTTCATCACCAATATATGCCATGTACACTCCCAGCACTATCTTTAACCTCTAACTTTTCTCAAATGATTAACAGGAAAAAATACCATGAGGTAATATTTATGGGGAAATTAAAGATAAAACATGCCAACCATTCACCAGTTGAAAGAAGGAGGACAGCAGCAACAAAATACACTCCACAAACACGATATTTTGGGCTATGACCTTATTCGTGAAAATAGTAACTTGTGACTGAGCTCCTAAGGCATCTGCGTTCAATACATCCAAACAAACAGTGTTTTGATTGTTATTATTAAGAGTTGAGGTGGTAGGGGATCAGAAACTAAATATTAATCATGGGAAAGAAATTAATCAAAATAAAATAAATATAAAGCAGTCATGTGAGAGAGGTAAAAATATTATTAAAAAATGTGAAAGATAAATAAATAACTAAATAACATCAACAACAAAATTTTGAAGTAAAATATAGCTATATAAATTAATTATACTAGGAGGTGATGGGTATTCCAGGGTGAGGAAGGTATTCCCTGAGGCTGAGGCCAGAGAATGACTGTGTAATGCGAGTGTTAGGAGTGTAGATTTGGTGAACTGTTTTAGTACAGGGGTCACGCCAGCAAAGGTTATGCTAGCTGGCAAGACAGAACAGTGAACATCAGGGTTAAATGGAGAAAAAAAGAGTAGAATGGACAGGCTACACCAAGAAGTAATCTCTAGTATACAAGGTGTTAAAGAAACACATGACTGGTTGGTTAAATCATGCAACGGCCAAAAAGAATTACAATTGGCTGCAAGACAAGCAAGGAGAGAGTATTTCACAAGCATCCGAAAAAGGACAACATGTCAGCTGCGCGGTAGTGGATCTGCATGTGGACCATGTGGAATGTTGACCAGATCGCGGGCATTTTCTATAATCTTGCCTAGCAGTAATAAGAGCCGCAAAGTCTGTCGAATTCGTACGGTAACCTGATCAGATCAACATGTGTTATTTGGGGCACCACGTTTTCTAACTGCAACCTGCCTTCTTCAAGATGAGGTTTTATGTCAAAACTTTAATTGTAATGTGGAACTGGTACTGGCCTGGGCATTTCTGTTTTGAAATAAACTGTTTGAGTATGATCTTCTGAACTCTTGTGAACATTCATTAGTAGCAACCTTCTAGTGAAAAACATTTGCATTAGTAATTTTAATGAACTTCCCAAATCCCAGGTGGTGAACATTATTAACTTTTGAATCTGTGAAAATCTTACCCAGTGCTCAGCAGTATACCAGTATGTACCTTCCATGGTCTAAATTATTCCTATCAGCTCTGTTAAGTCATCAAGTGATAATAAGGTGCAGAAGAGTGTTTTCTGAAGCCTATGGCAGAGTGACGAGAACTTGTGTGGATTAACAATAAGTTAATGGCTGGAAGCACACCCAGCTACCAAGCATAACATCCCACCATTCAAGATTCGTCATTACATCTGGTTTCCAGAATCAGAATGTGTGTGTGTGTTTTTTTGTTTTGTTTTTTTGTTTTACCTATGGCTTTACGCCTCGTCGACGTTGAAGTCATTACTCATTGCAATCGAGGATATTAGAGGCGGGATGAGACTGGGGACAAGGAACTGGAAGGAATTTGGCCATGGCCTTTTGAAAGAAGCATCCCGGCATTCGCCTGGAGTGATTTGGGGAAACAATAGAAAACCCAAATCCAGATGTCCGGGCGGGGATTCGAACCACTGTCCTCCCAAATGCGAGGCCAGAGTGTTAACCACTCACCCACCATGCTTGGTCCCAGAATGTGCTGGGAGGTAATTCCCACCTCAAGAGTCAGATGGGACATGGTTGCAGGGAGTACACTGATAGCTCTGACTATGAACCAGTTACTGATATCACAAGATCGTGGGAGCTACTGTGGGTAGTAATAGAATGGTCTTTATTTTGGGGGTAACTGTGACCATTTATTCCAGTGGATGAATAGTTTGTTATGATGCCAACAGAAGAATTTGGGCAATGGAGGAGGTGAGTTGGTGTATGATGTATGAAAAATGAAAGCAAATCCTTGTCTCCCACCTAATTGTTTGAGGTACAGCCTATGATGAGATAAGTTTGAACAGTGGTAGGATTTGTTGGATGGATGCATAAATTATGTTGGCAGTGAGACGTATTACAATGGAATAATCCATGGTTTAGGAACTTTTTGATGGTTGGTATATGTGGATAAGTAAATTGTTCACATTACTTGGTATGTTGAGGGTGACAAGAGGTGTTGTAGGAAGGACAGCGTGGAGAATGTGATACATTTCTGGTATATGAGAGACAGTGAAATTGCTTGCTAAACTGAACAAAAGCCTCACCGACACCCACCAAATGGTTCAGGATGTCTGGGAGATTTTTATTTAGAGATGGCACATTTCAAAGTCCCCTCATCCCAAGAAGATAAATAAGCAAATCAAAAGTGAAAATTAAGCTCAAGGTCTTTTTTAATGCCAAGAATTTGGTTCACAACAAATTCTCACCACAAGTGAAGACAGGAGCTTTATCTACTATATGGGAGTAATCGACAATTTAAGAGAAAGGTTCATCCATTCTCAAAAGGAGATTGCCACTGAACCAGCAATTCTCTTCTGAGATTCTGTGACTTCCTGGCTATGTACAGTTTGCAGTGTTTCACCAGCTTTCCTATAATCCTGGCATGGCTCAGACAAAATTCTTTTTGTTCCAAGGGAGCTCATTTTAAAACTATTGAAACAATCTAACTGTTTTGACAAAGGCTCTAAATGAACTTCTCACCTTTCAGGATGTGTAGCATGCTTATAGAGGTTTCTGACAAAAATGTGTGGAAGCCCAAGTGGAGTATTTTGAAGAAATTTTAAGTCAAACCCTGTTTTTTTGTACTGTTTTTGTCTGCAGACCTCCTTCCCTGAAATTTGGTATAAAGAAATGAAACTAGTTTACTTTCCTTTCCATATTACAGCTTTTCTTCTGCTCCACTGTTGCTGAAATTTCAGTAATTTGAATTATAGGAATATCAACAATGGATAGAATACTATAAAAAAGTTTATACTGCTGCTGTAGATAAGAATGTTATCAAATATGTATCACAGTAGAACCCTTTAAATAAGTAGTTAATATTTCTCATGAAAAATGGAAGCAAATCCTTTTCTCTCAAGAGAATAGAACTGTTTAATTATGGGGGAACTGCCCTTGAATATTTATTTCTTTAGCTGATTAACAAATGCTGGAAAGGAAAGATAGTTTTAGCTGAATCGGGAGTGGTAAAAAAATTGAAGAATATGCTTGTACCACAGAACTACTTGTATTCTGGACAGTAAATACAAACTCTACTTCTATATAATAACAAATCACTTTGATCCTATTTCTTATTCAATTTTGTTATGATAAGAAAGCGATTTTAAGCCATGAAGATCATGCACAGGTAATGTGATTCTCATAAAACAAATAATATAAAAACAAATAGAATTTAATTTGGAGACCAAAAAGTCTTTCTTGGATTTTCAATAGGCATTTGCTCACATTGACAGGAATGTGCTATGGCAGGTCTTGAATCAGAAAGGTTTCTCCACAAATGTAATAAATGTAAAATAAGTTCCTATGACTACACAAGCATTTATGTCAACACTAGAAATGAAAACTTATAGAAATCTTACATATAACGAAGAATATGACAAAGCTGTGATTAATCACATACAATTTTCAATATCTACACAGATGATCTTTAAAAATATTGAAACATCTTTTTGTAATATGAATTTAATTTAGGCAGAAATTGGAGGACCATTCCATAATTCACTCAGATGATAATGAACAACCATCTAAAAACCTTAGTCACCATTGCCTGTATACCAGGCTGTTTTCATCCCAGTGTGGTAGCACTTAATGCATCTGAGTGAAGAGGTTGGTTTATCATAAATCACAAATCTGATATTATCAGTAAATCACAAATTGGATATTATTAGTAAATCAATATTGGCAACCCCTGTCAAATTAAATAAACAATATATAGATAATTCCTAGCTGTCTGTCTAAAGGGGGTATAAATATCCACAAATATAAGATTTAAGAACATGGTAACATTTTTTTCCGCCTCAGACACAACAAATAAAAAACATAAGAAAAATAATCTGAGGTTTTGTGAAACAATATAACCAGCATTGACATTAAATAGCTACATAATATATTATACTATTTTAGTGAAAGCAAATTAGAGATATTTTTATTGTTTACCTACCGATACCCATCTCTCTCCAGTTCATAGGTTTCTCCAAGCAATGGATTAAATGGTTTTCCTAGTCGTTCCCAATTAGATGCAAGGGCACTCACAGCAAAAGCGGCTACATACTAAAAACATAAAAATAAATTGAAAGCACAGAAATAGTGAATCAATGAAGCAACCTCAAATTGAAGAGAAATTGCTACACAGGGATTTCATTAAAATGTATTAGTTTAATTTAATTGCCATGGAGTGCACACTCTGGTAGCAATTTCCCTACACACCCATTTTTCCTGTTTCCTGTACTTAACCATTGTTGCTCTCAACAAATTTCATCTTTAAATTCTTTTAGTGTTATTAGTTATCTAGGTATGAAAGAAAATCTTCCCACAGCCTTTGTCTGAAATAAAATATTAGCTTGTGGTTATGGTCATCTTTTACCTTCCATTCACCTCTCTTAATTCTTCCACCAATAACTTTCCAGGCCTCATTACCAATATACACGTTATACAGTTTCTCAAATATTTTCATTAGAAATGTTATTAGAGCAATAAATTTCTCAATTATAAATAAATAACAACAAAGTATCAATAAATGCATAATTCATAACAACTGTTACAAAAAATGCATTATATGCAACGTAAGTATGAGGTTGCCCCAAAAGGTTACTGAAAATAAATCATCACCTACCAAATTTTAAGGGCTGCAAAAAGTGTAGAACATGTAAGACAGACACAAAAATGTAACATTTCAGAATAGAATCTTATTCATGCAGTAGAGAATGAGTCATTTGATTCCAGAGGTGTGCACACGGGGAATGTTACCCCATGACTGGTGAAGCAGTGGAAGTAAGGGGTGTGGGTGATGGGGGTGAATTGTTAAGAAATGGACAGTCGATTTATCAGGAATGTCTGAGATAATGTATCAGGTGGTGGTAAAATGAATATATATCACAAAGGGTACCTAGTATTTATCTGAAAAAGCCATCTCACTTCTACTGAGGAAGAGCCATGCTCGAAAATTTTATTCTTTGTGTGTTCGTGTTTTTTTCGTGTACCAACCCCGCTGGAATCCCCTTCTTTGGTAAGCGGTGGTTTTTTATCCTATCCAATGTCCAATATATATATATATATATATATATATATAATAACAATGAAAAAAAGGACGCTAAGTAGCGGAAAGGAATGAAAGTAGGATAGGGAAATGAGCCACCTCTTACCTTTAGATGATGGATGTGGAGCGCGAACACACAGAAAAGACACAAACACAAATAATAAAGTAATTCTCGGGGAAAAAAAAACCCTTCGTCAATGTTCTCTTGTTGACGAAGGGTTTTTTTCCCGAAAATTTCTTTATTATTTGTGTTTGTGTCTTTTCTGTGTGTTCGCGCCCCATTTATATATATATATATATATATTAGACATTGGGATAGGAGAAAAACCACCGCTTACCAAAGATGAGGGCTTCGAGCTTAGCTCTTCATCAGGTTGTAGGATGAGGTGGCTGCCCCGCGGAAGCTAGCAACCAACTGAGGAGACCACACGGGGTGCACATGGTCAGATCGTTTTTAGTAGATTCCCCCCCCCCCCCCCCCATGTTTTCCTTGGTTTGTTTTATGCCAGTGACCTTATGACCGCAACCTCGTTTCCACTGTGCAGTCTAATTATCATTTTCGGGCTTAGGTCCTTCCACCCCCACCCCCGCCTCCCGCCATGTTGTTTCTCCCCCCTCCCTCTCCACCCCAACCAGCCGACCATGTGCACCCCGTGTGGTCTCCTCAGTTGGTTGCTAGCTTCCGCGGGGCAGCCACCTCATCCTACAACCTGATGAAGAGCTAAGCTCGAAAATTTGTATTGTGTTTGTGTGTTTTTTCGTGTTTTGACGCTGCTGGAGCCCTCATCTTTGGTAAGCGGTGGTTTTTCTCCTATCCCAATGTCTAATATATCCGCTCTCAGTGCCTTTGTTTCCAAACAATCTATATATATATATATATATACATATACAAAAGATGTGTGTGTGTTTTCCTATAGTTCACTTTTCAGTCACCACTACCTAGCACAGATCACTGGTCTTTGTGTATTGAAGTAGCATGGAGTTTCCTGTCATGCACAACATCGGCCGAATATCGATAGCTGTATGGATGTGGGAGATATGATGGTTAAAAGTGGTCGATGCAGGGCATTTCCATATTTCGACCAAAGACATGTGTCTCCATATATGTCACTCTGCTGCCACAACTACATAGCATAGACCATTGGTGTTTGTGTGTGGTAGTGGTATCGTGTCTCCTATCATGTACTATGGTGGTTATGTGGTAATGTGTTGTTGAAAATGTGAGTGTGTTTGACGAAGTTTTAAAATTGTGTTTTATTTATTTATTCTGCTTGAAACTATTGATTTATAGTGAATTTTACTTTCCTCTGGTTCTTTATTATTATAAACAATTTTTATCGCACCAAAAAGTGTTGAAATAGCGATATGGTCTTATAACAAAAATTGAGTGTTTACAAGTTGAACTCTTGAAGATTTCAGTGATTTAGATGAGTTTAAAAGTTGTTTTCTGTTATTAACTGTCTATTAGAGCTGTTATTACATATTGATTTACTTTTCTGATTTTAAATCACCCTATATTTGGCTATGAGCTCCAGTTTCAGCTTCTGTATGATTTCCGTCCCCCATATCCTGTAGTGATGAGGTGAACAATTTTACAAGTTCTGAGATGCTTATACCATCCCCTATGCCCTGTAGCTAAGAAATGTAGAATTTAACAAATTCTAAGGCGCTTACATTGTGTTTCCTTTAACATCACAGATTAACAATATGAATGTCCCAATGAAGTATATCCAGAACAATTTAGGACTTTTTTTTGGCAAGAAGTGTTTCTTCTTCTTCTTTTATCACTTGTAGCTTTGTATCTGATAATTACCAAAGTAAGTAGAGGTGGGAAACAAATGGGTTAAAGAAACAAGAACGATTTTGAGGAACCACTCTGGTATTTGCCTCGAGCAATTTTGGAACACTACAGAATGGATGGCTGGATGGAGATTTGGAGATTTCAACTGACATCTTCCCGATTTCCAGAACCAACTGTTACCACTCAGACATCAGGCTTGGTTCAAAACTTTTCTTACGGCAAGATACAATATTTATTAGCTGTGATTTCCACATTTAAAGACAAACACGAAGACAATATCAAATTCTAAGATGATGAGAAAATTTTAATTGGTTTAATAATATAAACATCAAAATAAAAAATTAGGAAGGGGGAAGAAATACCCACTTGTTACAGATGATGACAGGAACCATATCAGAAATATTGTAACTATTGGGTGTATACCTACCATCAGTGGAACATGGCACACACAAGATGGGATGGGAATTAGCCATTGATTCCCATTTTGTGTGCATGATATTCTTCTGCTTATAAAGGGCATAAACCTGATGACTATAATGTTTCATGTAAATTTGTATCCTTCTCATATTCCGATGCTTTCCTGTCATCATCTGTGATAAGCATTGGTTTCTTTTCCTTTCCAATTTTTTTAACTAGTATCTACCATTAGTTATCTCCTTGCAGTCAAAATCAAACAATATACCTTGGAGTCAAATTTTCATTGAAGAGATTATAATTCTAGAAGCCAAATATTATGACACTGCAAATTTAATACATACTACTGTTTAACAAGAGCACAGAGGTTACTCAAGTAAATTTACCTGCATCCGACTCACGGGGTCTTCCTCTTCAGATGCTCGCCTCAGAAGATGAGCATATTCCATGTATTCAACCATCCTTTGCAAAAAGCTAAGTGGTTCATTAAATATAACAGGCATGGTGATCTTGCTCAGTTCTTTGCCAATGCAATTTTTCAGCACAGACCAAATGGAGAAATCATTTCGGCTGAACATAGGAACTGGCAAACATTGTCTGGAAGTAAGAGGGTAGTACAATTAATGAATAAAGCTTCTCTGTGTAATATGGGAGGTTAGAATCAAAAATTCTTAGCATTAATTATAAGTGAAAAATCAATTATTTACATAGTAATGATAAAATTAAATTGAGAGATCCACACCATGGAAACATTGTGTGAAAGACTACATTTCAGTGTTTCCTGTTAATCGTAAGTCCAGAATCTGGCAAATATATTCCCTAATATTTACTTATTTGGCTACAAATATATATATATATTCAACCAGGAAGTGAAATTTTTTTTGTTAGTCACACATTCTAAAGGCAATTGTGGTATACTGGCATACTTAATCAAAATGATTATCACATAATGTTCATGCAAAAGGTTAATATAACTGAAAACAGATACAGATTATAACAGAATAAGGGGTCGGTAAACTATGTGGCTCCATTTTGGGCTCCCCCTCCCTCCCCCTCTGGTGTGGCACATGGCTTATTTTCTTCATTTATTCCAGAAGACATTTTCTATTGTTATGTCTTAACAGATAAGGTTAAAATTATTGTACTGATATTTGCATTAAGCACTTTTTTATAATCTATATATATTAAGATGAATGTATGTATGTATGTTTGTTTGTTTGTTCTTCATACAAATTCACAGTTTTCATCCGATCTCGATTAAACTTTGAACACTTACCCTTTGAAACAAGGAGAAAAATACTGTCCACATTTGGTTGAAAAATTATCTGTATAAATAATACATGTTGTCTTATAATTTTGAAAAATAACTGAACGGCGATAGACAGACGCGTTGGATATGGAGGTCTCTGTGCCGCTTTTTCCATGTAGCGGTCAGGTAGCTAAGTGGTTAAAGCGCTTGCTTACTAATGTCTGGGTTGTGGTCTCCAGTTCAAATCTCCATGGAGGCAAAGATTTTTAAAAATTGTTTTTGATCGTAAGAGTCACCCTGAACCGTCGGTTAATCGGATTGAATGTTAAATTGTAGATATCACAAATTTAGGGGTACAATGGGAGGCAAATCATGGGTAGTCTTGCAATGCCCTAGGTGTACGTTTTTTACATTCTATTGATCTCTCAGGGGTGATTTGCAGTCAGTGTGAGTGTGATATGCAGTAATAATACTATAAATGTGGAAATAAGTCTCTATCTTTTTATTACGTTTTGATGACTAAATGCCTATACCGATATTGATGGAATTTGACAAGAAAATCTGTATGATTAACAGTTGTAGTCATGAAATTTTGGGAACTTTTGAATGGTGACAGAGAAATTGCGTCGGTTGCTCAAGTTGCGATTCTCGCGCTTTATGTTAGTGTATAATTTGTTAATAAATTCTGTTTAGAGAAATACGTATTATTTAGTATAGATGTCGATTTTCTCTGTCCTATTACTTTGTGTCTGCTTAAATGTTTCTGGCACCAGTTTATTTTGCCTTCTTTTTTGACATGCCTTGCAGGCGTAAACTGGCCTAAGTTGTAGCTCTAGCAGAGCACGAGTAGCTAAAGTTATTAGAACCCAAGAATCGGTGAAGAAGAAGAAAATTCCAAGCTGAAATAAAGTTGCCCTTAGTAAACATCCCCCCCCCCCCAAACATCCCCTCATATTTGTTTGTTTTTCTGTTTTTAAATATGTTGGAAATTGATTCTCTTCAAGAGACAGGTTCAATGGTAGAATGATATAGTGATGGCTTTCCGGTCATATTACGCCAACTCTGTGTTGTTTGGGACCAATCCTTCGCTACCAACAAATTTCTATATTCAATTCTGGCAAAGAAATTCTTAACCCACGCGTACGAAGTCACGGGTATCAGCTAGTTATAAATGTTCTGATTGAAATGTTGACACTAGCATCTCCTGCAAATGATAAATTATTGGGAAAAAAGTCTTTTTCAGGCAAAGTCAGAAATCTTTTCCTTTTTGAGGTGTTATTAGAAATATTCTCCTTTTCTAATTCATTATTGTTAATTAATTGATAAGAATGAACAAACCATAGCAGCTGAGTAAACTCTTCCACCTTTCTTTCTATGTTACCAGGGAATGATTCTTTGATATGTTTAAAAGATTTCTGTGACTCACTGGATAGTGAAAAATCGTTAGAAAAACATTTTCAGTAAGTATAGGAAAGTTTATTGTACAGTGCTACTACACACCTCAATTTGAACTTGAAATAACACTTCGGTGAACACTACAATTAAAGTTGCAATTAAATTCACTTGACAGAACAAAATTAAGATTATTTTATAAACAAGTGGTTTAGTCACACAAGGACGATCATAATCAAAACAGTTTCATTTCAAACCATCCAATTAATATGAACTGTCACTGCTTTGGAAAATCCCCATGTGACATCTATAAACAAATTCGAGTCGAGGTACAGCATGTCTAACTTTGTTTTTCTTACTTTAAATTTCAAGTTGCCTGTGAACTGTTATATGTTTGTTACTAACTGAATTTTTCTCTATAAATTAAGCATACTTTTCTCTTTCTAGCTCTTTTTTCTAAAAAGATCGAATTATTTTTGATTTGAAATATCTCCTTATATAAATTTTAAAAGCACACAAAAACCACTTTAAAGTGATTGTCGTTCTCCGCTTTCTTAGTGGAAACGAATGCAACAAAATTCACCACGACTGAAAAACAACGTTATTTGAGTATTAAGTCTTTTACAAAAATGTTTTAGAATTGAATTAAAAAGTGTTTTCTTGTTAAGAAAAGCTTTATAAAAGTTATCTTCTACACAATTATATGAGATTCTTCATTACAGACTTACTATCAGTGGCATGAAAACCTATACAGGTATACCCTAAATATCACATAAGACCTCATTTTCCTCTGATACCCTCCTGATATTGTATATAAACAAATACCGTGGTTGTACAACTCAAGTTCTGCACTCCATAAAGCTGACTGTAGCTCCACATTCAACACCAAGTTCTCTTGGTCATCAAACAATTAACCAGAACCTTCATGGCAGACATGACATTCCATGCTTGAAAGGCAAATCACTCATCCAAAAATTTTACCCACTACCACTTGCTCATCCTTAAACAGGCCACCAAATCTAAGAAACCTCTTGGCCCACAAATACCTACTGATTCTCCGAAACTACCACACTGATTGTTTCCAGGCAACGGACCACGTTACAAAATTTGTGTTCAGTCACTAACACCCATTCAAATCCTACTACAGGAATATTTTTTCTATTATTAGACATGTGGACCATTCAGAGGTAGCCCATGTCAGTTCACACAACTCTAACCTGTTGTACAGATAGTTCTATCAGAGTTTTTCTTGAAATGAATTCTTCACAGGAGTTCAGTAGGATAGTGTCATAAAATTATAACATTTTGGCAACCTGCTCGGTTGTCTTCATTAGGTCTACTACTTTAGATATTATTACCTGAAATCACAAACTAGACTGGCTTAGCAGCCGGCAAAAATGTAACTCTGTCTACCGATGATTTCCAGGATGCCCAAACAGCGCACGGCAGAACTGGAGAGCGTGATCTGTCAACTGAGGGTATCAATGTTGCATACTGCGTACGGAACCATACCCGGTCACCCATCCAAGTACTCGCCACGCCCAATGTTGCTTAACGCGCGATCTACCAACAGAGAGTATCAATGTTGCGGACCCCGGCCAGCACCACCGTTTTGTCAAACTCTATCTTATACTCCACATCGAAAGCATGTTCAGCTATCATGGAATTTTTTACTTTTACCAATCTTAAGTGTCATTTGTGCTCGGTAATACGTTCAGCGATCGTTCTGACTGTCTGTCCGATGTGAACTTTCCCGCATTCACATGATATGGAATAAACTCCAGAAATTCTTAGGCCTAAATCATCCTTAACAGAATGAAGCACATAACATATCTTGGCAGGCGACCAGAGAATGCTTTTTATACCAGACCGCACCAAGAGTCTTCCAATCTTTCCCGACATATTCCCGGCATATGGCAGAAAGGCAAGAGTTTTCGATGGTTCATATTGTTCAGTCGGTGGTCTAGGTGGCTTCTGGATAAAGGCACGCTCTATCTGTCACCAAGAGTAGCCATTCTGTTAAAAAACAGTCCTCAGATGTTTGAACTCCATCGGTAGGCTCTCACGATCGGAAATGGCTCTCGCTCTGCATACCAATGTGGTCAATACAGATTTGCGTTGTGCCGGGTGATGGTAACTGGTTGCACCCAAGTAATGTTCAGTATGGGTGGGTTTGCGGTACACACTATGTGCCAGTGATCCATCATTAGTGCTTGATTAAGATGTCCAGGAATGGGAGGCACCCATCCTTCTCAACTTCTTTCGTAAACCATATGTTGGGATGGATCCTATTAAGGTGGTCGAGAAAGTCATCCAATGCTTCCATAACATGTGACCAGCCAGAAAAAGTGTCATCAACGTAGTAATAGAAGCAAGTGGGTTTGAGGGTAGCACTCTCAAGAGTCCTCTCTTCAAAATCTTCCATGTAGAAGTTAGCTACTACCGGTGAGAGCGGAGATCCCACGGTCACTCTGTCGGATTGTTCATAGCACTTACCTCCATACATGAAATAAGTAAAAGTAAGTATGTGATCAAAGAGGTCTGCAGTACTCGGCTGAAAATTACGGCGAATCAAGTCCAGAGTGTCCTTGATACTACTAACCTTTTGGAACTTCATAGATGGAAACAAGCTGAGCTATATATAATTTTTTTGTCATTTTCAAATTTATTATTTATTTATTTAATAATTTAGTCTATTAAGAAGCATGTGTGACTCTTAGTCAGCATTGTCCTTCTTTTCTTCTTGTTCTTCTTATCTTCACAAAACCTCTTACTTTCATGCCTCTCCTTTCATTTATTATTTATTTCATTTTTATTTTGTTACTTTGCATAACCTTTCTGAGAGACTTTACTGTGTTGAATTATCAAATATCTACTTCTTCTTCATGCCATATATCTCATGTCCATGCACAATTCAGATTTTAACTGAAAATTGTAAAATGTATTCCTGTTCGTGTGTTTGTTGTAGCCTTTCTGCCCACATCTATGGTGAGTTATGGGTTTTCAATGCCAGACACCATTTTCATTGTGATAATCACTGTTATAATAAATCACTAGACGACCCGCGCAAAACTTTCACAAGTAAAATATGATTGATAGTGACATAGGCAGTCTATAGTAAGATGAAAGAAGAACTGGCTCATTTGTAGCAATGGTTTAATGTTCAAGTGTAATAAGTATGCAGATTAACACAATGTCTTACTAAATTAATAGAAAAATCTTTTGGAGGGGTAAAACATATATACAATACAAGCTCATAATGAAAATTTACATTACTAAAAAGAAAATTACTTTACAAAAAAATGATAAGACCCTTACTGTAGAAAACACACACAGTTTATAAATATCTCTGACATGTGACACTGCTATCTAGCATTAATGTGATTTACCGTTATCGATGGCAGCAAAGCCTAACTGCTTCGCTCTGAACTGCCTTATACATGTGATCTTGATAGTTAATACTTTTGCCGTTTTATGGGTCGAGTTCTGTTAAATTGCTTTCTTAATTTACGATTTGAACAAAGCAGAAACCTTAATATTTAAAATGGTACCTCATTTATCAATCGGAGTCTAAAAAAATGTAAACAGATCCTGAAGATATTACGAGATAACTACAAAAGCTAAATAAGTTTAATGAGGCTGGTGTGGAAAATATTACCATACATGTATAAAACAGGGGGGGTTACAACATTGCACCATATTTTGAAATGTAATATGCATTCAATTTGGAGCCTTGTTACTTACCAGATGACTGGAAAGGTTCGAAACAATATAAGAGCCACAACAAATTATGTTTAAAACTACAAGCCAATTGGTTTGAAGTAGGTAAATTGATAGAGAGACTGATATGTAATCACACATAACAAGGTTTAGGCGAGGATATTCAGGTGAGCCTCAGTGAGTCATATGAAAAAATAGTTCAGATGCAAAGGACAAGGGAGGTTAATTGAAAGTGTTGCAACTAACTCTCTATGGTATTAGACAGAATGAGTTATAAAATAGTCATAAATCATTTAAAAACTATTGGAGGGTATAAAAAAGTAAGCTCCAGGTTAGATGAATTCTTAAAAGGTAGAAACCAAAAAGTTAATGTAGAAAATGAACTATCAAAGGACATTGTATTAAAAATTAGATTACCATTGGTAATGTATTTGAACCATTGCTATTCAATAATTTAATGCAAAATGCAAAATGGGAGAGGACTGTGAACAACTACAAGTGTATCTGGACAAGATATATAGCCAATAGGTTAAACCAGGAATTAAGATAAAAATAAAACATTCAGCTTCTCAGGTAAACAGATACAAAAATTAAGGGTTTTCATTAAAATAGTGTTAAGGAGGTATTTCTTGTTGAATAACTGAAGTATAAATATCTTGGCATAACATTTGATAGTAAACTCAACTGGCAAAACACATTGGGCAGATGGTAAGGAGATGTTGCAAAATCCTTCATTTACTGGAGAGAGTGATAAGGGGATGTGATAGGGAAGAGAAATAACTGGTTTCCAAAACCTTGGTCAGATCACTGCTTGCATATTTGAGTATCAAATACAGCAGGTAGAGAGGGAGCAAGATATTATTTTTATTTATTTTTGTGAAGCTAAACACAATCAGTAACAGTTATAATGGAGTTGGGTTGGGAGTCATTGGGAGAGAGGAGACAAGTAAAGAAACTGTTGGGAATGTATGCTGAGTATATTGGTGATAAGTTGAATTAGGAGTAGTATATGAAATGAAAGAGATAACCATGACCATAAGCAGGCACAATTAATACAGTGTAATAGTAGTAAGCTGGTTAGATCACACTCAAAGAGTCTGAGAAAAGGAGAAATTGGAAAGTAAGTGTATAGGGAATTTTCTGCTCAAGCATGTGCAATTAAATTAAATTATAAATGACAGTACATAATTACTATTGTAGACCACACAGCTTATTTCAATGTCTACCCAATAAATCTTCTGCAGAACTATAGCTTATCGGAAAATAATTTAAAACTTAGAAATATTACTTAATCATGAGATACTGGAAGAAATAATAAATGTTTCCTATAATTTATTTATATCAACATCGAAGACTTTCTAATGTCATTCAACTTTTGTACTATTACTGAATTAATTAAAAAAGTCTTATATTAGAGGATTTTAATTACTTTTAGTTTCTTCATGCAGTTTTCTTTTTTAAAATGTGTCATTGTCCATCCATAATATACACTATGAATACAAAATATTATATTGAATTGAATTGCAATGGAGTGCATGCTCCAGTGGTAATCCCCTTCATCATTTATTTACCCCTCATTATTATTATCATAGGATATACCTTGAATGTAAATTCCCCCACCTGTTTACTATTGGAATTTATGAAATTTAACTTTAAATTCCTTCAATGTATTTGGTAAATTATTCATCACTTCAATTGGCAATTTATTCCAATCCCTGACACAAAAGAAAATTCTCCCACTCCCTTATGCATAAAATTGAGTGGTCATGGATATCTTTTCCCTTCCATGCACTACTCCTAATTCTGTATTCTTGGACCAATATCATTCCATACCACATCACCAACATATGCCTTGCACACTCCCAGCACTCTCTTCACCCTCCTCCTGTCTTCCAATGAATCCTAATCCTGCTCCTTTATGATATCATTTACTGACTGGCTCTGATGCTAATTTCCAGAAACAAATCTAGTTGGTCTCCTTCAAGTGCCCCCCAACTCCTGCATATAATACCCAAAATGTGGGTCCCAAACTGCTCCTCCATGATCAAGCAATAGTCTGACTAAAGTTTTGTAATACAATTCATTCACTTCTTTGATACATCCTCTCATAGTCTCTCCAGTAAATGAAGGATTTTGAAATCATTTCCTACCACATGTCCAATGTGTCCTACCCAGCTGAGTTACCTAATAAGATAACTCTTCATGGCACTCATCTTGGCATTCCATATTGATCTGCCCAGTTAGATATTATATTCACGTCACCCTGCAGCTCTTCACAGTCTTTTTACAATTCGATCCTATTATATAAGATTATGTCATCTGCAAATAACCAAATGTCTAAATGTACACCATCAACACAATCATTCATTATAATAATTAATAGCAATAGCCCCAATACACTACCTGGGAACTCCCATAATTACTTCTACATCTTTTGATAGTGCATTTCCTATTTTGGTAAGGTTTTCTTCCCTCACTGAATGAACATTTCATTCCCAGTGCTGAACTTCTTCTCCCCAATAGTCTCATCTTGTTTATTCATTCTCCCACTTCAGTAAGAAGCTAGACTCATATATTTTCCCTTTCATACCCATAATCTATACCCCAGTAGTTCATGTACTACATCAGTGAATACAAATGAGTGATAATAATCATCTCTTACTAGTATAAATACCCCTCCACTCTACCGAGCTTGGAATGGGGGTGATAAGACACTGGAATTTGGAAGGATACAAGTTAAAATCCTCACCCTGCCAACCAGATTTTGTTTTCAATATTTACAGAAATCACTTCAGGATGAATCCTTCAAAACACCATGGTGGAATTCTTTACATTCCATGTTCCAAATGCAAACCTGGCCCTAATGACCTTGATGTTAGTGAAGTATAAAGCCATAATAAAAATAATGTTCCATATGTATGTTACACACAGTAATCCTCAGAAAAAAAAAAAAAAAACGCTCATTGTCTAGTACCCATTCCTTTAACCAAGAATCAATGCCCAAAAATATGTGTGCATGATGAATCTCCCATTAGCTACCAAACTCTATAAAAACTTATTCAATACAAGCTATACTTATAATAAAATTGTAAACAGGAAAAAATATATATATTTGAGATACTTTTAAAAAAATGTGTTGGAGTACTATTAATAAGCTACAGAGGAGAATAAATATACTTTTTATTAATATTATTATTTCTATCTGTCTATGTTTGGATGAAAGGAATTTAAAAAAAAAAAAAAAAAAAAACTGGTCTGTGTTTGATGAGGTGTCATTTATTGTACAGCACATGGTCTAGCAGATAAAATATGGAAAATTTCATTTTGTTGTTAAGACAAAAAACTTGAGAAATTAGCATCAGTCTTTCATTGAATGTGATCATGAAAAATTTAGGGGTTGGATTTTGATAGGTTTCATTTAAAATATGACCCACCAGTTTTCCATTGAACATGATTCACTAAAGCACTTGCCATATTTTTATTTGATTTATTTCAATTAATATAATGTGTGGGGTCCGTGGGTAAAATATGATTTGAAAAAAATTGGGGGAAAATGGGATAATATTTCATTGAAAAAGATTCACACAAAAACTCATCACATTTCGATGGGGTTTTGATTAATTCAGAGCCTGTTATTCAGTGGGAAATTAGGATATGTTTCATTTTGACATGATGCCGACAATAATGGGAGTCATATAACCTAAATTTTGCTAATAAATGATCAAAATTAGTTTAACGAGTTCCAAACTAATAAGAATCTAATTGTGTAGCATGTTTAAAATCATTTCCTTGCAGTTATCAAGGGATAAGTAGGAGTAAACAGTGAAATTCGATCATAATGATTTGTCAACATTGGCGTTATAAAGATATTTGCATATTTTAGAATAGAAAACATTGCCTTCATGTTTAGATATGCAATAAGTCATAAAGATGAAAACGAAGTAGGACACTTTAGGGGTATAAAATAATACAGATGAGATATGTGAGATTTAAGTTGAAATTCACAAGTTGTAAAAAACATCAGAAAGATTAGTTAAATAACTACGTAGCTCCAAGTTTTCAAACCACAAGAAAGATTCATAGCTGAAAAAATGTATCAAATTTTAGACTAAATTTACAAAATGAAAATCTCACACACAGGAGTTTAGCCACATGCAGACTGGAAAGTATGTTTAAAAGAAAGTAGAATTTTTTTCTGGGCATAATGGAAGTTTAAAAAAAAAAAAAAAAAAAAAAAGTTCCATGCAGTTCTATTTATGGAAAAATGGCAGGAGGAAATGGTGAAGTTTGAAAATAGATTTTAAGGGGGAAAATGAAAACTATATGAAGGAGATTAGATAACAGTTAAACAACTGCACTACCATTATAAAATTGCATCCTGTAGCGTTTAAAACACATTTCAGCTCTGTAGCACAAATACTTTAGAAGACAGAGAATAAAGAAAAATTTTAAGTCAACATGCAACTGAGGATTGCACTAAGTTAGAAAAATGTAAACAAGCCGGATTATTTATGAAAATATTGGAGAGGATAAGTATGTTATTTTAAAACAAGAATTAACACGATATCTTGAATACTGTGCAAATGAGATAAAATTTCAGGTTTTGCCACTTTAATAAATTTTTACAGACAAATAGCTAAAGTTACAGAAAACTTTATAAGGAGTTGTTTTAACATTTAGCTAAAGGGCTACCTTCCATAAAAGCTTCACAAATATTATAGCTAAAATAAGGTTTGACATTAAATAATATCCTAGAAAATTGCAAAAAGATACCTGTGAGGCTATTTAGGAGGAGCTGGAACCCGTGGAGGGGGCAGTTTTTTTGAAAGCTATCATACGGTGAGGTTGTGTGGCCATACAGCCAATCTGGCACATGCATGGTGAAGAAGTTGGCAAATAGGCGGAAGTGATTCATTTTGAGGAGCCATTTTAGATTATTTTCAACAGTTAGGGGAGATGTGATTTTACTCCAATGTAGTGGAACTTTATTTAGTTAGGGGGTTAGTGAGAGTTGCTTGTGGCTCGTCTCAGGATTTAAACCTGCAATTGTTTATTTTGGAGAAGATTTTCAATGCTTTAATATTTGTTACCATATGATGTATTATTTTCTGAAGAATAATCAGTTTGAATGTTACATGAATGCCTACAGTGGACCTACCTTCATTCCCTCAGATTATAACAGAGGATTGGAAACCGTATTACCAAATATTGTTAGGCTACATTAACAGTCACAGTTTAGCGAAGCTGTTATGCACATAATTACTAACATGAGAAAAAAATAATAATTTTTCGTTGAATGCGAATCATGCAGATATTCATTGAATATAAGTAAGGTTTCAATTAATGTACAGCCGATCATGGTGCAAATGAAGCAGGCTGTGTTTCACTTTATGCAATGTCGAAAAAATGAGAAATTAAGTACAATTTTTCGTCGAAAGTAATTCACACCAAATGCTGGTCAGATATGGTATAGATAGAATTTGAATAATGTTCAGTCAGTGGTAACAGGGTACTATGTTTTAGTTTTAACGAGATGTAGACAAACTGAGAAATTTGCCGAATTATTATTATTTTTAGTTGAACATGATTCACAAAGAAAAAAAAAAAAGGTTGGATTTTGATGGGTTGAGATTAATGTATAGTCTGACATGGGTACCACGAGAATGTGGGATTTTGGTAATTCTCCAGAGAATGGTATTTGCCGCGAATTACTGGTCGAGTAGTGCCAACCTGCAGTCTCCATTAATGGGTCTGATAGTTTAGATACAATTGTTGTATAACAAGTCAGCTAAAGATTAACCAAGGCTACAAAAAGCCAACCAGCATTCCCTTGTGGAAGCAGTTTCCAGCAGTAAGTCGGAAAAACACAGGCTTGCCATGTCTCCGGAAGTGCAGAGTCTCATTTTAACAGTCAACAAGTATGTGTCACATCGCGAGATAAAATTCAAAATGTAAAGACTCAAAGTTTAATTATCTCACCTTGGTATAAGTTTGCGACACTAACATACATTTCAAGGAAACTTTAAGCTAAACTTGATGAAAGAAACTTTTTTGTTTTTTTTACAACGGATTAAGAAGTCATTAGTAGCAGTGATTAAAACTATCACTAAGCTCACTGAACTTTGAGATTGGATATAGAAAGTATGTTTGCAAGAGCGTATGCTTTAAATCAGTGTTGAATCTTAGAGGATAATATTTATATGTGATTTCTGAAGTTCAATATTGGCTTAAATGTTTTCAACAGCATAATCTGATATTAGTGTTGACTTCATCAAACTTCAGGATATATTTCAAATTTCCAACTACAGTGACTTTTTTTCTTTCATGTATGACCTGTAGGCTATTACAGGATAAATTAATAGCTTGGCAGCCGTTTTTAAGAATTCTGGCATCATTGAGAAAAGGTATCAGTACTACAGACATTATGACCAAGTTAATGCAAATGTTGCATAACCCCAAAGCACCTTCTGTCATTACAAAGGCACGATCACAGTTCACGAGTAATGTTTGGCTCCACCCCTCCCCTTCCCCCCAGGAAGCATATATTCTAATAACATTCATCATTACAGCAGAGAGGATAAATAATTTAAATGTTTATATAATTTAAGCTACTTTAATGAGTACTTCATTACTGAAGTCATTACTTCAGGCAAATGAAAGCAGTTCCACATTCATTATGATCTACACCAATCAGCCAGAACATGACCACGTACCTAATAGCCAGTATGTCCTTGGCATTGATAAAAGTGGCGACACATTTTTGCGTGGAAGCAATGAGAGCTTGGTAGTTCGCTGGAAGGAGTTGGCACCACAAGTCACCTAATTCTTGTAAGTTCTGGAGAGAGGAGTGATGAGATCTAACACCACGTTCAATCACATCCAAGATGTGTTCGATCGGATTCAGATCTGGCAAGTTGGGGGGGGGGGGGGCAGCACATCAATTACAACTCACCACTATGTTCATCAAACCACTCCATCACACTCCTGGCCTTGTGATATGGCACATTATCTTGTTGAAAAATGCAACTAGCCAATGGGAAAGATGGTCTCCAACCAGTGTACAATGCTTATTGGCCATCATAGTGCCTTCCATGAGCACCACTGGACCCATGGATGCCCACATTAATGTTCCCCAGAGCATAATTGAGCCACCACCAGCTTGTTTCCACCCCGCAGTACAGGTGTCAAGAAGCAGTTCCCTTGGAAAACAATGGATTTACAGCCTCCCATAGGCATGATGAAGAAGGTATCAGGATTCATCAAACCGTACAATGCTCTGCCACTGCACCAACTTCCAGTGATGATGCTCATGTGCCCATTTCAGTAGTAGTTACCAATGTCGTGCTGTTAACATTGCTACATGCTGCGGAGTCCCATTGTTAGGGGTGTTCAGTGCACTGTGTGTTCAGATACAGCTATACTCCATCCAGCATTAAAGTCTGATGTTAGTTCTGCCACAATTCGTTGCCTGTCCTGTTTTATCGGTCTACCCAGCCTACAATATCCGACGTCTGTAATGAGTAATGGCCACCCAACCCCTCGACTTGAGGACATGGTTTCACTTTGGTTTCGTCACATGTTGAAGACACTCACCACAGCACTCCTTGAATGACTGACAAGTCGAGCAGTTTCTGAAATGGTCGTTCTGAGCCTCCAGGCCATCACAATCTGCCCTCGCTCAAAGTCAGATAGATCGCATGGCTTCCCCACTCTAAACACTGATAGCATGCTCACTGATACTACATGCATCATGCATGTGTCTGATTAGCAGTCGTTCCTTGTCAGGTTATACTGCTATCACCTGGATGGATTTATATTGATAGTAGGCAGGGGGTCATTATGTCCTGGTTGATCAGTGTATATCCAAGATTAAAAGTAATATTACAAAATGTAAAATAAGTTGTTATGATTTAATTTTAATTTGCTTTGCTGTCAATGATGCCATTTTACTGATGTAATTATTTCAGTCACACGTAAGTGGTCCCAACTGTATCTCCATTTAAACTACAACAAAATATATAAAACATTACAAAATCAGTGGTATGAGTAATATTTAATAATAACTCTGTTTAATTACACAACTGTAAAGAAATGAATTACCCAAACACTGTATTCATCCAATTATTTTTGATGGGCTTAAAAGCTAGTATATGTTTAAAATGGAAGGTGTCGAAAATTACCACCACAAGAATAGTCTATCAGTCTTTAGAAAATGTAGTAATCAACAGAAATATGAGGCACATACAATTGGAAAATATGGGAAAAGTATAGTTTTTTATTCTATATTTATTACCGAGTTACTACGTGTTTGACTTTCAATTACTTCTTGTTGAGAATATTTGTTTTGAGAATCTTATCAAGTATTTTTCACTTGGCAGAGACTGAACTCATATAATATCAAACATCATTTCTCCAAATACAATCCTCCTTTGTAAACATTTTGACAGTATGCATCATCTGCTGAAGATTCTTAATCACAGAGGCCACACAGTTAAGTAACATATCCTACAACTGGGAGAACAGAAATTGTTTCATGGTCACAGCCTTCAAAGTACTCCTTGAAAGCATGTCCCCTTTTCAACTCAGAAAGTTAATTTTGCCTACCAACACACAATGAACCCTCATTCTCAAATAAAATACCTTCTTCCCTTTCCAAAAATGGTGAACCAATTACTTGTATGTATATATATATATAAATTTAACATCCTTTTTTCCTCATCCATACCATTGCAATAATATGATTGATTCAATTTATATTTTTACTTTCTACATCAATATCAAAATAAATATATAAAATATAAACTAAACTTATGAACATGGAGAAAAAGTATAGCCATGCTTAAAATTACAAACAAAGAAACTAAACAAAGACAGCCAAAGTTTGGTTCAAAGTATCTGAAGAGCAAATTAGTTCAAATCAGTAACCATGTCAACGATGGTACACAAACACTATTCTAATTGTTTTTACAGAAATATGTTGTGAATAGAAATTAGTGACATAATTATTTTACAGAAAACATAAAACATTTATTAAAACAGTAAACTGGGAACTAACACATGATTAATGCAACATATATTCTGAGAAATAAATATCCTCTATCAGAATAAAAAAAGCTTATACTAAACTTACACTCTGATGACCTGATACAGATAAATTAAACAAGTCTCAAAGGAATAATGCATGCACACAGAAGTTCCTTAATATATTAACTTCCATGTCAGAAAACCATGGCTTTTCATCTAAATTAAGTGGTGTCCAAATTAAAAAGGGTTAGGGCATTTAAGAACCTATATTGGAAATGATGCCAAAATAGATTTAAATGATTAGTTTCTTGAAGAGGTATAACACTTTATTTAAACTAAGGTAGCAATCAATTAACAAAAGGTTACGCTTTGAAATCAATCCAAAAAAAAATCAGTACCTATTGTAATAAAAACAATCTCTCAACAATCCATCCAGGTGAAAGTGAACTACGTTGATCTGTTACTGACTATGCCATGTCAGACTGATTAACTAATCAGTCTAAAAGAAAAGTGTCAAATAAATAAAAACAAAACAGAAACAATATACTGACTATGCAATGTCAGATTTATTAACAAATCAGTCTAAAAGAAAAGTGTCAAATAAACAAAAACAAAACAGAAACAATATAATCAAAGAATAGTGAAAAAATTATAAATGACCTATGAAAACAAGCTGTGTTAGCGTTCAAGCTGAAAATTAATCAAAACCAGTGTCTGATATTCTAAATTCTGCTGCCTGATGAAATGCTCATAAAATGCTCTGCTGTTTTATGTAAAATTACTTACATTGTTTGTATTGTGTTCAGTAGCATGAGTGAAAAAGCCTGACTGAAAAAGAATAATTCTTTATATTCATATATTTCACTAGAATTCACACATAACTTTCTAAAACTGAACGTATGAAGCACAGCACTTTGTGATAATGAAACATGGCTTTTAGGTAAAGCAGAAAGAAGGAAAATTGAAGCTTTTGAAATGTTTATCCCTAGCAGGTTAGTGAAAATTTAATGGACAGATAAAGTATGATATATGAATATTTTTGGAAATGATGGGTGAGACTATGTAACCCTCATTGACATTTCCTCATGCTGTTTGGGATTGGAATGCACAGAAATAGTTTTGGTGCACAAGCACCCTCTGGCAACTACAATGTTTGTCAATTGATGAGTGTAGATGTAGAACAGCTGCTGTACTTGAAACTTTTACCTCTCAACTCTTCAATGCATCAAACTCAGTAAAGTTAATTATCATATAAAATGATACTCTGTGACATTCATAACCTTTTATGCCTTCAACAAGCAAACAAACCACATCACCAATCCCAGCTGTTTGCATCCTACCTCTTGAAAGGTTGTCCACCCAGTAAGACACATTCCAGTTAAACCCACCTGTTACTTATTCACCACCATTATAAAGTTCATTTCATCAAGTGTCTTAAAGTGATCCAGCACTGCAGCATCAAGTTGGCCACCATCACCCATTTTATGTGTTACAATTTGCAAGTATGCATGTAACTGAGGTTTACATTAATATTTCTTAACCCATATCACCAATTTACAAATCACTTGTTTTCAGAAACATTTCTCATCTGATTTGGTATCAAGCTGTCCATTAAGCTTATTAGATACACAAATAAAAAACAAAAGGTTAATTATGAATATAAGGTGGGGAAAGAATTGCTTGCTGAAGACTTGAAATGTAAATATCTTGGAATTACTTTTGATAAACAAACTTAACTGGGCAGGACACATAGGACAGGTGGTAGGAAAAGGTTTCAAAGTTCTGCACTTGTTGGAGAGAGTGATGAGGGGATGTACGAGAGAGGTCAAGGAATTGGGTTACAAAACTTTGGTCAGACCATTGCTTGAATATGGTAGTGTAGTATGGGACCCTCATTTTACGTATCAAATACAGGAGTTGGAGAGGGTGAAAAAGAGGGCTGCTAGATTTGTTTCTGGAAATTATCGCAGAATGCAATCAGTGACGGATATGATAAAGGAGCTGGTATGGGATTCATTGCAAGACAGGAGAAGGATGAGGAGGGTCATGGGAGTGTACAGGGCATATACTGGCAATGAGGCATGGAAAGATATTGCAATAGGTATGAAAGGTAGTGCATGGAAGGGAAAAGATAACCACGACCACAAGCTGGCACTCGATTTCAGGCACAAGGGTGTGGGAAGATTCTCTTTTTTAGGTAAGGGTGTCAGGGATTGGAATGAGTTACCAAGAGAAATTAGGAATAATTTACCGAAAACTTTGAAAGAATTTAAAGATAAAATTTGTAGAGGGCAAATGTAGGTAGGTGCAGGATAGGGGGAAGATGGGTGTGTAGGGAAATTGCAATTAAATTAAATTAAAAATTAAAAAGCTGCCTATTACCGAGATCAAACAAATGATCTTAAATCAACTTTTCCATCATCATTTTTTAAGAAGTACTATGTGAAATTTTGAGTACTGCTATAAGCATCCTGTTTGCAGACTCAATCTAAATAATATTTTAAGAGACAATACTTCACCTAATCTTCCAATCTCTACCAGATATGTATTAAAACTATCCATGACAGCACCTCTAACCTATGTAGCTTCATCATAATATACTGAAGACAGACTTCTAATTTCCTATTTTGTAATTTTCTGTTTATGTATAAAAGATGTTGATGTAACATTTCCTCCACAATCTGTGTATGCGAGTCTATAGTGGTTTCACCAATACATTTAAATATTATATCCCTCTTTGTGTACTACCTAACATGAACATAGAAATTTCTCATTCCATTCAGCATTCCCTTCCAGCCATAATGTCCTTTACACATACCTATGTAGCTTGCCCTTTGCTGCTATTAATTTCCTGTTTAGTTGTATCAAGTGTTTTATACTACCTATAATGTACTCTTCTTTTCAACCTCTTCAATTTAATCACCTCCTATTACAGTATGTACTGTAGAGTATTTGCTGGGTAGAAGAATTTTTAAAAGGTAGAAAACAGAAAGTTAGGGTAGGAAATGTAGTATCAAAAGAAGTGGAAGTAAAAATGGGTGTGCCACAGGGTAGCGTATTGGGACCAATGCTATTCATTATTCTAATGAATAATTGTGTTGATTGTTTACTATCTGAAATTAGATTGTTTGCAGATGACATAATGCTGTATAAAAGAATCAAAACGATAGAGGATTGTAAACAGTTGCAGGCTGATCTGGGCAGGATATCTAATTGGGTTGGTCAACATGGAATGAAGATAAATGCAAAGAAGAGTCAGCTTATTAGATACACAAATAAAAAACAAAAGGTTAATTATGAATATAAGGTGGGGAAATAAATGCTTGCTGAAGACTTGAAATGTAAATATCTTGGCATTACTTTTGATAACAAACTTAACTGGGCAGGACACATAGGACAGGTGGTAGGAAAAGGTTTCAAAATTCTGCACTTGTTGGAGAGAGTGATGAGGGGATGTACGAGAGAAGTCAAGGAATTGGGTTACAAAACTTTGGTCAGACCATTGCTCGAATATGGTAGTGTAGTATGGTACCCTCATTTTACGTATCAAATACAGGAGTTGGAGAGGGTGCAAAGAAGGGCTGCTAGATTTGTTTCTGGAAATTATCGCAGAATGCAATCAGTGACGGATATGATAAAGGAGCTGGTATGGGATTCATTGCAAGACAGGAGGAGGATGAGGAGGGTCATGGGAGTGTACAGGGCATATACTGGTGATGAGGCATGGAAAGATATTGCAATAGGTATGAAAAGTAGTGCATGGAAGGGAAAAGATGACCATGACCACAAGCTGGCACTCGATTTCAGGCACAAGGGTATGGGAAGATTCTCTTTTTTTAGGTAAGGGTGTCAGGGATTGGAATGAGTTACCAAGAGAAAAGATGAATAATTTACCGAAAACTTTGAAGGAATTTAAAGATAAAATTTGTAGAGGGCAAATGTAGGTGGGTGCAGGATAGGGGGAAGATGGGTGTGTAGGGATATTGCCACTGGAGCCTGTGCTCCATTGCAATTAAATTAAATTAATAAAAGTATGCAAGTCTTTATTTTGGAATAGCCATTATCTCTAGCCTTCTAATCGTTTATTTACCAATATCCCACTTTCACTTACGAGTGCAGTGAAATACTTCATCCACAAACCTATTTGGGTCGGAATCACAGGAAAGATAAAATTAGAGAAATAAGGTGCCTCACTGATTCTTATATGAATTCTTTTTTCCCTCATACCATTAGGGATTGGAATGCACAACAAAGAGATTAGATTTGGTGCTGAGCACCCTCTGCCACCCGCAGTTTTTGTGAATTGCTGAGTATATATGTAGATGTAGATCTTTCTACTTTCTTTACATGTTTAAAACCTTTCCTGAAATATCTCTTCACGTTTTCTCATAATTATACCTTTATCCACCTTCTTCCTAAGCTACTGGTTTAATTAACCGCCCTGTATCCAAGACTTCTTCTTGATAAGTTTCTATTCTTAGACTTTAAAACTCCCATATCATTACTGCGAGGTCTTATTATGAAGGCATGCAATATGATTTAGCCAACTCCACTTAACTATGCCACTTAAATAAAGCCACGCTCCTTCAGTAACGTATTTCCAAATCTCTGCTACCTTATTTTATTAATCCCATTTCTCCCAGTCCACATCAGGCATATTTAAGTGTGACTATGATAAACTCATCTACTCAATATTATGCATCAATATAAACCAATAGTCATCACAAAAGTCTAAATGTTACCAAAGTGAATACCATCATGTGCACACTGATTGTTAACAGTAATGATGTTAACTGATTTACATAACTCAGTTGTTCTTATAAGTATCGGTGATGCCAAAGCCACCACTTCATACACTGTAATACACTGTTAATCTCATCAGGCTAAGAATGCTTCTCCCCCTCCTAAATACCAGTTTAGATTGATGAATCAAGAAGGAAAGTTTTATGATGTTAGTACAGTTTGAAAGAAGGCAATAAATGACAGTTTAATATCAGAGAAGAAGTGAGAAATAATTGGTTCGGCAAAATAAATATACATGTTGTCAGACGTGAAGCTGATCATGGGGATAAGCATAATAGCTTCGACTGAACTTTAACTATGATGTGTAGCATTCGGATATTTAGATTGTTAATTCAAAGTAATCAGTCACCAGCAGATTGGATAATCTCAATCAGAAAAGGCATACGGAAATTAAAGTCATTGCTGCTGTAAATAAATTAAACCATCACTATATCCTTCAGAAATTTTTTACAAGTTGTTGAGCAATCTTTTAGGCATCAGAAATCTTCACCACATTAAATGATTGCAAGTACTGATGAAAGAATCAAGTCAGACCAACCCTCATAAACCCCTAACTGCTTACAGTCACATGAAGGTTGCAAGTATTTGAGAAATTTCTAAGATGACTGCTGCAAACACAATGTCATGATATTGTTTGTTGCCTCCTGCCTACATCTCCGCACCAAACACTGACACGACTGATGTGGAGCTGCCTAACTGACTTTTATGAACTGACTATGAGGAACCTCAGTCCTCCCTATATATAGCAGTGCCATCAAAACCAGGAAAATTCCATATTCTCATGAAATCACCCAAAATTTCTGGGTACAAAATTTATTCCAAATGACTTGAAATTTTAACACTAGATAGCTTGCCTCCTAAACGTAAAAATGAATCCTAGTCAAAATTCTTGTATCTGTCCTAATTTAGCCATAAAAAATTATTTTCTAAAAATGTTTATTACTCCTAAAGTTTAAGAGCTATGAAGAAGAAAAAGTCTTTAAATTGTTCTATAGGGCTGTTTCTTTCATTTGATATATAAATATGCCTGATTATTATTTTTAAACTGTGTGAAATAACCAAAATTCAAACTGGGTACATTTTCGAGAATTGATATCTCCTGAAATATTTAACTTACAGATCCGAAAACTACATTAAAAAATTTTTACACAGCATTTTCTATAAAGTTGCAATACCCCGTAACAATGATAACAATTCTTTAATAGCCTTTTTTACAGTTTAAGTAAGCTCCCACCTCTTTCTTTACGTGTCATTTCTTACGATTTGTTTACCGGAAGGAAACAATTAATGAGTTTACAATTAAATAATGCATATATTCAAAAACCAATTAATTTTTCATGCCCAGAAAAAATTCTCCTTTCTTTTAAACATAATTCCTCCTTTGAATTTATTTATATTCTTTAATCTGAATTTTCTTTCCCCATATGGATTATTATACTTTTTAAAACAACCCTTAACTTTTAGCTACCTTTCTCAAAATTTAATATATTTGTAAGAAAAACTCACGCTCCTTTTTAGCTATAAACCATTTCCCTACATCAAAATTGTGGCTTCTGGAATTTTAAATGTGTTTACTGCGCCATTCTGCTTTCAGACAAACTTGATTTTAAAATGATGGTATCTCTTTAGGAAAAATTCCTACCTATGAAGGTACAAATCTCCTTTTGTTAGTTAGGGTCTGAAGTATCTCTGAAAATGAATGCAACATTTTCTTTTCTGAAAAAGTCTGAATTCCTTTATAGGACAGTATTTATATTATGTTCTTTATAGAATTGTTACTTTTATATATGACTTGAAATACTCAAGCAAATAACTTTAAACTTGATCTGCAATGTTATTGAGTTGACCTCGATGCTCTCTAAACAAAATTTGGTTATGGAATAACAAAATTTAGGTTACCTGACAATATTTTGGAGGAAAGAAATATATTTATAATATTTTCACAACTAAGAGGTTTCCAGTAGAGAGATAGCTTGTAAGATTTGTGGAAAGATGAGTGGAATAATATTTTAACATGGATTGGCTAATTAAATAGAAGTTCAAGAGCTTAGTTAACATGATGAAGCGATATGGAGAAATGTAAAATTTGAGTAATTGTTATGGGGAAATGAAACTATATTTGGGATTATCATAGCAATGAAAAGATTTGAAAACAATCAGCGTTACCTAATACAGAAATCTGAGAAAGATTAAAAGATTTTTGATTTTGATGAGCACAAAAAATCACAGTACTGGTGGTCAGGTCAGGGTGCCACATGATCACATTGATTGGCAAACAATGTGAAGAGAATGGAAGAGAATTGCAACAACCCTCGGCTATAAACCCGGCGAAGAAGAGGCGACGGGAAACAACTACATCAGTTGCCTGTAAGAGAAGATAAGCTGGATCCACGAGCTGGTCCGGAGGAATACTGGGAATACCAGCTACCGGATGAACCACACATATGATGCATGGGAACAAGGAGGTCACTTCTTCGACGTAAAGAATTTAGAATGGTTGTTCAATCCTCAATGGCGTCATGATCTCTCACCCGAGCCGCAGCGATCGTGGGGCAGACCATAGAAGGCGGTGAAGAGGATCAATGATGTCATCTACTGGAGACGAAAACTTCCGCACGGGAAGCCTAAGGTGGTCCACTTCAAACGACTAACATATTATGAAGGAGCTAACCCAATAGTTGACGATGGTTCCACAATGACTTTGGAATGATCCAGGATGGAACAAGCTTAAAGAGGCGTTGTGATTGGGTAGGCATAGGGTTGGGTTGGCATTGGCAGTGTGAGTGTAGTATTCGGGGGCCCACTGGAAGTGGTTACCCATTTGAACTAGCATGTTCGGAAAATGCGAGGGCAATCTGCTGCATGGTTAGGCCAGTGGCGGCTCTAGACGGAGTGACACTGTGACGTGTCACCACCTCTAATCAAGAATAAATAGATTAAAAAATAAATGCAGTGAAAGAAATTTTTTTATTATAAATGCGGCATTCTCTCCTCTATGATAACTTACGACAGCTAGTGAAAGTATTGAACTCCATCTGTTGGCCACATCAGTGAACTCTTTCATTGTCGTGGAGACAAATCTTAGTTGGCACAGATCGCGCATGCGCTCTAGCGTTTTCGTGTAAATATTCAAGGTCGGGGGTCCGCTTTGTTAATGGGGAATGGAGACAACTTCGTTCTGTCACACGCTGCAGCTCAATAAAGTTAGTAATACTGCCGGCAGAGTGCAGCAGCTGCCATTTTTGTAGCATTCAACTAAATACCCACTGGAACAGTGCTTCTCAACCTGTGGTTCGCTGATTGCTGGTGGTCCGCGAACATAGTTCAGCAGTTCCACAGGCAGAATATCATAAACTTTGATACCATATCCGTACTGTATAAGGCTGTATACCCAACTTTTTTAAAAGCCTTGAATATTGAAATGACCGGGCAAAAATGTGGCATTTCCAGGATAGAACAGTACATTCATTTCCATATGGCATCTAGAGATGAAGTAAATGACGGTTTACTAAGGGTTTTAAGTGGGTATGAGGAACCGCGGTAGGTGATAAGATTGGTAACGCGAGTGGTGAAGGAAATAAAATTAAAAGGCGTACGGTCTAGCGTCTTTTATTTTGGTTTATGCATGTAGGCCGGTGGTATAGTGTAGCGTCCGGCCTGTAGTAACATTATTATTTATCTGGTTAGTAACTTTATTGTTTGTCTGGTTTGGTCTGATTAACATGTAATTAGCTTTTAATAGTTCACATCCAGTTTTATATCTGCGTTTCCATAGGATTCTAAACGTGGTTTTAGAATTATTATGTTATAATGGTACATGTCCGAGATTTTAATAATTATGGAACATAAAATTAGGCCAAGGGTGGAAGACATTAAAGACAGTGGAAAAATTGGGGAGGTAACTGGCGACGGAGGAAGGAAACTCAGAAGAGGAAACTGAAGTTGCGTAATCGTCGTTCATAGTCGGCTGAAACGAAAGAAAAAAAAAATTAGGCCTGTGTGAGTTAGAGGCCCACATAATTATTTTTGAAAATTTACTGGTCCTCGGTTTGAAAAAGGTTTGGATTCACTGCCATAGAAGCTTTGTCAACGCGAGCAAGCAATATTGTTTTTGTCTTAGATTCTCTGATGGCGAATTACATAAATTAATGAATTCACGTAGCAAGAAACGATTCTGAAGCGAAATGTGTTGCACTGTCTGTCGTCGTGGTCATCGAAGACAGTGCCGGATAAGAAAGTATGCGGCCCTAGGCACTCTCAAAAATTTTGATTCCCTCTGTTTTTAAAAATAATTATCTGTATTTTGTAAGTACAAAGAAAAGGTTTTGTAGTTGACTAATAGAATTTGTCATATTTATTTATTCAGTTAACAAACGAATTTTACGATATATCATATTTTGAAAATTACTTTTATTTATCGTACACTGCAATGAAACAAAAAAATTAATTTCCATGCTTTTCATAATACTTTGATTGTTTTATTCTGGGTGACTTTATTTTTTTATTATTTTTATTTAGTGAAAAAAGTGAACTTTCAGAGGCCTTCAAAAATCAGGGGCTCCAGGCTACTGCCTAGTCCTGTCTTTTGGGTAATCCAGCACTGCTTGTAGATCCAACTTGTCGGTTTTTGGCTAATCACTAAATGTTTACTGTTTGGTCAATTTAAAAAAAATTTCATTGATTAATTTCAAAATCATTTCTTTAATCCGGCAGTAACTGCAGGTAATGAGACTTTCACAAGTTACAAATCTTTATATTGCGAGATTCTTACTCTGAGCTGTTTTTCCAGGCACCTTTCACTTCAATGATGGTCAGTAAACCGTCGAAACATTCAGTCATTCTGTGGCAAGGCACGAAGGTCACCCCCGCATGGATTTTGGGAACCTTTTTCTTCTCTCTCTCTACTGTTCTCAAAAGGGCGGCAATCTGGAATAATGAGATTTCTGTCGGTGAACCCCTCCTCGTCCAAGTCAAGCTCCAAGCCCCACAAAACCAAAATCCTGGATCCGCCACTGGAAACATTTCATTGTTGTCACTACCTGAGAAAATCAATTCGGCCGCCACTGGGTTAGGCTGTGTCTAAACAACCGAATCTTCTGGAATGGAGGTAAGAGTATTAAAGGAGTGAACTGGAGCTCGAGTAGTGAGTTGTGTGTAATCAGTTTGCTTCAGCACGTCATGGAAAGTATCGTGCCTCGCCGAGTCCGGTATGTCCAGCTGAGATGGAACAGTGGAGCTGAAGAGACAAGAGTACAGAGAAGCCAAGGAGAGAGCAAGCTTCGAGCGTGGCAGTATAGTGTAAACAGTGGTAGACTGGATAATTATGGTGTCCAGTGAAGTGATTCCTTTCCTTTAAAGTTCCTGAACATCATTTAAAGTTATAGTATTAGTTTAACTGTTTTTTGTCCTAACCTTGACAAGTCGTAGATACTGTATGTCACTGAAGAAAGTAAAATACAGGTTGCATTTGAGATCAAGAAGGTAATTTTAAATTTTACAGTAGTTCTGTAACATTATCGTTCCATGAAATTATAAAATGTGCTTAGATTGTATAGACTAGGCCTATAAGTATGGTTCTATTGAATCCTCGTCGTTAAATTATGAATTCTGATCAGTTGTGTCAGTCTTATTTTCAGGCATAACGTAACATATACAAATAGGATAATTCAACGTATACTCATCGCATTTTCAACGCTCGCAATTTTGAAGAATATTCGATTAAATATAAGTATATGACATGCTGAAATTATTTACAGGAACTGACGTCTCAACATGGCGCCTAGAAAACAAATAATCTTACTGAATTCAATCAAGGTCAGAAGAAACAAAAATTAAAAAAAGAAATTTTGTTGTAGAAGCCAATCCATTATCCACTGGCGTTAAAAAAGTAATCATATGTTTTAATAAACGTTTACTACTTTCAGAATACTTCCAAATATGCACCGTGTCGATACCGATTTGTTAAAATCGTGATGGGTACGAAACCAGCTAACACAGTATGATTTAATGGTATCACTCGTTCCTAAACAATAGCAAGTTTGTCTGTCTCAGCTGCGCCCAGTACGTACCTGTAACGACGACATCCTCTGCGCTCGGAAGCCATATTGCCGCCGTGTCGGCAGCCTCAACCAGTGCTATAATCCGGCTACAGTCTTTCTCCCTCATTCGGAGTAGCTGCGCTGTCGTTAACACCGTACAGAAACACAGCGGGCCTCAAGCCCTCTTCAGTGGCGGGTGCCGTCTGTCGCCAAACAACCAAACTTGCTTCTTCCTCAATTACGAAATGCTTACTTACATCTTAAACCAAGGATATTGCTTTCAAAAGGGATAATGAAAGGGAAGCAAGCCAGCCACGAAAATAATGCACAATGCGAGTGACGCAACTAAGGAATCGGCAAGAAATTTTTTTCATAAGCAGTGTTAATAGCAATTTCTTTAATTTTCTTAAACAATTGGTATCAATACTTCCAGAGATTGAAAAAATTAACGCAGCCATTTCATAACATTTAAAATCAATCCCAAAAATGATCATCGATTTTCTCTATAACCTTACAAACAAGACATCCCAGATATTTGGATTTCACTAACAAGATCCGTAATGTTATAACTGTCACCAGATAAACGAAAGCAATTTAACATTTCTCAACTACACCCATTCTTAAAATCTAATAGAAATATTGGGTTCAGTTATACTGATGTATATTTTATGTAATTTTGGAATGACATTCAGTAACGGTATCTTCAAACGAATTTATAATTTCAGTGTTAGAGAATGGATACTCACATCAAACATGCATGAAAAATAGCCGAGCTCTAAATCATCCGACGAATTATCATTTATAGAAAAACGCGGCGTTTTATCTGCTATTTGATTTTCGATGTCCTTGAATGTTTCCAAACCGGAACAATAATACCTTTTCTCTAGAATAGAGTGTTTTGAAATAATTGATACATTTTTTTTATCGTATTGTATTGCGAGATTCCAATCATCACCACAGACGGTAAAAAGACATATTTGGCAACTAAGGGGTCTTACTTTCGAGTAAAGCATCCAGTAAGAAACCTAATGTCTTGTTGAGGGTTTAACTATAGCCCTAATTTAATTTCCTATTCATTTTTGATTTTTTAGAAAACTATATCTGTAAGAAGATATGGCAAAAGAACATTATCATCCATTACTAAAAACTGTGATAATAATAAAACCCCAATATATACTGGTATTAAGTGCATAATTACATGTCTTTCCATCATATCAATCTTCGGTAATCATAAAAAATTATAACACTCTAACTAGAGTTCATTATTTTTTATTATGGTTTTCCAAAGCATTTAATCTGTGGATGATTCGAAATCGAAGAAGGATCTTCATTTCTTTAATCGCTCTAGATACATATTGTCTGTTCGTGCGGCTTTCAAGTTTTCTAAACGTCTATTAGTTCGAACAGTTATTTCAATTCTTTACTGGAATGAGAAATTCCATGACGGCGCCTGGCTTGAGGTGTGTACTCTCTGCGGCAAAACGCAATTTCGCGTGCACCGTCCGGCAGTAGACACGCTCAATGGCCGTTACTATTTTAGTATTCTAACGACACTTATCGGTTTTTAAGACAAACCAGCATATAGTTACACACAAAAATGGATAAATATCGTTAAGATACCGTCAGATGTTGCTGAAACGCCGTCAGTATTTCCCGAACGGTACAATACAAGTTTACTTTTAAATATATTTTACAGGTGTGATAAGAGCGTGTCGTTTTTTACATGTACAATACTACGTAACTGTCTGTACGAATTACATTGCACTTATTACACTATGTTTATATGGATTACATTTCAATTTACACTGTCGTCATGTATTGTGACAGCTAAGCATTACATTCGCGAGAAAACGTATGACAAAACATGGTATCACAGAGCGCGCTAGTGATAGATCAATCACATACCGACACAGTAGCTGCTCGGGAGCTCCAGCACGCACGGTAGGCAAATATGCGGAGCACCGATGAACATTTACATCAAAAGGAACAAGCAATCGACTTTGAGCGATGCCTGTTTAACCCATCCCACACGCCGCGTGGCAAGGCAAGACGCATCGACGAGATCGCGCTTTCTTTCGATGCGAGCAACCCTGACAACTAGCCCCGCGCCGCCGCGAACTAGCTCTCACTCGTCCGCCCCACCGCCAGCGGCTCTGCTTCAAATGTCTCACTCATTGACAGTCGAGCAGGGCGCAACTGAGACGTGACGTTACACGAACGATATGACGCGGAGCGTGGTGATACGCATATTGAGACGCAGTTTCTGAGAGGCGCGCATCCGAAAATAAGCGACACGCGCCTATGCGCTATGTGATTTGAGAGAGAGCCGCGCTTGTTGTTATCTCGAAAATTTATTAGTTTCGAAGGTTAAAATCGTAAAATGCCCAAACCTGAAGAACCTTCCAGTAGTAGGGCCTACCTCATCTGAGCTAAGGCGTGCACACATCCCTTAATTCACGCAGCGCCGCCGCAGTTGCGGCGTGGAATTCGCAGACACAGGCTATGCACACAGGGGCGTAGCTACTATGGGGCTAGGCGGTGCAGTGCACCGGGGCCCTCACGCTCAGGGGGCCCCCAAGCATACTTCAAGGGGCCCCTAAGCGCACCTCTAGGGGCCCTCAGGCGCAGTTTAGAGGGCCCACGAGCCTTCACGGCAAACTGGCGACCTTTTTTTTTAGCTCTACCGTTGTCTAAGGGGCCCCTGAGAGAGAACACAGGAACCCCTCACTAAGGGCCCTCGCTCGCTGCTCAGGGGGGGCCCCAACCACTGGTCAGGGGCCCCTAAAGAACAATTCAAGGGCCGCCATCCTCAGTTCAGGGAGCCCCTACCAGCGCACAAAGCAAAAAAAAAAGGTCGCCCGTCTGGCCTCAGGGCCCAAAATAAATTTTTTGCACCGGGGCCCTTGTTGCCCTAGCTACGCCACTGTATGCACACACACCTGCGGTCGTTTTTCCAAGGTCTAGCCCACCTCGCCGCAGCGGTGCCGCACACGCAACTCCTAGTAAATAGTTTATTTGTTCCCAATGGAGCAGTGCACACGTCCGGCAGAAAACGCAAGAGCGGCTGCCATGGACATAACATATTCGGTGACATTTTCGAGGAAAATGAGGACAAAGCCAGACGGGTGTGTATGTAAAATATTTTGTATTTATCATACATTCAGTTTTAAATAAAGAGTTTTACAATCTAGATTTTGTATAATATCAATATAAAATGTGTGTTAAATTGCTCTCGAACATACAAAAGTTTTTAAATTCCTTTGCAACAGTACGCTATCAACATCGGAAACAAAATAATCTGCTAACATAAGCTGGGGTGTGGTGTTTGCCTCTAGTACCATAAGATCAAGAGCTCCACAAGGGAACGAGAGGAACACTTCCTTTATTTTTTATAACGGAAATTTTGCTCTAAGTATATAGCATCAATCGTCTAGAGCAGGGCTTACAGCTTCACTTCCCCTATAGGATTTCTCAGGCAATGGCAAACTCCCTTACAAAACTGGATTTTTTTACTTTTTTAAAAAAAAAAATAAGGATTTTTATTTTTAAAAAGTAATACAGTCACAAAGAGCAATATGGTACTAATTAACGTGATTGATGGGCTTGTTTCTTGCAGCAGGTAGAGTCGATTTTAGTAGCATTTTTCTCATGTTCAGTCTCAATTCACCATTGCGCGTGTTGCATACTTGAGACAGCAGGTCAGCCGAAATAACGAAAATCTTGTCACGAACCCTCTACGATCAGCTGGCGAACCCGTAGGGAAACCTTGGTCTAGAGCAGGTATGGGCAACCTTTGCTTAGCTGAGGGCGTAATTCCGGGACTTAATCAGGTAGCGGGCCGTAGGTAAGAAAGAAGTAGACAGTAGTGAATAAAAAGGTGATAAAAATTCACACATTTTTTATTTACTATAATTACAATAGGATAATCAAACATACAAAAAACAAATTAACAAAAACAGATAGAAAAATTAAATGAAAATTAATGGGAGACTTGAGTTTGAAGCGTTATTTGAAATTTCTGAATCTCTCGCGGGCCGGACTGAAGTTGGTGGAGGGCCGGATCCGGATATGGTCTAGATCAACGGATTGGTAAATGACGGACTAAAGTTCTACTAAATATATTACCTCGTTTTTCCTCGTAACAAATAAATAATAAATTAATATTCAATAAATTTTAATTACCAATACATATCAAAGGCAATGCTCGCATGCGTTTCCTCTATAGATTACCGAGTTCCTCTATAGATTACCGATTTCAGGGCTTTTTTATTTTATTTATTTATTTATTTATTTTTTGGCAAAATGGTCTGCGTTGTCAGGAGAAGGTATATGGGGCTTCGATTAATTACGTTAGGTGAAATAGGCGGACGGGGTCCGCTGAAATCTCACCAACTCTCAGCAAGGTGGAAGACGGAGGGGGGGTCAACAGATATCTCACGTGAGATTTTGAAATTCTAGAAAGCACAGTTGAGCTAAAAAGAAACAGGAAGTCGACCATAAGGGGGTACAAACGACACGGATACCGATTTTAGGGGGGTATAACCGCCCTAGGAAACAGGAAAAACTACCGGGAAGATCTGGAGGGGGTGTTCTGTCAAAATCTCACGTCACCTTGGTGGAGGTGGGGGGGGGGGGGAATCCGACCAGATTTCAACAAATCTCACCAGAGGGAAAGGAGGGGGGGGGGGTCCGGAATTCCAAAAAGAAACACCTCACGTAATTAATGAACGCCCCATTAAAACTATTGAAATCCTCGATTTGATCCGATGAAAGAAACCAACACTCACTCACAAGAAGAATTCGTTGTATGCGTAAAGCCGGTGGCATAGGAAAATCCTATCTTATTTCAACTGCAACCATACATACACAATATAATATCGTATTGGCAATCGCATCTTCTGGAATTTCGCCGACTATTTTTTAATGGTGTCCGAAAAGCAAATTCAGCGCTTTAATTTCCATTAAATTACAAAATAGTCAAATACCAACCTGCAACATTTTAAAAACATATGGGAGTGAGTGAAGTACTCTAGCTATGCAATATAATAATTATAATTGAATGCACAATAAAAATAGTTGGAATCATTGCGTCGAACATAGTAAGATTTACATGGAAATGACCGGCCATTCAGTGGTGCTCTAATATTATTAACACGAGATTTCGACAGACATAACCTGTTATTTTGCGTTCAACATCAAATGACGAACTAAATGCGTTTTTAAAAGAATCACACTAGCGGATATATGTTAATAAATTTGCATTGATGTTAAACTGGGTTAAATTACAAAACGATTTTTCTTCATAACATTTTGCAATAAAATTATTGAAAAAGGGAAAAATTACCTTATGCTGTGCTCCAGTTTTAGAAAAACAATGGGACTCTTTTTTTATTTTTTAAGCTGAATGGGATTACTAAAAACATTGTATATCCAAGACCATTGCAATGAACTTTGAGTAAAACAGTAATTAAAATTATTGTGTTTCAAACCACAGAAATAATAATATATATGTAAATATCTAAACTAAATACAAACTTTCAATGTGTTAATTTAATTTATATGTTTACTCTAGTCCAACAATAGCAAAGCAATTCCGGGTCAGCTAGTTAATAATAAATGGTAGCTCCGTGCATTTTTACTTTGTTTTCGAAAGTTAGCAAAACTTTCATCAAAAATTAGAAGACTACTTTAAAAACTTATTTTGCTACAAGTTTTTCGTGTTTTACTTTTTAAATATTTTTATTGGCTGGTAAAACCTGGTAGAAGGTAGTCAGTGAAGCAGAAAAATTTCACTGGGAAAGAATCTTCCATTCCGATATCGTCAGGTACAGGGAAAGACCATAATGATTTGCAATACATGTTGAAAGTGTATTCTGATGGGACTTCTTCAGTTGTGTTACTAATATCATTATACATTATTTCTATATGGTGTTTTTTGTTTATTTCTATAAGGTTGTTTATCTACCTTCATACCTAACCGAAATCGATAAATGATGTAATTTTAAAGGTTAAGGTATCCGCTTTGATTATATCAAATGTTAAGACAGTACTTTTTTTTTTTTTCAAATTCGACCATTAAATGGCAAAAATATCAATATTCCTAATATGCTGTTTTTGTGTCACTAGCCATTTATCTCCCCAGGATACCTAGCTGACACCGTTAAATGTAGTATCATTTTAAAGATTAAGCTCTCCGCTTTGGTGACATCATACAGAGGATCGACAAAATAATATGAAGGACCATGTGATAGAGTACAGGTTATTGCATGTTGGCACCGCTATTTCCGTGTGAATACTGCGACGCGCATGTATCTGCGTAATTGTGGTGGCATGTCTTGTAGGTTATGTGTCAGTGTATTATACACTTTGTTCTGCGAAGGTTATAATGAGCGATCGGTGAGATGAGTGATCTCTCAGACTTATCGACATCACTGGCCGGATTACTGCGAATGAATATCTCGACATCCTCAATGATGAAATTCTTACTATGATTAGCATACTGCCAAACACTACCATCTTCCAAGATCATAATGCACCCATACACAAGCCAAAAAGATTCTGAACTGGTTGAAGGAGCATCAGAATATCATGAAACATCTTCCTTGGCCAGCACAATTGCTGACCTCGACATAATTGAACTGTTGCGGGGAGTTTTAGAGCAGAGAATAAGGAGCAGATTTCCACCTCCAATATCATTGAAGCAATTGGCGGATGCTTTGGTACAAGAATGGGACAACATTTCGTTGGAAACTATTCAGACACTCTACGAATCTATTCCGTGAAGAATTTCAGCTGTTCTACAAACAAAAGGTGGCCCAACACCATATTAATAAACCAATAGTATGTAAATGTCAGGTGTTCATACTATTTTGATCAACGCCTGTATATTAAGATAAGAATTTTTCGGAATTCGACCCTTAAAGGGCAAAAGTATCAATATTTTTACAACGTTTTTTTGTGTCACGAGTCATTTAACTCCCATCATATCTAAATGATATAGATAAATGAGGTATTCCGCTGTGGTCACAGCATATTTTAAGAAAGGAATTTTTCGGAATTCAACCCTTTAAGGCCAAAATTATAATTATTTCCATAACATATAATATATATATATATATTTGTTACTAACTATTTACCTTCCTTGATATCTAATCGAAATCGAGAAATGAGCTATTATTTTAGAGATTAAGGTTTCCATTTTGGTCAAATCATATTTTAAGAAAAGAATTTTTCTGAATTCGACCCTGAAAGCGCAAAAGTATCAATATTTCCACAACGCGTTTTGTGTCACGAGCCATTTATCTCCTTTGATATCTAACAGATATACATAAATGAAGCATAATTTTAAAGAGTGAGGTCTCAGTCGTGGTCACATTATATTTTAAGAAAGGAAATTCTCGAAATTCGACCCTTAAATGGCAGAATTATCATTATTTCCCCAACGTATTTCTCACCAGCTATTTATCTCCACTGATATATAACCGAAATTGACGAATGAGATATTATTTAAGAGATTAAGGGCACCGGATTGTCAAATAATATTTTAAGAATGAATTTTTTCTGATTTCGAACCTTAAGGGGGTAGGTACACTTAACAGGTTTTAAAAAAAGATTTTTTTTTATTATTCACAAAAATAGTTTATAGTTATGGCTTAATTTTATTGAAAAAATTATTTCAATATCTTTAACAGTGTGGGAATTATGTGTGATTAAGCAATGCCCTGCACGATTGACAGCCATTTAAATCTTACTGCACTTGAAGGTGATCCAAATCTTTAACCTTAAATATCTCAAAACAGCAATTCATCAAATGGTTTTAAAGATAACTTTTTTCCATATGCATAGATCTTTTTCAAATTTTCAGGACATGTTCTACATAATAAGTACTACAGTCTGAACCATTATTGTTTATGCAGCTTTTCCCAAATGAAAAATATACCTTTATATTTAAGCAAAAAAAAAAAAGCAAAAATTTTAATTTCTTGACAAAAAAATTATTAATAAAAAATATAGAGTTAAATATGTTATATTATAGGTTCAACTTGTTGCCTTGATATTAGTTTACAACATTAAAAGAACATTTCTGAAAAATTTCAAATACTATGCCTTCTGTCTTTAAAACCCTTCACAACAACATATTTTACACTGACAATTTGGATGGTACATTATCCTATTGTTAAACAATATTTTTATTTTAAAAATCAATTTTTATATCCAGCTATAACAGTTCTATGGAGCTGTGAAATTTGAACCCTCAAATTTAAATAGATTTGGAGAAAATGACATCTCAACTATATTAAATATTTGTATGTGTTAGGTGTACCTACCCCCTTAAAGGGCAAAATTATCATTATTTCCGTAACATATATATATTTTTTTTATCATGAGCCATTTTTCTCCCTTGACAACTAACCGAAATAGATAAATGATCTGTCATATTAAAGATTAAGGTCTCTGCTTTTGTCACATCATATCTTAAGAATGAAATTTTTGGTAATTTGACCCTTAAAGGGTAAAAGTAATAACTGTGAATGTCGAGCGTATGAGACAGTTCAGAGTCAAATCGCTAGATAGCAGCAGCACATATCACAGAGATATTAATAAACTGCTTCACTGGCGTCGACTTTTGTTACGTACCTATTACACTATGCAAATAAACAATTGAAACAAATGAGGCGGTGTTTCTTTCATTCTATTACAAACCCCCAACCTAACTATTCAATTCTTTTCGCCAAGTTTTCGCACGGGTTATCTATTATAGATAAAAATGGATAATATCAGCTCCAGTGGGTTAAAGAAAATTTCTCGCGTTCACATTTTTTTTTTTTTTCAAATATCTCTAATCGAAAACAGACTTATAAAAAATATATCTAACATCAGAAATGTTGGAAGCAAACATCATGATAGAAAGGAGATGAACTTTCGGAAGGAAGTTTGCTATGTTTACTCCTGTTTAAAATTTGGGATTTTTTTCCCTATTAAGTATGAATTTTTCAGGATCTGTAGATCAAATTTTTCACTTGTCAGTTATTTTTGTGGTCTTTGAAATCTTTCAGTTGAAAGTACTGAAAAATTTAGTAAGTTTGGATATATACCTTTTTTTTCTTTCGGCGAAATTTGCTGCTACTTTTGCGTAAACAAGCACAGAAATTGTATTAGTGATTACAATACATATTATATGCTAATGAATGATTTTATAATATGATATCGTGTAAAGGGGGGGGAGGGGGAGGAACTGTAAATTTTAAGTCGAAGCCCACTCGTCCAGTTACCAAACTGCCACTAACCATCGGACAGTGCAACAAGCACATAACTATACAAGAGCGAATCAAAGGAAAACCTTACTTACTTTAAGACTTAGTTACTGTGCGCAATTGATGCAAAGTTGTATCACTTTTCAACACTGAAGTGTAAAGGTCATGGGATAGGAGGATGAAAATATTCAGATAGCGTTAGCACCGAGGAAGGAACGGAGATTTCATTTGTACTGTCGTGAGCCGTGGGAAAAATTTTATGACTCGATTATGGCCGCATCACATGAATTTAATTTAATTTATTTTTAACACAATTTCATTGCGATGGAGCGCACACTACGGTGGCAATTTCCCTACACATACATTTCCCCCCCCCCCCTCCTCTTTCTGTACTCACCTATTTTTGCCCTCTACAATTTCCAACTTTAAATTGTTTCAACATTTTTGGTAAATTATTCATTAATTCTCTTGGTAACTATTGTTATTATTAATTTCGAATTGCGATGGAGCTAACACTCCGGTGACAATTTCCCATGTTATCCAATAATCCTTTCTTATTTAATTTATTAAAATTTTCTTTTATAATTGGACCGTTATATTCCTCCACATTTACTTTTCCGATTCACAAATTCTAAATTTCTTAAGTGCAATTGGTAAATTATTCATCACATTAATTGTTAATTTGTTCCAATCCTTGACACACTTATCAATAAAAGAAAATGTTCCCACTCCCCTACGCATCAAATCGAGCGCCAGCTTGTGGTCATGGTCGTCTTTCCCCTTCCGTGCACTATTCCTAATCCTTTGACCAATATCTCTCCAAGCCGCATCACCAACATATGCCCTGTAAATCCCCAGCACTCTCTTCAACCTCCTCCTTTCATCCAATGACTCCCAATCCAGTTCCTTTATCATACCAGTTACTGGGTTCTGCGATAAATTTCACAAACAAATTTAGCTGCTCTTCTTTGCACACCCTCCAACGAAAATGAGGGTCCCAAATTACACCACCATATTCAATCAATAAATGGTCTCACCAATTCCCTAATTTCTCTGGTACATCCTCTCACCAATTCCCTAATTTCTCTGGTACATCCTCTAATCATCCTGCCCAAGAAATGAAGGATTTTTTTAATAGTAACATGAACATTTTCCGTAAGGATAGGTTGCATTCCCAAGGAGGTGGTGTATTTATAGCTGTTAGTAAGTACCTCCCATGTAGCGAAATAGATGTCCATACTGTCTGCGAAATCATATGGATCAAGCTCAACGTAGCTAGGACAAAACTTGTGATAGGCTCGTTCTATCGTCCACCCGATGCAAGCGTAAATATTGCCGAGGCCTTGAGAAATAATGTAAATAATATAGCACGGCAATTTCCGGACCATACAATAATGCTAGGAGGAGACTTTAACTTGCCTGATATCGACTGGACTAATTACGTTCACGTTACTGGGGGCAGGGATAAAGCAGCTTGCGAAATCATTCTAGACCTCTTCTCAGATCACCATCTTGAACAGCTCGTAACTGAACCAACGCGATGCCTCAACGGTAACGAAAATATTTTGGATATAGTTGTTACAAATAGGCCCGAACTATTCACGGATATTTCTACCACCGCAGGAATAAGTGATCACAAAGCTGTAATTGCTACAGTAAAACTAACAACCACGCGCAGAAAGAGAAAAGAGAGGATCGTTTACAGATTCGAAAAGGCTTCAAAAGAGTGTTTTAGAGCGTATTTGAGGCATAATTACCACACCTTCTTGGTAGCAGGAGGCACCGTTGAAGAGAGGTGGCATCGATTCCTACATATACTTGGGGAAGGTATGAACTTGCATATACCCCAACGGACAATCAGGGAAGAGAACGATCCCCCATGGTACACACGGGAGGTTAAAAGGTTACTCAAGAAGCAAAAGAAGATACATGCACGATCAAAAAGGACGATGCATCGGGCTGATTTAGATAAGTTAGAGGAGATAAGGGGACGTGTTAAGAATGCGATGCGTGAGGCATTTAATAACTTTCGTGAAAATTCTCTCTCTAAGAGCCTCACTGAAAAACCTAAGAAATTTTGGTCGTATGTAAAAAAAGTTAGTTGTAGTGGGAACAATAAGCCAGTTCTAATAAAAGACGGACGGGAGGTTGAAGACAGCCGCGACAAGGCTACCGTATTTAACACCGAATTCAAAAATTCATTCACGCAAGAAAACTTGGAAAACATCCCCACTTTACCACATCGTGTGGAATTAGAGATGGATCCGATAGAAATAGCGTAGGAATTGTAAAGCAATTAAAACTCCTGAAGTGGGGTAAAGCGCCGGGTCCCGATGGTATACCGGTAAGAGTATTTTCTGAATACGCGGAGGATATTGAACCATTTCTGTCAGATATATTCCGTAAATCACTAGAAGAGAGAAAAGTACCTTCTAGCTGGAAAATAGCCCAGGTAATTCCCGTTTTTAAGAAAGGAGATCGGAGTGATCCTAGGAATTATCGACCCATATCTCTAACATCGGTATGCAGCAGAATTCTGGAACATGTCATATGCTCGAACATAATGAAGTTTCTAGATGAGAACGAGTTACTTACACCATGCCAACACGGATTTCGGAAGAAGCGATCGTGTGAAACACAATTGGCCCTATTTTCCCACGACATAATGAAAGTTATCGATGCAGGTTCGCAAGTTGATGCGGTTTTTTTGGATTTTCAGAAAGCTTTTGATTCTGTGCCACACAACCGACTTTTAGCGAAGATTCGAGCTTACGGTATTTCGGCTCAGATTTGCGAGTGGATACGTGATTTTCTAACTGGTCGATCACAATATGTCGTTGTTGACGGGGAAGCCTCATCTAAGATAAATGTTACTTCGGGCGTTCCTCAGGGAAGTGTAATAGGTCCACTTCTTTTCTTAATATTTATAAACGATCTAGGTGACAACGTCAAATTCTGGTTGCGATTGTTTGCCGACGATGCGGTTATCTATAGGGAAATAAGGTGCTCCGACGTCTGCTTAGAAATTCAGCGTGATTTGGATGCTATTTTCGATTGGTGCCGTAAATGGCAGCTTACACTTAATTGCAAAAAGTGCAAGGCAATGCGGATAAGTAACAAGAAGAATCAGGTTGTTCACGAGTACAAAATAAACAATTCACCTGTAGACACGGTTGATTCCGTGAAGTATCTGGGGGTGATAGTACAAAGCAACATGAAATGGGACATGCACATAACTTCCGTCGTAGGCAAGGCAAATTCTAAATTACGATTCATAGGTCGTATTTTGAGGAATTGTAATGCTCAAACAAAGGAGATAGCGTATAAAACACTAGGTGCGTCCGCATCTGGATTACTGTTGTGGGGTTTGGGATCCGTATCGCAAGGTTCTGATTGACTCAGTTGAGAGGGTGCAGAGGAGAGCCGCTAGATTCGTGACTTGTTGTTACAGCCCTTATGAAAGCGTCACAGAATTGATACATAGATTGGGCTGGGATAGATTGGAAGACAGACGACGTAGCTTGCGTTCGAATTTATTGGAGAATATGCGAAAAAATTTAAATTTCGAGTGCAATGAAATACTTCTTCCGCCAACCTATTTAGGTCGCAATGATCGGAGGGATAAGATTAGAGAAATAAGATGCCGTACTGATATTTATATGTATTCCTTCTTTCCTCGCACTATTCGGGATTGGAATGGGCGGGTTTAGGATTGGTACTTAGCACCCTCTGCCACCCACAATGTTTGTGATTTGCAGAGTATGGATGTAGATGTAGATTTTGTAACTTTTTCCTACCCCCTGCCCAATGTGCTCTGCCAAGTTGAGTTTGTTATCAAACGTTATGCAAAGATATTTACACTTCAAGCCTTCAACAAACAATTCTGACCCCACCCTATAATCATAATAAACCTTTAGTTTTTTATCTGTGTACCTAACAAGCTGACTCTTCTTGGTATTTCCCTTCATCCCATGCTAACCTACCCATTTAGATATTATATCCAGGTCACCCTGTAGCAGTTTTTGTCTTCACCCGTTTTGATTCTATTGCATACCATTATAGGCTACCATCTGCAAAAGACACAAATTCTGACCACTTTTGGTAATGTATTTCCTACTCTAGTGCGTTGCTTCCTGGCTTTCAAAAACTGCTCCACCCAGCAATTAACTTTTTCATCCAATCCTATATATTTCAGTTTATTTAAAACCATTTTATTGCTCACTTTGTCAGATGCCTTAGGAAGATCTAGTGCCACACTATTAACCTGGCGTCCCTTGTCCAATTCATCTGAAATATCTTTTATATAGCCCACAATCTGAGATTCACATGAATATCCTAAAGCCATGTTGTCGATTTGAAAACCAGTTTCTTTCCTCACCTACACTTCTGATATAGTTGCATATCAATCTCTCCATCATTTTGCCTATCACTGGTGTTAAACTAATTGGCCTGTAATTTTCAACCCTATTTGTAACTCCTCCTTTGTGAACCGGTACTACTATTGCTCTTTTCCAATACTCTGGTAAGCAGCAAGACTCATTTAAAATAAAATTTCAATGTAAAGTACAAAATTGTATCCCACAATCTTTAATACATGTTAATTAATATTTTCTACACCAGCCCCTTTATGTGTTTTTAGCTTTCTGAGAATTTCCTGGGAATCTATTTCAAATTTTGTTGTTTCATCATTTGTACTTTTAGGGAAACTCTTGTGTATAGACTTTCAACGCTAAATGGTTGTAAGTGCTTGGGGCATGCCAGTACGGAAATTGTTCGTGAATTTAATTGATTCTGATTGAAAAAAAGTGATTTGATATCTACAAATAAACATTACGACAGCGAGAAGTAACTAGATTTGACCAGTAGATTTTGCGTGTTCAAAAAAAATGGATACTTATTTGTGGAAATATTTATCTTAAATTTCTTAGCTTTCCGATATCATAATGAAACAAACCGCATTTTACCCGCGGGACTACAGATTTTACATTATTCAAAATGAAACCAGTAGCTTTGCGTGAATCCTGTTCGTCCCAACTTTCAGGTTGGTACAAATTGAAAAAAGAATTGGTTTCTTCTCTGTAGCTTGCTCCAAGCTCAATAACACAAGTAATAATAATAATAAACTTAAATACTGTATACAGACTTTTTACCGGTTACAGTTTTGTTATAATTATAGTTATAGGCTATTAAATTGAGTCAACCTGTTGTAACCTCAGGGGCCATTTTTTTTTTTTTTTTTTTGGGAATGATGAGAGGTGATCCACAATAATACCGTTAGGGGGCGTCCATTAATTACGTGAGATGTTTTTCCGGAATTCCGGACCCCCCTTTTTTTAACTCTCATGCTTCCAAGGGCGGTTATACCCTCCCTAAGGTCGGTTTCTGCATCGTTTCTAGACCACATACTCCCCTAAAGTCGTCATTTGTAGATTTTTTTTTTAGCTCTACCATCCTTCAAGAATTTCAAAACCTCACGTGACATTACCGTTGACCCCTCGCCCCCTCCCCCTTGGTGAGATTTCATGAGATTTCGCCGGACCCCCCCCCCTTATTTCACCTCATGTAATTAATGGAGCCCCCTTACCGATACAAGCCCCAAAAGCTTGAGAATAATAAATACGTGACACCTCTTTGTCAGCCGAAATATTCTGATATTAAAGAGACGCAGTTTGTTGAACTCATATTATTTTCCATATTTATTGCACAAGTACGGTAATTTACCAGGAAATAGGGCCTAATTGGTAATATTTGGTAATTATACGAAATATTGTTTGATTAATAAGTGTTGTCGGATGTGTTATGAAATTATTAACTGTGATCACGCTGTTTTTTAGGATCTACTTGATGTTTCTGATCGTTGTCGTTCGCAATGAGTCAGTTTGGTGCCTGCATCTCTGGCAAGGTATTGATTCCGTCCGAGTCACCGCCATTTCTGCTTCACCTCACGCAGGCAGTTAAGAATCAAGTGACTGGATTTCTTTTGGAAAACGCATGTATATCATAAGCGTTCCGCAGCTATGCACCTGGATTCCGATTCTGTGATTGTTTAGATTGGCATATTTTGTCTCTATATTCTTCAGCTAAGACATAACTACGTACATCTAAGCTTACATTATTTGCTTTAAGAGAGTTTTACTAAAATTTTAAGGGATGATAATAATAATAGTTTCCTTGTACCGATGAATGTGTTTAGACCAGGTAACGAACTAAGAAGTCCTTTGCAGCACTGCGAAAATAAGAGAACGCCTATCCTTTATATAACTCAGAAAAACAAAGTATTTCGAAATAATAAATTACGACTTCTACATATTGCCGCTGAAGCCAATATGGAAGGAAAACGAGGATTTGAACGAAGAAGTTTCATATTAGCAGAGACTTTGGCAGTGTTCCGATATTCACGACATTGGCTCATTAGTAAGAGCAACATCTAAGAGTAGTAACTATTCCACGACGGTCGCAAACCATCTCTAAGAAATAGTTACCACTATGGAAAAAGCTGATAGTCACTGCGAACGTCAATTAAGTACTGAAACCCGGTGTGCCTGATATAGCTACTTACAGTTGCCGAATTCAGTATAACGAGGAACAATATCCCAGGGCTGTTTATTGGTTGTGAATATAGAGCTCCGATTTACAAGCAAAAATAAAAAATACGCATTTCACTGGAGGTGTTAACGTCAAAAATGTTTTACTTTTGAGCTTTACCACATTTATATGTGCGCATCACGAGGCTATCACAGTAGCCAGTACACAGAGGAATCCACCATTTTACCTGGTGACAACGGTAGAGGCAGCTGTCGAACGAGAGACTAGTAAAGTTCTATAATTTATTTATTTTTTAAATTGACCATCACTTCTATAATTTGTCTTTTGGAACAGATAGCATCAAAATGCAAAGATCTGAATACAGACTACGCACTTGTTTTCATTACTGCTCGCATCAATTGCTTCGTTTTCGTCGACCTCTAAGGAGTATATTTATGAGATCTTCGAATTGCTACAAACGAACAGGAATGTTATATGTATTAGAGGAATAACGGAAACTTGAAATCCGAATGTGCTGACTGAGATATGAGAGCGATTTTTTAATATCCCCGAGACAATCAACAGAGACTGCTAACAAAAAAAGGAACATACCGTTTCGACGAGATACGTGGGGATCATTTATATACTAATCTGTTCCAATCAAAAGAACTGTATCCAACTTTCTGAGAGTTGAATTTTCTTTGGCATATAGATTATGCATTGTACTAACGATTGTAAGGCTGACGCACTCTCGATGGAATTTCCCTGAGATCCAATTTGTTGGATTACATGTAATTTTAAATTTTTCATGAACATTGTAACAGCTCTCTCTCACAGGCCAGGTTTTTGTATCACGAAATATATGAACCTGCAGAGCACAAAGATACTTTTCATGTATTACCTTCCAAGTAGATCTCTTTTTCTTTATTAATTTTTTCATGTCGTTAAATGTCAAACTTTTCTGCATTATTCCCTTTTCCCGCAATTTTCCCACACACCAGCCCACAAATCTTCTATGCTTTGCAAAAATTAAGAACACCAACATACTAAGAACATCTATTTTGTGGTATTACATGTGATCAAGACAGAGTGGCTCGCGAATAATTCATAAGAAATATCTGCTTGTTATTCACACTCGCAGTAACGCCGAGGCAGAACGGGCGGCCAGGTTACCTGGGAGGCAGGCGGATAACAAAACCCAGACCTCTGTAAGGGCTCAAGAGGTTTTGTATGATAGACGAGATGATAAGCAAAGACAATCTATCGCCAGTTGCTGACGGCTTGTGTATTTTGCAGATATACGGAAACTTACAAGTAAGGTAGGATGGAATATGGTGGGAGATAGTGACCTCTAATGTGTGGATGTGATTGCTGTACGTGGAGCCCGTCCGGGCATCCAGATTTGGGTTTTCCATGGTTTCCCCAAATCACTCCAGGCAAATGCCGGGATGCTTCCCTCAAAAAGGCCATGGCCGAATTCCTTCCCATTCCTTGCCCCCATCCTTGCCCCCCATCCTTTCCCGTCTCTAAAGGCCTCGATGTTAAAAAGAGACGTAAAGCAGTTACAAAAAAAAAAAAAAAAAAAAAAAAGAAATGTACGTGGAGAAGTGAAAATTGAATAGAGAATAAGATGACGATATTGCTGTAAAATACACTAAAGTCTCTTTATCGGCCCCTGAGTTTAGTTAAAAAAAAAAAAAAACGAATGAACGGCCCCGATCCGAGATTTCCTGCGGAGAGGCATTCAATCGTTGGGTCTTCGACTGGTTTTGCAACCCGCCAATGCCTGATGACGAGTGCCTGACTGTGGCTGTTAAGGAGTGTGCATGAACTACGTGGCTCGGTCTTGGAAGGGCGGAGGGGGGGGGGGAGGGAGAGAAGTTGACTGAAAGCTACGCTGTGCTATGTGTGTGCGTGTGTGTGTGTGTGTGTGGGGGGGGGGGGGTGTTTCCAAGCCAGGCCACGTAGCTTTTCGTTCATATTATTTGTCACAGTTAAAATCAGATACAGAACACAAAACAGCTTGTGAATATTTATTTCCGCCATTTAATTATCCCCGTATGTAATTTACGATAGTCTGAAAAGAGAAAACAGTACAAAATGTCTTCTGGAATCAAAAGGGGGAAAGGCTACGTGCTACGTAGGGTATTGGAAGGGGGGGGGGGATAAGAGATAAATGCCACTTTGGGCTACATGGGGGGAGGGGGTTCACAGGAGGCCAAGATGCATCCACGTAGTTTATGGACGCTCCCTTTTACATGACTTCCCAGTACGGGCAGTACGTCGCCTCCATTCCAACTATCACAGCCATCTTAGCGCAGAGCCGAGATAACGCAATGGCCAGTTGCTGTTGCACCACGCCACTGCTCATCCTTCCCACCTATGAACTGCAACGGAACACAGTTTTTCACCAGAACTGTTTCACAAAGACCCAGTAACGCCTGAGGTGTTTCATACCCTCCACTGAGCTAGACCAAACTTTTTTTTGTTTTTATGAATTTATTATCCGTTCAGCAAATATTGTTATAGAGGATAATGTTGAATATTAAAAAAAAAAAAAAAAGGAAAAAAAAAACATAACTTACATATTGTCATGGATTAGGTCAGCCCACAGGGCCCCTCAGTTATGATACAATAAATGTTTTCAATTTTAGCAGGAATATCAATATTAAAGTAATAAAAACAGTTATCAGAATTAGAACAGTAATCAAAACAGTTAAAATGAAATTGGTTTAAGATAATTACTCTTTTTATATTTATATATACATTTGGTTTTAAGCGATGACAAAAATCTGTTCTATACTTAACAAAAGAGATTTCAAACAGAAGATGACAGGCCACACGGTATTAATTTATTTACTGGTTCACTTCTTCTTTAATCACTGCCTGATAGAAAAATATCTTGAGGAAGGCGCTTTTTGAGACTAGTTTGTCTGGTTCTTATCCCTAGTTTGTAAAATTGCGCACCAGGTACTGCACTCATTCACTTGATAAAATGTATGGTTTGTTGTTTTATAAATTCATAAATGTAAACAACATTTAACTCTCTGTGTAGCTGACTATTGCGTACATACCATGGTGCGTTCACTGCTAATCCGAGTAGTTTGGTTTGAAATAATTGTATTCTATGTAATTTACTACGGCTAGCACATCCCCTTATGGGACATGCATATGTTATTAGTGGCCGTAATATAATTTTCTAAATTAACAGGCAGCACTCTGTTTTTAATGATGATTTTTTGTTTAACACAGGGTACAATTTGTGTAATCTGGCATAGGTTTGGTTTAGTTTATTGTTAATGTGTATGTTCCTTGTTAACCGCCTGTCAAGATCGGCTCCAGGGTATTTAATAGATTGACCATTTGGATTCCATGCTATTTTACTTGCATTGATGTTTATCTCTGGGGGTTTGGTGGGCGTCTCAGAGTGAAGATTTTGGCTTGACATTTTCCGGGATTTAGAGATATACGCCAGTGATTGAGCTATTTAGTTAATTGCAGTATTGTTTCCTGAAGGTTGTTGCGTGCGATATGAATTTCATTGTGCGAAAAGTATATGATTGTGTCATCAGCGTACTGTGCAGTCGAGGTGTTTTGAGGAGTTGCTATATCTGAGGTGTATATGTTGAATAGCGTTGGCCCTAAGACAGATCCTGTGAGACTCCTGCTGCTATTGATCGAGCTGTGGATATTTTTGTGTCTATTCTTACGATGAAAGTTCGATTCTGTAGAAAGCTTTCTAAAATTTTATACAAATACACAGGCATTCCTGTGTTTTTAAGTTTGTATAGTAGGCTAGTGTGCCATACTTTCTCAAATGCCTGGGCAACATCGAGAAAAGCACCCAATGTGTGATGTTTGAGCTCAAAGCCCTTTGTAATATCTTCTACCAGGCGTAGTATTTGGTGTGAGGTTGAGTGCATAGGGCGAAAACCAAATTGATGAGGCGGAATAATTCCTGTAGTAAACATGAATAGCTAAGATCTTTGGCTGTAATGAATGAGCAATCTCAATGACGTATGTCACTTGTTTAATGGAAGAAATAAAGTTCTTTTTGCTTTGATGAAATATATTTTTGGAAATTCGTGGGTTTTTCAATGTCTAGAATAATGACATTCATCCCTTCCTTATTAAAATAATTTTTGATATATATATAAAAGAATGTACCATTTCAATTTGCTGTGGGAAATAATTATTTAGGTTTTTAATCCTACTTTGATATTATTACGTAATAACTGTTGGAGAAAAGTGCTAAGATAATTACATGCAACGGTTCCCTCAAATTCATCGTATTTTCGATCGTCATGATTCTATTTTTACTGACTTAACGAATTCATTTTATATCGTACTAGCTGTTACCCGCGACTTTATACGCGTGGATTTAGAATTTGATTGTTAGAACAGGATACACAAAGCTGAAAGTCATCTAAGATATGTTGGCATAATATGTCTGGAACGCTATCGATATACCGTTCTACCGTCGAATCTGTCTCATTTCTTCATATCCGAAAAAGTATCCTATTTATACAAAGTATTTTAGTATATCGGTATACACATACAGTAGTCAAAAGGTAAAAAAAAAAAAAATATATGTAATATTATTAGTTATCAAAATAAACGCTTAGGGCACTATTGTATCGCTAAAGATGTGCCAGAACATGGTATCCTTACTACAAAATCCTAGGCTTGGCTCAATCTATGAAAAACAATTCATAAAAAATTTTGCTCCCAGTGGGGTTTGAACCTGAAGCCACACGGGAGTTTTCTTAAGAAGCAAGCATGTTACCACTTTTTTTTTACCACTATTATCTTTATTGAGAGAATAAATATTACATATTTACATTAATGTATCTTACTTGATAAACTTTGAACATTTGAGTCTTACTGTAGCTCAGGTTCACTGATTCCCGGAACCGTTCAAGCTCTCGGCTCAGTTCCTTTCTTGGCTGCTGGATGAAGCGCATATCTGCTGAATATTACCTGCTGTAGCCCAGCGTACATTCTAACACTTTTTTTTTATTTTTCACTGCACAACGCTGCCATAGCTCTCTAATGTTACGTATTACAAAGACATATAGATATTATGCGTTTGTCTTTCACAGTTCAGATAGTTTTCATAATTTAATGCATGCATACATACATACATAACAGACAGAGTTTCTTTCGCATTTTTAATATTAGTATAGATGTTCTCATAACTAAATACACACCAGAAGAAAAGCAATACATAATTTAAACTGAGGGTGTAAATATTCCCGACTTTGTATTTGCTGGCCCATTTTCTTGCGATCAAGAAGGTATTTTATTCCATATCAACAGAAATTAATGACAATTTCTGAGGTTTTTTTGTCAAACGCATGATGAAACAAATTTCCTAAAATTGAAGTTTCACTTAAAATTGAAACGCATTGCAACAATGTAGCTGGTGTAGATAATATTGATACATATGTCTTAAGGTTACAGGATATGACATATTGACATTCCAGCTTATCTTGAAATGAGTCTGCATACCTGCTGTTTACCAGAGGACTGGAAAAGTGCGATAGTCATGGGCGCCGGCAGGATTGTTTCTAGGGGGGTGCACCAGGGCTGCATTGGTGCTCCTCCCCCCTATCGGCCCAAAAATTTCCGGGATCGGCGACTTTTTTTTTTTTTTTTTTTTTTTTTAGCTCTACTACTGCCCAGACGGCGACCCGGGATGGCCAGGGGGGTGCAAGTGCACCCCCTTGCACCCCCCTCCCGGCGCCCATGGCGATAGTTGTACCGGTCCATATAGGATGGTCACAAATAGGGTAGAAAATTACAGGCCGATCAGTTTGACATCAGGAGTAGGAAAATTAATGGAGTGATTGATACGAAATGCCTGTGAGAAAAAAAAAATGGTTTTTAAATACACAACATGGCTTTAGGCAAGGATATTCACGTGAATATCAGTTAATGGCATATATGCAAAATATTTCGGATGAAATGGACAAGGAAGGCCAGAGCGATAGCGTAGCACTAGAGAGGATCAAGAAGCGATTTGCTCGGTAAGAGAAGTCTTAATAAAATGTAGAAAGCAAAAAGTAAAGGTACGAAACGCAGTATCAAAAGAAATGGCACAAGATTTGGAACAACTGCTACTCATTATTCTAAAGAATGATTTTATTAATGGTTTACTCTGCTGGATAGGCTAACATGGGATGAAGATAAATGCAAAGAGGAGTCAGCTTATTAGGTACACAGATAGAAAACTAAAGGCTGATTATAAGGAGGGGAAGGAATTGTCTATTGAAGACTTGAAATGTAAATACCATATATCATAACATCCGATAACAATCTCAACTGGCCAGGACACATTGGGCAGGTCATAGAAAAAGATTTCAGAATCCTTCATTTATTGGAGGGGGTGATGAGTTGATTGGGTTACAAAACTTTTTCAGATCACTGCTTGAATATGGTGATGCAGAATGCAAATACAGGATTTGGAGTGGGCAGGGATGTTGAATGTCTTGTACAGGGCGCAACCCTCACGCTACCTGGTTAGTAAACAGGAAATGCCAGCATACAACAATCTGTTGATACCGACATGAGTAACAGCCGTTGCGTCCTTAAACCAAGTTGCTCCATGGCCTCCCTTGGACCTCCATTACAGCCCAGTTAATAATAAATTTACAAGCGGAAATTTATGACGTAATAAATATAAACTTAATGTAATAGTTACTTGCATAACTTTGCCAGAAACAGTGTTTTTCCCAATAACACATAGCATTCCCAGGTCAGTTGCACCTTTCTCCATTAACTGTTTTTATTTGTATAACATTTATCCGAATGGTTGGCTGAAGGCTTTCTAACGCCAATATCGGTCATACAGATGACGATTTTTTATTGTCGTCTAGATCAGTGGTTCCCAACGTTGACCGTACCGCCCCCCAGTGGGCGTTAGGGGGCTCGAAGGGGGCGTTTGTGAACAAAGGCAAATTTGGGGGGCGTTGACGCCCAGCCAGCGCCCCCCTAGCCAACACTGGCAAGGACTTGCCAATAAGATTAATTAATAACAAAAAACATTGAACAAATGTTTCAACAATAATTCCAATGTTCTTTAAGCAAGATCAGTGGGGATTAAAAGTTGGTATTAGTACATTATATCTTTGTTCCTAACACCTGCTTCAATGGTTGATGAATGAGTCTCAGCAAGGGTTGTGCACCACAGGGATCACCATTATTAGTAAGTTTTATGTTCCGGATCGATCAACAATGCTAATACGTTTACACTGGTCAGTGTTTGACGACGGCGGAGCGACTGTGAACATGTGCAGTATCTACAGCTTACGTGGACCTACTTACGGAAGATTATTTATTTTGGAATATCTATCTACCACAGAAGTTAGTACATATTCATTATTATTATTATTTGCTTGTTATTCTATTTACTGATCAATATTACGTGAGCAATGTGCTGTGAAATTTCAACTATGTTTTAATCTTTTATTTAATTTTTGTATCATATGCTAACTGCACTCGATTCTGTACTGATCACTGCTACTGTTCCTATTATTATTGTTATCAACTTCATTTTTGACATTTAGAGATTTTTACAAAGGGTAAGAATACCTATGGTTGACATGAAGTTGTATGAAATTCAAATTTAAGAAAATACTGTGATCCAGAAAACCAGCAACACTGTCAGGTTAACTGAACGTGTCCACGGGTTCGGTGATAGTCTCTTCTGTCTATGGTGAACAGTTTCTGCGGTGCATGTGGTTACCATATTCGGAAGCGTATCTTGTTAGCGAAATAGCAGCTTTTGGGAAGTACTTTAACTCTCAGTTAATGTAAGTTTGCTTTACTTTGTACTGAACGTGAATATGGAAATGTTATCACAATGAAATAAACAAGTGTATGCATTCGTATTTTAAACGGAAATAATATTTCTATTATGGTTAGCCTCTCTGTCAAAGGTAGGTATTCCTTAAATCGTGAGGGGTGTCGAATTTACGTTCATCAATAATAAATGGATTTTAAATGCAAACTGAACAAACCATCATACCGTTTACAACACATACTATAGGAAGCGCTAAGGCACCTAAAATCGATATGTGGCGTCTGTTTCCGGTACAAACTATGTCATATTTGGGAGCCTACAGCTCTTATATTGCATCGTGGGCAGATATTGAAATCCCTCACTTGCTAAGTACTTTGTGTAAGGCCGGCATATATTGAAACGGGATATTGTTAGGCAGTTTTCACACCGGCGCCGGATACAATGTAATCAAATGAGAGCTTTAACACGTAAGACCCATTCACACTAGCGGTCAACTCAGCTCAGCTCAGCTTAGGTCAAAAATTGCTATACACATAATCTAATGGGAGCATCCACACTACGCGGTCCGTTCTGGTCAGGGCAAAGCAGCTCAAACTGAAGATCGCGTCGCCACCGATCAACGACGGTCAAGACCTGAGCTGACCGCTAGTGTGAACGAGCAACGGTCAGGGCAGATCAAATGGGCGGCGAACGTCTGAAAACTATAAATAAAAAAAAAATGTTTTAACAGTATTTTATTTCTGTTTATTATAAAGTAGACAAACTTGAATGTAAAATCAAATATTATTACACATTTTAGTACTGTCAAGATACAGATCCTGTTTCCAAATTTTTTTAAAAAATATTGTGAATATATTTTTAGAATCAAATGCTTCTGTACCAGCGTTGACAAATAAACAAAGAATATTTGTAAAGTAGGATTTCTCTCGCTCATCCTGAAATTTACTCTGTACATGGCATGAAATTTATCCTTCCGTAAATAATTGTGCAAAATACATGTTGCTAAAATTATGTTATGAATTAATCCTGGAGCAGAATTAATTTTTCTAAAATAAATTCGAAATCTTTGAGCCCTAAAATATCAAAAGCATTTCCCACCACTCGTCTCGCACGGCATAGCCGGTAGTTAGCATTAATTTTACTCTTGACCTGTTTGCGCTTGAATCTCTGGATGCACCCAGAACCATCCTCTTTTTGATCTTGACGTACTTTTAGGCTCTTGATCCAAAATCATTGCGATTTAATTGACGTTGGGGTGGAAAATGGCATTGTTTACTATGAGCAATGGAAATGAAATGGCCTCGTCTACTACTTCATCTGGCCTGACCTGAGCTGAGCTGACCGCTAGTGTGAATGCTATCCTGGATTGTGAAATGAGCTGACCTTACCTGACCGCTAGTGTGAATGGGCCTTACACGTAGTCCGGTCTGGCAGATCACCGGCCCTTTGATTTAAATGTTTCTTATGCACACTATTCCACACTGGTGCAGGTGGTGGAGAGGATTTAATCTCAGTCCCGACAATCTTCTGTAGTTTTGTAATAAGTAATTACTCGCGTGATACTATGACATTTAATTTAATTAGTTGATATTAATCCTTATTTGTGAGATAAAACAGCCAACTATTTCAAAGTTAGAACAGAATGCGTGCAAAGAGATTTACACATTTTTGAAAGAATATTTTGAAGTGAAAGAAAAAAATAACTGAAATTTGATCAGCTATATATTTATTATTAGTTATAAGAATACAGAACAGGTTACACAATTTATTTTGTTAATTTGCCATGATACTGACAAAGTATCTTTGTGTTGATACCGCAAATAATAGCACAACCAGATTTACAATTTTAAGTAAAGTGTAAGTTAATTATAATGTTTGTTAGTACTAATGATAAATATGTAATTTATCATTTTTCAGTTGGTTTAATTTTCTTTTCATTTCAAAATATTCTTTCAGAAATGTATACAACTCTTTCCACGCCTACGTTTTACTTTACTTGTGTTTATTCCCAATCTGTAGGTCTCATGTAAGTCAGTAAAGTTTGCTCCTTTAATGAGATCCTTAAAAATCAATTGAAGAAATTTATAGATTTCAATCGCATAGATATTGTGTATTATATTTTAAAAAATTGAGTTCATTTCGTATTTGGTCAAAAATTTTCAATGAAACAAAAATATAGCAGAATATTTGTGTACCTAATTTATTTCACTTTTTCTAGGCCTCTTTTTGTATTTGAGTCAACACAGGATGTATCCAGTACTGTATGTTAATGAAATATTTACTATACTTCGTTCTATGATATAATAAACTATTAAAGTGACGTTTTTTGAATGGTGGATGCCTATTTCTTCCGCCAAAGAAAAAACTTATTGAACTCGATGCGATAAGGCCGGCGCCGGCTCCGGTTTTGCCGGTGTGTGTGAAAACGATATTAGGCTATATGACTTTTTTTTTTTTTAAATAAGTTTTTTTAAATTTTATACTTTCTATGGAGTGAATTGGAAGCACTTAAAGAAGATTTTTAAAAACAGATTTCAGGATATTTTTAACATGATCATTCCAGATTTGGTATTAGAACCTTTCTCAAACCTACAAACAGCAGATTTATCGCTACAGGAAGAGTTGATAGAACTGTCAAAAAATGAAAAATTAAAATTGTAATTAAAAAATGGATATCAAGAATTTTGGCTACAGAGGCAAATTCCAGATTTATATCCGGCTTTGTGGGCTGCAACAAAAAAGTTTTTTTATTGCATTCCCTGAAAATCCAAACTACCTGGGTCCTGGGTGTAACTCTTGATAGAAGTCTCACTTTTAAAATCCACTATCGCAATGTCAAGATGAAAGTATCAGCACGCAACAATATCTTAAGCAAGTTGACCAGATCCAGCTGGGGAGCTAACCCAAGCGTCATCCGCACCTCTGCCTTAGCATTATGCTACTCCGCAGCAGAGTATGCATGTCCTGTGTGGCAAAAATCCAGCTATGCTAAGACAGTAGACGTTGCGCTCCACAGAACATGTTGGGTCATCATAGGTTGCCTCAGACCATCGCCTGTGAGCAAAGTGGAGATACTAGCTGGCATCGCCCCTGGAGATATACGCCGGGAAGTTGCCACCAGCGTGGCAAGGCTTAAAGTGATTGAAGACGTCCGATACCCCCTACATGGCTATACACCAGCGCCATCGAGACTATAGTCCCGTTCAAGCTTCATGCGAACTTCAAAGCCACCAACTTGAGCTCCAAGCAATGAAAGGGAGAAGAGATTACAACAAGGGTTCGAATGGATCAAGCCAAAAGAGGGTCCACCACCTGGGTCTGAACAACCATGGCCCATATGGAAGTCGCTAAACAGGCTTCAAGTTCGAGTTGGCCACTGCAAAGATACACTTGCCACTTGGGGATGCCAGGGAGAACAGCCAGATACCACATGTTCGTGCGGCGAGAGAGAAACCATGGTACATTTTCTGTCCACAACTTGGAATAAATGTTTCTCAATTTGACCTTCAATCAGCTACTGACAAAGCCATCGCATTGGCAGAAAAATTACCACATATTTGATGCTGTCATCGACACGAGAAGAAGAAGAAGAAGATTGCATTCCCGTCATCATATTTAGCCGAAAGGGGATTTAGTGTAGTAAGCAATTTACTAACAAAGAAAAGAAACAAATTGCCAGTAGTGGAACGTGGTGATTTAAGACTCCTGCTGACAAATATAGCACCAAATGTAGAAAAATGAGTATCATTACATCAAGCTCGGACCTCTCACTGATAATTTTACGATAATTTTCAATATATGTTTTTAATCAAATTATGTATAAGGCACCAATAATGTTAATATTCTTTAATAAAGTAATTTAAAAAATCTGTCCTTGTTTTTAAATATTTAATATAGTCCAATTCACCTAAGAGGGGTGCCATCAAATCACTGTTTGAAGAAGTGGGTAACAAGCCAATTAAATTGAAGCGCTATGGATTACACAATGTTGATTACAACAACAAAAAAAGTCGGTGCTGTTTTTTTTTTCAAACAGGGGGGCGGTGAGTAATTTTTTTTTTCGAAAAGGGGGCGGTAGGTCAAAAAAGGTTGGGAACCTATGGTCTAGATGAATGATCAGATGATTTCCGTTTACTATTTTGAAATAATTTTCATAAAGATACGAATACAAAACATAGGTAACGTCAAGTTTACAATAGAACCGACTTCGGCCGAATTTTCATTCTGCCGAGCAACCAACCGAACTCTGCCCACAATGGCCTAGACTTCGGGCGTTTTGGCGCTCACTTGATTGAAGTTACTTCAAACGGATCCGCCAGCCGAGCAACACCCCGCCGTTTCGACGGAGTGGTTATCTGTCCGGTTGATGGATTTGGAGAAGCACTCCTTTATGTTGTTTTCCTGTTATCGATTGACTTACAAAAATGTCTTTTTTCTTCAGCTTCACTTCAGATGACCGTAAAAAATAGGTTGTGTCATTCTAAACGTTCGTAAAATTTCGTTTCATCATCCATAAGAAGCTGTGACAAAGGTAGAATCGACCTTTTTTTAATGGAACAATAAAAGTATGCTTGTGTTTTGGGATAGCAAAAATAAAGTATATTGTACAGAAAAAAGAATTTTATCATGTTTGAATACATATTTTGCATTACTTCTAAATTTGGTCTGATATTTCAGATGTTTACGGCATGAGATAGGAGTACACAAGGTCCCCGGTTCAAATCCCCATCTTGGATACAATTTTTACAGATCTTAAAATTGCCCTTCATCTCCGCCATAGCTTTGATTTGTTAATGAAGTCTACATTTAAACTAAAATATACACAGACGGAAAAAAAAATCCCAACACCAAGAAAAAATTATTGTAGAGTAATGAAATTTGGACAATGCATTTGTCAAGTTAACATGTTTAATTGATTAAATTTTCAAGATCACAGGTTAATTTAAGCTCAAGAAAATGCATTTCAAATGTGAAATACTGTTAAATTAATAGCCGGTGTAACCTCCAGAATTTTGAATGCAAGCCTGCAAACGTGAATGCATTGTGTCATACAGGTTTCGAATGTCACTTTGTGGTATGGAGTTCCATGCTTGTTGTACTTGTGCTGTCAATACTGGGACGGTCAGTGCTGGCTGTGGATGATGCTGGAGTTGTCGTCCAATGATATCCCATACGTGTTCAATTGGAGACAGATCTGGTGATCTCGCAGGCCAAGGTAACATGTCGACACTCTGTAGAGCACGTTGCGAGACAACAGCGGTATGAGGGCGAGCGTTATCCTGTTGAAAAACTCCCCCTTGAATGCTGTTCATGAATGGCAGCACTACAGGTTGAATTACCAGACTGACGTACAAATTTGCAGTCAGTGTGTTTGGTATAACCACAAGAGTGCTCCTGCTGTCATAGGAAATTGCTCCCCAGACCATGACTCCAGGTGTAGGTCCAGTGTGTCTAGGCCGCAGACAGTTTGGTTGCAGGCGTTCCCCTGGCCTCCTTCTGACCAACACTCGGCCATCACTGGCACCAAGGCAGAACCTGCTTTCATCAGAAAACACAACAGATCTCCACTCCGTCCTCCAATGAGCTCTGGCTTGACACCACTGGAGTCGCAAACGGCGATGGCTTGTAGTCAGTGGAATGCACGCTACAGGGCGCCTGGCTCGGAGCTGTCCTTGAAGTAACCGATTTCTAACAGTTCGTTGTGTCACTGTGGTACCAACTGCAGCTCGAATTTCTGTAGTGCTGCCATTCATGAACAGCATTCAAGGGGGAGTTTTTCAACAGGATAACGCTCGCCCTCATACCGCTGTTGTCTCACAACGTGCTCTACAGAGTGTCGACATGTTACCTTGGCCTGCGAGATCACCAGATCTGTCTCCAATTGAACACGTATGGGATATCATTGGACGACAACTCCAGCATCATCCACAGCCAGCACTGACCGTCCCAGTATTGACAGCACAAGTACAACAAGCATGGAACTCCATACCACAAAGTGACATTCGAAACCTGTATGACACAATGCATTCACGTTTGCAGGCTTGCATTCAAAATTCTGGAGGTTACACCGGCTATTAATTTAACAGTATTTCACATTTGAAATGCATTTTCTTGAGCTTAAATTAACCTGTGATCTTGAAAATTTAATCAATTAAACATGTTAACTTGACAAATGCATTGTCCAAATTTCATTACTCTACAATAATTTTTTCTTGGTGTTGGGATTTTTTTTTCCGTCTGTGTAGAATGATCTCCAGTGGCGTAGCTAGGTCAACAAGGGGCCACGGTGCAAAAAAATTATTTTGGGCCCTCAGGCCAGACGGGAGACCTTTTTTTTTGCTTTGTGTGCTGGTAGGGCCCCCTGAACTGAGGATGGGGGCCCTTGAATTGTTGTTTAGGGGCCCCTGAGCAGTGGTTGGGCCCCCCCTCCCCTGAGCAGCGAGGGCCCTTAGTGAGGGGCTCCTCCCCATAGTAGCTACGCCCCTGACTACATGGCTGAACTTTCTTGTGGAAGTATATCACCAATAGCTCTTGGTAGTCACTGTTTACAGCAGGCATTGAAGCACAGGTTTTTTTTTTTTTTAAATGGCTTTTGGCAGCTGAGGCCATACAGCCAGCTCAATGTGTTATATTAAAGCTTCCAGTGAATCAGTTAAATCCAGTGTTTATATAGTCTTCAAAGTGCGGACACCACAGGATGGACAGGACACACACACAGACACACAACACTTAACATCCATGCCCGCGGTCGGATTCGAACCGGCGACCTTCGGCACGTGGAGCTAGCACTCTAGCCCCTACGCTACCGAGGCCGGCTTGAAGCACAGTTGATTTCTATGTTATAGTGTTTATGTGCATGTTATTTCGCTGTCAATGTATTTTAATATTATTAGGTCTAATATTTATTTTACTTTGTAATAACCTTAAGTTTATGCAGATATGTAATTTTCATGGTTTGGAGTGTGTGGAGAAGAAAAAGAATGTTCATAATCTTTTTCTTCTGAAAAAGGACGGGGTGATAGTGTAAGTGACCGACCTGGCGATGTTTGCTTGCCAATGGTTGAGGGGTGAACGTTGGAATGCAGAGTGGAGGGGAGGATGCACCGCTGTGGTCTGGGGGAGACGTTTTTGTGCAGGCAGAACGCACCGAGCTGTAGAAGGAAATGGTTTCTGTATTTGTGTGCAGTCCATGATGCTAAATAAAAGTGTTGTCTAACTGAGAAGTTGTTATTCTCTTGCTGCCGTTTCATAGATGTTTCCGAACCCATGAAAATATTGAATGAAAGACTTTAAGTATTTAGCTGTATTGACGGCAGTCAGCAGGACTGCGGGAGCAAAGGATTGGACGTCATGTCGACCATTGCAAGGAATCAGGCACCTTGCAATCGTCAGTGAGTTCAAGAAGGAGATACATCGGGCGTTACCGTTGCAAGTTTGGCAGATATCGGCAGTATTCAACAGAGTGAACAGTCGGTTGCAGTATACACGTACCCTAATAGGCAGGGAATTCTCCTGCTGTTGGCTTGTGTTGGATTCTATTTTTAGGCCGTTATTATTATTCAAATTGATTAATTTATTTACTGTGCTATCTCGTGTGTTATATTTAGATCGATATTTTTGGTTTTTAGAAATTTTATAATATATTGGTAACCGTTTTATATCTTCTATACATAATTAATTTTTTTTACAATTACTTTCAAGAAACAAATGAAATGTGTGTAACGATAATTCCATATCTCTGAAGCGTCTTGCATGCTAACTGGTTCTTATTTTTACAGTTTTTTGCACTTGAAGCTGATGAACACGCAGTTCACTTTTCCCTCATGATATTCATGAAGGATCACGGAAAAACTGCCGCAACAATCTGGATGGGGTTCACATAGGGTTGCCAGATGGCCGGGAAATCTGGGAATGTCCAGGAATTTTGTGTCTTGTCCCGTGTCCAGGAATTTAGCGTTACTGTCCCGGAATTTTCGTCTATACCAGTTTTCTTCTCAAACTTAAGATACCGCGGTTGTCATGCCACGCTCGCAGCGGGAGTTAGAGGAGCGCTAGACCTTACAGACGACCAGAGATAATATATATAGACTGTTCAACTACTACATAGTGATTTTCAACGATAGTTGAATTAACAATCTTAAAACAGGTGCTATATATATATATATATAATGTAGCATAGTTTTACCTATAAAACAAATTTTTTAAATTAATTTGAATATTTGTTCACTCCTTAAACATACCACTAAAACACGTTTTTAACTCCATAAATGTCCCGCAAATTATAATCCGCATCACTAAAAAACCTTTTTTAACCCCAGAAATGTCGCGGAAATTATAATCCTGTATCTGGCAACCCTTGGCTCACAATTCGAAAGCTTATGCGGAGCTTATGATCCGCGGCATGACAACATGGCCGTGAAACGGAGCAAGAAATGACAATACGTTCGTACTGAGAACAAATAGGCACAACAGATCAAATTGCATCTCAATGCAACACTCTTTTACAAGACTCCCGCCAAGATCACGATACAACACACATAAATCCTTTAGCCATTGCATTCTGTTAATATATATATATATATATATATATATATATATATATATACAATTTTTTAGAGAACTTATCTTTGGTTATTTATTTGTTCAGTTTTATGAAATACAGTATCAAGAATACAAGGAAAACGTTAATCAAACCACTATATCAAAGATTAACACCCCAATAAGCGTAACGAAATTTAATTTACTGTAAAGGTTACAAAGAGACTATATTGCCAACGTTTAAGCTTTGTTCCTAGAAGAGAAACAAACGGCAATTACTACATACACCAAGCTTTACGTGGGCGAAGCATCAGGAAAATGCTAGAATCACATATATTGTGGAGATATTTATATTTTATGGCTGCGAGATAATTTTTAGTATACAATAATTCTTTTCTTCAACCTATATCAAAACTCTTGAAAACTAAAAAAACCTGGGCTAAATAAAATACATGAAACTGCATGGTATAGCAAAAAAATAAAATGTCACAAGGAACAACTGAACACACCCCACCAATTTGAGAACTGCTTCCTACTTCCAAACAAAGTCACTTCATCGCCATAAAATTTCATCCGCTATATTTGCGAAACGAACGCCCAGTATGATAAAATCGACGGGTTGGGGGGGGGGGGGGGGCTTAGAACATGGGGGAATCACCGCTCACTATTGCGCGACCACTTTGTTAGGTTTGAATGACATATTGACTTTTTTATTTTAGTTAGGTGCCGCTAAAGTGCTGGAGCAAGATACGGTGAAAAATTTAGAGGAAAGCATTCACGCATGCCTCTCGAGTGATTTTCTGAAGGAATGGGAAACAGAGTTCCGGGTGGTCTGTCCGTGGAAAAACATCTTCGCCGAAACTAACCACTGATTTATCGAAGCAATAAAAGAAAATGTTTTCGACGATTAGAAAAATGAGCGATTGTAAAGAAACTAAGTTCGTATAATGAGGTGGTGCGCAGTACACTCACAAGGAAATTTCAGGTTATTCTACAGGCGAAGAAGCGAGGCGGCGGCGCCTCGCTGGTTGTTAATATACGGATGAAGTCATTCTCGACGTTGTTTCAGTAAAACATTTTCGAAAAGCTAGCCGAACGAGTCCGTTGATAAAACACGAAGCTTCGGCTATCGAAGACTATGTCGACATCGTCAAGTGATTTGTTGCATTTCATTTCCCGGCTTGGGGATGATAGATAAAATAGCAATAGATCACAATATCATTAAAAATCGTATGATTCTGATATTTTCTCCGAAGTATTCAAGAGCGTTGCAACACGCCGTGAGATTTATTTTAACGTACTACCCGGAAACTCCGCTATCAGTAAATTTGGTATCAAATCTTCTTCGTCAGAAACATATGCAAGAAATGTAACGCAAGTATTTCAATTCCTGTCGGTATTAATTTGTTAGAACTGTGACGAATTGCTTTAATATGAACAGTTAAATATCAAATCATAACATTTCGAACTTTACATTAAATTTCTTTTTCACAACGTACTAAACAAAGCAGAAAAATACTATTCCATATTTTTATATATTGTAGGATACTACACATACTAGGTTTTCTATCCATAAGAAAACCTTAAAACGGTGTCACATTCCACTGCAAACAGACTAATACTAGCAAGGCACTCGGGCAACCGGTCTAATCGGGATTGATTTACCCGTACACTATTTTTATATTTCCCATATGAATCATGCATACCAAGTTTCGTTAATTTCGCACCAGCCATTTCAAGAAGTAAACTAAACATTGAGCGGGGGGTGAATTGGATGGTGCGATACGGAATATCAGTTTACATTTCAACCTAACCATTTCATCCGCTAAAGTTGCTGCTCGATATTCAACAAATCTACCATCCACGCATTAATACATACCACATAAATCTGTATCTGCAATATATCCGTTTGTTCCAGCATCGTGCAGAAAATACGGTTTTTTAATGGGTTTTCACAACGTCAAAGCATGGGGTCCAAGCTAAAATCTGATGTACATGTTGAAACATTATGACACATTTAGTTTATGAATATTCTGGCGTAACTTAAAAAAACTGGATTTAAAACTGTGGGTTTCTATAAAGAACACTGAAAATTAAAAGGGGTGGGGGTAAAGGGGGAACCCAATGTAGACAGGGTTTTTCTGCTTGTTTTCAAGTATACGTGTGCAATGTTCCTTCAAATTTTGATAGAAACTATAGCTTTGTATAAAGAACATTGACAATAATTAAGGGATGGAAAGGGGGAGAGAGATTGTATTTTTGTAATACTATTGTGGACAATATTTTTCTCTTTGTTTTAAAGCATATATGTGCAAAGTTCCATCGAAATTGGATAAAAACTGTGGGTTTGCATAAAAATTAAGTTGTGTAAATGGGGAGAGGATATTGTTTTTGAAATTTTTTTGGTCAGAATCCTTTTCCAAGAAAAAACACATATATATGTGCCAACTTTCATGGTGATCGATCAAACGGTGTCGACTGTAGCTTTCTGTAAAGAACACTGACAAAAATTAAGGAGGAGGAGAGGCGTTGGGTTTTTGTAAACCAAATGTTGACACTATTTTTCTCTTTATTTTAAAATATACGTGTGCAAGGATCCATCGAAATCGGATAAAAAATGCGGTTTTGTATTTTTTTTAAATAACTGTTGTAAAGAGAGGGAGGAGGTGGTTTGTGGATTCTTTTTTTTTTTTGGTCATAAACCTTCTCCATCAAAAAATACTTGCATGTGATCAGTTAACAGGTGTCGACGTCTATCTCGGATATACCAACATCCTCTATTATATATAAGATTCATAATTATGCAAAATAATCACTTATGATACTTGCTCCACTCGATATGAAGACACCTGGTTGGTAAAATTATCTGCGTGAATTAAATTACAACATGTCAACTGTATCCGTTGCCTGTGGACACATTTCAAGATACCTTTTCCAAACATATAACGCTGAATGTAACCCTACGTAAGGGCGACTGTGAATCTGTGCTTGCAACCGTTAAGGCTCGGTTACACGATGCGATTTTTGTCGCTGCTACTATTCGCGGAGAATGATCGCCGCGATTAGTAGCAACTATTAGCCTGTCACACGGAGTTACTGGTTTGAGCGATTAGGTTCTGGTTAGCGAAGTAATGTATCAACGTTATTGGTTGGTTGTGATGTACAAATCATGTCGTATAGTTCTGAGACGATTGATTCGTTCGCCTAATGCTGAATTGAGAAACATTTGTTAAATTAAATTTTTTTAAAATAAAATGGATCCGCGACTGGATTAGACAAACAGAAAAAGCGGAGACCTATGCGTTTTTTCTGATAGAACTAGGAGACACTAGCCTACAAAAATATTCAGCGGCTAACCGAAGGAAAGTTTGATAAATCTCTTGAAGTGGTTGCTCCTCAATTTATGAAGAAGATACACTGATAAGAGGTGCGATCCCATGTAATATCAAACTAGAAATTAATCTGGGGTGCTAGATATCAGTAATCTAAATTTTTTTAAATTGTCGCTTGTTCCTAAATATAGAGCCATTACGAATATACAGAGAGCAACCCACGCTTTTCTACATCAAAGTATATTTTTTGGTCAGTGACTATTATTTTAAGCATATTAAAAAAAGTTATACTGAATTGTGTAATATCCTAACGCTGTTGAACAAAATTTTTATATTTAAAGATTATTTTTAACCTTGTAATTCACATGGCTACAAAAGCGTGTATTTTAGTTTTCTAAACTATTATTTTATGTTTAACTTTTTAGATCACAATGGGAATTTCAGGACATAGATATGAAATTATTGTATTGTCACTGAACTTAACACGTGAGCAAAATTTCAAACAATTAAGATGTCAGGAGGTGGGTTAACACTGAAAAGAAATATTCCATTGCATTCAAAAGGTTTTCTATTGTTACTGTCAAAGTAATTAGAATATCAGGACATAGAAATGGAAATTTTGTATTGTCACAAGTTCCTAATATGGGTGTAAAATTTCAAACAACTCGGACATCTGAAAGTGGGTGAAATTGAATCGATTTTACTATTGTTACTGTCAGAGTAATGAGATTAGCACGACCTTGCTATGAAATTATTAAATAGTCACTGGTTCTAATATGAGCACATAATTTGAAACAATTCGGATATCTGAAAGTGGGTGAAATTCAATTGACAGTTTCCATTACTTTCCTATTGTTACTGTCAAAGCAATGAGAGAGATTAGCAGGACGTAGCTATGAGATTGTTATATTGTCACTGGTTCTAAATACCGGTGTGCATAATTTTAAACAATTCGTATATATGGAAGTGGATGAAATTGAATTGACAGATTTCGTTACTTTCCTATCGTTACTATGAAAGTAATGAGAATAGCAGGACGTGGCTATGAGATTATTAAACTGTCATCGGTACTTAATATGTGTGCATAATTTCAGACAGTTTGGATTTCTGAAAACGGGTGTTACTGTCAAAGTAATGGGAGCAGCAATATACAGCTATGAAATTATTGTATTTTCATCGGTTCTTAATATGTGTGCATATTTGCATACAATTCAGACTTGTGGAAGTAGGTGAAATTGAATTAACACGTTCCATTACTTTCCTTTTGGCTTTACGTGCCTCGTCGACGTCGAGGTCATTAGAGGCGGGATGGGACTGGGAAGAAGGAACTGTAAGGAATTCGACCATAGCCTTATGAAGCAAGCATCCAGGCATTCACCTGGAGTGATCTGGGAAAACCATGGAAAATCGAACCGCCGTCCTCCCAAATGCGAGGCCAGAGCGTTAACCACTCACCCACCAAGCTCGGTCACTGTCAAAGTAATGAGAACAGAAGGATACAGAGCTATGAAATTATTTTATTTTTGTCAGTTCTTAATATGTGTACATAAAATCAGACAATTCGGATTTCTAGAAGTGGATGAAATTGAATTTACACATTCTGTTACTTTCCTATTGTTACCGTCAAAGTAATGAAAATAGCAGAGCATTACCACGAGATTATTATACTGTCGCTGGTTCTTAATATGTGTGCATAATTTCAAACAATTCGGATATCTGAATGCGGGTAAAATTGAGTTGAAAGGTTCCATTATTTTCATATTGTTACTGTCAAAGTAATGAGAATAATAGGGCGTTGCTACGAGATTATTATATTGTATGTAGTTTTTAATATTGTGTATAATTTCAAACAATTCAGATATCTGAAAGTGGGTGAAATTGAATTCACATATTCTGTTACTTTCATATTGTTACTGTCAAAGTAATGAGGATAGCAGGACGTTGCTATGAGATTATAGTATTTTCACCTGCTTCTTCTTTATGTGTGTGCATAATTTCAAACATTTCAGATATCTGAAAGTGGGTTAAATTGAATTAGCACATTCCTATTGTTACTGTCAAAGTTACGAAAATAGCAGGGCGTTACTATGAGATTATTATATTGTCACCGGTTTTTGAAAGTGGATGAAATTTAATTGACAGATTCCGTTACTTTTCTATTGTTACTGTCAAAGTATTGAGAATAGCAGCATGTTTCTAAGAAAATATTGTATTGTCATTGGTTCTTAATATGTGTGCAAAATTTCAAACTGGAAGTGGGTGAAAGATTCCGTTACATGGGTACATACATGTCAAGCTAATATTAAGCGTGTAAAAAGTGTATTTTTACATTGAATTTTAAATATTTATTGGTGCTGTAAGTAAGTTTACAGCATTTTCTTATCAAAATTGTTTTTGTGTTAGATTTTACTTTTTTAAAAAAAAAAAAAAAATGTAGTTATAAAATTCGCCACAATACAAATTTAAGTTGGTTTTTATTTGCATCTGAATTTTGACATGCTCGATTGACAATCGGTGGTTTCGTCTCTTAAACCAAATTATATTAACATTGAAAAATATCCTTTCAGCATTTGAAACCGTTGTTAAGATTTTTTTTTTTTTTTTTTTTTTTGCTTACTGACCATCTCTTGATTTGGAAGTATATTGTGCCATTTCTGTAGTAGTGTTAAAGTCTTTGTTCTGAGCTCATTACGTCTTTAAACGTTACAAACATCCTCATAAAGATTATCCACTCCTAAAAACGTGTTAATTTTTAGTGTTTCAATGATATTAACCATTGACGCATAAGTGAAAGTGGCTTGAATAAGCCGAATTTGCTTTCATTGAATTTGTACTTGGGCTCCATGTAATTTAAAACATTTCTGTACCACGCACAAAAAACTTTTTAATTTCTGAACTGTTTCATCCGTTTTTTAATACATTGCCGCATGTGAAGCCTTCATCCCTACAAATACATCTTCAGTCCTCTGACTAAATTTGCTATTGAGTTTGACCGTTATATCGTAACTTTCTAAACACAACAATGTTTCGTTTTCAAGGTTCAGTACCTTTAGTACAGAAAGCCAGGTATAAAGTTCTAATTCTTCAAAATTAAAGAATGTCCAGAGGGAAGTGGGTCATTCGTTTTCTCCCATAGATATAAAATAATCTAGTTTTTACATGTCACAGGACTGGAGCAAATCCAGATTTATGCGTTTTTCATTACTTTCAAAGCTTGAACTTGTTTTGCATAGTATGATAAATGACTATGCAGCTTCAGGATAAATTTCTCCAAGTAAAATTTACTCAAACCCAGAGCATATTTTACACAGCTATGCAAAATGTGTGCAGGACATTTTGTCATTATCATCGTGCAGCAACTGTAAACTGAAATGTGGCACCAAAGTTCACATTTCCACTGGCTGCACAGCAAATTATATATATATATATATATATATATAGAGAGAGAGAGAGAGAGAGAGAGAGAGCAAGAAGTTTACTGTCAATATTGCGCTCTTTCATTCGTATCACTAAATTTTTATACGTGGCTAATGGAGCTTCATTAATGTCTTCGTAAAAATCAAATACACGGGTTTTCAAATTTGTTGTTGGGATATAAGATTTTATCATCAGCGGAAAATTTTTTGTTTCACTTTGACTGGAGGCGTCTATAGCAACACTGTAAAATGTAGCATTTTAAAGAGCTTCGAGTAATGCCGAACGTAGAACATTATGTGCAATCCCACTAGCCTTTGTTCTCTCCAGTGACAATTTCTCAGCAATTTTATTATAGGTATACAAAATATGATCGAGATTTGATTCACAATCGAATGAACTGAATGACAAGGTATGCTTGACCGAGTGGTGTGCCTTTTGCTTCAGCAGCCATCACTTTTTCATCTTGGGTGCGCATTTAAAAATATTGTTAGCGATGTTGTTACATTGACACTTCTTTCTTTTTTATTGTGTTATTTACATTTCTGGCGTTTTTCTATATCATTTTTGCCACCACGACATATTTTAACTGATTTGGTACAATGTGCAATTTGTTTTTTTATATTTATTATATGGGCCGTGTTTGATAAACGAATAATTTTTTATTCATACATTATGAAAAGAATTCTTCGCTGTGTTTTCTTTCTGGGAGTACTTGTAGCAGCATTGTGTTTTTCTTCGGAATTGGTGTACGAATCACTAATTCTGACAGAATCCAGAAAAAAACAATCTTCCCGCAATCAACACACGTATGAACAGTCGGGGACACAATTTGCGAGACCCCTCGCCTTTCGATTATGCTTCGTTCTACACAGGAATACCGCATGGGACAACATAACTGGTAGGTGGTACACTAAATTCATGATAAAATAGACCTCTCATACTCAGCACTTTACCCAAGACAAAAAAAAAAAGAGCCCGCGCAGCAAGAAACTCGCAGACGCTCAGAGGAAAAGTTTGGAGTTCTACAATTAAAATAACCACGAATATCATCATTCTAGGTCATAATAATTATTGAAATAACCAAATCGATTGATTATAGATGAATGATAATTTTTTCGTAATTTTGATAACAATTGCGTATTTTCTTTTCCCCCCTCGAATAAACAGTTGACAATTCGCTAGCAAACTTAATTGTATGAAGAATACCGAAAAGAATCACTAAATTACGCACGGAAAACCAATAAGAGAGAGTTAATGGACTTAATTACACTTTCTAGCGCTGCAGCTTTATAGAACAAATACACACAAAGGTTGAGGGTAAGCAGATAGAACATTTACGAAAGAACTCTAATGGTAAACTAAGTCAAGAAATATAAACTATTTCGAGAAATTTTAATGGTTCGGAATATTAACACCTTAATTTTGTTCAACCGTATCGTATTTAGAAGGTAAGCTTAACTTGATCGCAGTAGCGACAGTTTTAGTGGTAATAATAATAATAATTAAGAACAGTAAATTAATAAATAAATCCGTCTGCAATGTGAATTAGCGGTTCCCATTTTAAATCTGGAAGATGGAAGTAGGAAAACTTTCATATCTCTCTTTGTTTCTAACTAACACTGATACTTCTATAAAATTTTCTGTCAAGCATTACTTCCTGCCTTCCAAGTCCGATGGGTTATAGGTAACACTGTTGCCTGACATTCGGGAGGACGCGAATTCAAACCTCGTCGGACATCCAATTTCAGTATTCCATGATTTTCGTAAATCTCTCCAGCTGAACTCCAGAAAAGTTCCTTCAAAAAGCCATGGCTGAAATTTTTAACTGATCCTAGTTTGCAATACTTTCAGGATTCATATCACATTGGCGTCGAAGAAATGAAGAATACGAAAAAAAAAAGAACGTGGTGGGTCGGGGGTTCGAATCCCCATCTGGCCATCCAGGTAAGCGTTTTAGATGGTTTCCCCAAATCACTCCATGCGAATGCCAGGATGGTTCCTTCAAAAGGTCATCTCCGAATTTCTCTCCATTACTTGTCCCATTTCTTTCCTGCCTCTAATGACATCGATGAGATGTAAAACTAGAAGCAAAAAATAATTTCTCAAATAAAAATAATTACATCTCTGTGGTGTGTTTTGGATCTTTTCCTTGTTAGATTTATCTTATTCAACGGCCGAAAATAGTAGTGAATGGACTAGAGTGAAATTTCCAAATGTGGAGAGTCTCTAGTTCGGTGTTGTCTTAGGGCTGGTCGACGTCGAAATCATTATAGACGAAAAAGGACTCGGGGCATGTTTTGAGAAGGAATTCAGCTATGGCCATTTCACGGAATCATCCCAGCACTCACGGAGTGATTTCGATTAATCATGCAATATCGAAATACGAATGGATGCACGAAGTTTTGAACCCCTGTCGGTCCGAATGAGATGGCTTGGGCGTTACCGGGACTCTGGGTCACTGGTGCGATTCCGATCAGGGACATGGGTGTTAAAGTAGATATTGTTGTATATCTTTTGTCATCTTTCAGTTGTATGAGCAAAAAGCATTTGGAAATACATCAGTACACACGATAATCACATAAAATGGCTTAGCTGGATGAATGGATATCGGGAGGAATGCCATCAAACATTTAAAGACATTTTTATTCAAACAAAAGGCAATTGGTCCCTTTCAAAAATATTTCACAGGTCCACCTCATCTCAAAAAACAATATTATTTGTTTGGTGCCAACTTTTAACATGGCTGCGTTCTAAAAAGGTATTAGGAAATAAAAAAAAAATGGAAACTAGGTGAACTGTAGCGAAGCTCTTAAGTAATTTCAGTTGAGTGTATGGGATTTAATCTCTTTAACACTACGCGTGGTCATTTTGTAAGAAGAAATTCTTCCTGCTGGCTCAAGCAAATTACAGTTCAGACGCAAGGAGGAAGTAACCGATCTGACAAACGTTTCGAGGAAGTGTTTATTTACCAGTGGCTCTCAGGAAGTGAGGAACACTTGTTCAGTAGAGTTTGCACTAACAGGGTTTGTGAATATGACCATCCGTACTCGAAATATGCCCCTTTTAGAATTAAGAGCACCTACAAATACTGTGACAGCCATTTTTCGAAAGTAACAGAAACAACTTCATATAACATATTATTAAAATTACTTGATCGTAGTTAGAGGACCGATGAAAATGTTGAAAAATAACATTGAACCAATATGTATTGGTCATTAAACATTTCTGAAAATTACTTGAATTTGAGGCGTTGCAATTATTCTTCTCACTTTGGGAGCCACCATGGCATTTTCTACAAGCAAGAATGGTCCTCTAACTACGATCAAGTAATTTTAATAATATGTTATATGAAGTTGTTTCTGTTACTTTCGAAAAATGGCTGTCACAGTATTTGTAGGTGCTCTTAATTCTAAAAGGGGCATATTTCGAGTACGGATGGTCATATTCACAAACCCTGTTAGTGCAAACTCTACTGAACAAGTGTTCCTCACTTCCTGAGAGCCACTGGTAAATAAACACTTCCTCGAAACGTTTGTCAGATCGGTTACTTCCTCCTTGCGTCTGAACTGTAATTTGCTTGAGCCAGCAGGAAGAATTTCTTCTTACAAAATGACCACGCGTAGTGTTAAAGAGATTAAATCCCATACACTCAACTGAAATTACTAAAGAGCTTCGCTACAGTTCACCTAGTTTCCATTTTTTTTTTATTATCCTAATACCTTTTTAGAACGCAGCCATGTTAAAAGTTGGCACCAAACAAATAATATTGTTTTGTGAGATGAGGTGGACCTGTGAAATATTTTTGAAAGGGACCAATTGCCTTTTGTTTGAATAAAAATGTCTTTAAATGTTTGATGGCATTCCTCCCGATATCCATTCATCCAGCTAAGCCATTTTATGTGATTATCGTGTGTACTGATGTATTTCCAAATGCTTTTTGCTCATACAACTGAAAGATGACAAAAGATATACAACAATATCTACTTTAACACCCATGTCCCTGATCGGAATCGCACCAGTGACCCAGAGTCCCGGTAACGCCCAAGCCATCTCATTCGGACCGACAGGGGTTCAAAACTTCGTGCATCCATTCGTATTTCGATATTGCATGATTAATCGAAATCACTCCGTGAGTGCTGGGATGATTCCGTGAAATGGCCATAGCTGAATTCCTTCTCAAAACATGCCCCGAGTCCTTTTTCGTCTATAATGATTTCGACGTCGACCAGCCCTAAGACAACACCGAACTAGAGACTCTCCACATTTGGAAATTTCACTCTAGTCCATTCACTACTATTTTCGGCCGTTGAATAAGATAAATCTAACAAGGAAAAGATCCAAAACACACCACAGAGATGTAATTATTTTTATTTGAGAAATTATTTTTTGCTTCTAGTTTTACATCTCATCGATGTCATTAGAGGCAGGAAAGAAATGGGACAAGTAATGGAGAGAAATTCGGAGATGACCTTTTGAAGGAACCATCCTGGCATTCGCATGGAGTGATTTGGGGAAACCATCTAAAACGCTTACCTGGATGGCCAGATGGGATTCGAACCCCCGACCCACCACGTTCTTTTTTTTATTTTCGTATTCTTTATTTCATCGACGCCAATGTGATATGAATCCTGAAAGTATTGCAAACTAGGTTCGGTTAAAAATTTCAGCCATGGCTTTTTGAAGGAACTTTTCTGGAGTTCAGCTGGAGAGATTTACGAAAATCATGGAATACTGAAATTGGATGTCCGACGAGGTTTGAATTCGCGTCCTCCCGAATGTCAGGCAACAGTGTTACCTATAACCCATCGGACTTGGAAGGCAGGAAGTAATGCTTGACAGAAAATTTTATAGAAGTATCAGCGTTAGTTAGAAACAAAGAGAGATATGAAAGTTTTCCTACTTCCATCTTCCAGATTTAAAATGGGAACCGCTAATTCACATTGCAGACGGATTTATTTATTAATTTACTGTTCTTAATTATTATTATTATTATTACCACTAAAACTGTCGCTACTGCGATCAAGTTAAGCTTACCTTCTAAATACGATACGGTTGAAACAAAATTAAGGTGTTAATATTCCGAACCATTAAAATTTCTAGAAATAATTTATTTATATTTCTTGACTTAGTTTACCATTAGAGTTCTTTCGTAAATGTTCTACCTGCTTACCCTCAACCTTTGTGTGAATTTGTTCTATAAAGCTGCAGCGCTAGAAAGTGTAATTAAGTCCATTAACTCTCTCTTATTGGTTTTCCGTGCGTAATTTAGTGATTCTTTTCGGTATTCTTCATACAATTAAGTTTGCTAGCGAATTGTCAACTGTTTATTCGAGGGGGGAAAAGAAAATACGCAATTATTATCAAAATTACGAAAAAATTATCATTCATCTATAGTCAATCGATTTGGTTATTTCAATAATTATTGTGACCTAGAAGATGATATTCGTGGTTATTTTAATTGTAGAACTCCAAACTTTTCCTCTGGGCTTCTGCGAGTTTCTTGCTGCGCGGGCTTTTTTTTTTTTGTCTTGGGTAAAGTGCTGAGTATGAGAGGTCTATTTTATCATGAATTTAGTGTACCACCTACCAGTTATGTTGTCCCATGCGGTATTCCTGTGTAGAACGAAGCATAATCGAAAGGCGAGGGGTCTCGCGAATTGTGTCCCCGACTGTACATATCAAATTGGCATACAGTACAAACAGATTCACGCTCTTTTCTCTTTTGCCTTCAATCCATTTAAAGCACATCCCTTCGTCTAAAAATTATAAAACTTATTCAAAGAGAATTAACTCTATACTCTTAATACTACTCAGTGCAGTGGCATCACAGACCATAGCCACTCCACTGGCTCACCCAACAGTCTTCGGAGAGCTCATCTCTCCACGCATCCTCCTCTGGGATGCCTACCTTTCTGGCGTTTTCTTTATTTCATCCAGCCATGCGGTGTTCCGCATGGTCTTTTCGCTTCTTTCTCAACTTTCATGAGATCCTTTACTTCTTATCATTTGACCACACCACTTAGTCTTTGTCCTTTTATTATTGCTACTAATTGGTACAAGTCCCTCAGTTATCTATTTCCTCTAACTCAGCAAAAAAAAACCCTGAGAATCACATTTTCGAAAGTTATTAACTTATTCTCAGTTCCTTTTGTCAAAGTCCATAGTTCAGCAGCATACAGTACTACTTCCTGTATAATGGTTTTGCATATGTAAGACTGGAGGTTTTCTCTGGTAACTAGCCGAGTTAGTTCAATGATAAAACAAGATGTTTCGGCGGTCACAATCCATAACGCCGTTGTGAAGTCATTAAACACTAAACATTGTCAAGTCACTTGACAATGGTGGCAGAGTTTGTAACCGCCGAAACGTCGTGTTTCATGGATGGACTAACTAGGCTAGTTATTCGAGAAAATTTTATACAATGGTCTTACATATCTTAAGTTTTAATATTTTTGACAATAATTTGGTCTTTAACATTTTTCCCCATCGAAAAACTGCACCTGTTTGTTAGCTGTATCTTGCCAGGATCTCCTTTCCCCTTATGTCCCTCTCATTAATCAGCCCTCCAAGGTACTTAAAAACTTCTATTATTTCTAAAGCTGCTCCATTCATATCTATCACTACAGGTCCTGCATTCCGACATCTACTGTTGGGAAGGTATTTTGTTTCCTCAGTATTTATCTCCTACCCTATTTCTTTGGTTTCTTTTACTAACACCTCCAACATGTCCCCTAGTTCTTCCTTGGTTATGCCTGTTAGCACTAGTCATCTGCAAGCTCCCTATTGTTTCGTGATTTCCATTATTAATAGGTATAAGTGATTGTCCCAGGTTATGTTTTCCAGACGCTTAAGTACATTGAGGGAGTCTGTAAGAATCACGACTTCATTATGGCTACATTGGTGGCTATATTTGTTTCAAGAAGAGCTCTCACCTCAGCTGAGAAGATGGACGTTTCTTCCGGGAGAGAATATTGGGCAGAAAAACCTGTGATGGGACAGAAGAAGGAGCATCCTACTCTATTTTTGCCTGGCATTTTCGATCCGTCTATATATATTAAATAAGTTGTCACCTAATGTTGACATGTAATTGTTTATTTTCTGATTAATGTTTGGATCTCTGTCGAAAATTAAGAGAGGTGCTTGGAAGGGTAAGGTTGACCATGACCACAGGCTGGCACTTGATTTCAGGCATAGGGTTGTGGGAAGGGTTTCTTTCGTAGTAAAGGGAGTGAGGGACTACAATAAATTGCCAACAGAGTCGATGAATGGCTTACCGGAAACACTGAAAGAATTTAAAGTAAAAATTAGTAGAGGGCAAAGGTGGGTTGGAAGGGGAAAGGGAGGGGGTGTAAGGAGATTGCCACCGGAGCGGGCGCTCCATCTCAATTTTATCAATTATTATTATATTAATTTTCTTGTCAATACACTCTCTCTTTATAGTTTTTTCCATAGCAAGATTAAAGAGGAGTGGGGAGAAGCAGTCACCTTGTTTTAATCCTATCTTTTCCTTACAAATTTCCTTGCACTCTGACTCTGAAGTTAGAGCCTTCTACACATATCCTGGTAAGTCTTTTAAACTTTTCTTGGATCCCTGACTCTTCAGTTTCAGTCCATAATGACCTTCCTCAAATGCTATCATACTCCTTTTGAAAGTCAATACCAGGAATAATAAACCTAATCTCAAATTCCTAGGAGCAAGATGAAATCTTAAAAAGAGGTGGAACAGACTTAGTATATATGGACTAATTTACTGTATAAATAATTGTAAAACTTTTGTATGTCTTGCCTTGACGAATAAAAAATTCACAATGTACAAAACTCAAGCGAATTCAACTAGTGAACGGACGAACAATGAATGAATCAGTTAAAAGCCGATCGCGTCTCCAGCAAGAACGAGAGCTGCAACGATGCGCACAGGCGGCAAGAGAACGGGTCAGCACGAGCGCCGTGAGCAGAGACAACAAGGAGCGTACTCCCTAGCGGTGGAAACGATAACAGGGTGGAGGCCATCACCGACCTCCAGGAATGGCACTGCTGGTTGGGTAAGATGCGTCACGACGTAAAGACACGTGTTCCATTTTTTGCGATGAATGATGGCTTTTTATCACTTCGTCAAAAATCGGGACATTTGGCGTCCCGATCGAGAGTAAATCGGGACGCATCCCCAGACGACCGAAAACCGGTACTTCCGTGCAAATCGGAACACCTGGCAACCTTATGTAGGACGCGGGTTCAAATCCCTGTCCGGTCAAGCAGATTTGGGTTTTTCATGGTTTCCCAAAATCACTCCAGGCGAGTGCCATGATGTTTCCTTCAATAGACCATGGCCACATTCCTTCCTCAATCGTCTCCCACCTCTGAAGACTTCGACGTCGACGAAAAAAAAACTGAATATATCATGTTAATTACAATAACATGTCAGGGCGGTATTACTAATAAAAACACGATTAAAAACTACACGAGTAGGATGCCGGTAAACAGAATCGAACCTAGTCCCCTTCGCAAAAATTGGTACCAATTAAATCTGAATTTTTCGAACACAACAATACGCGGGTGAGTAGCGATATTTTGATAGTTAATAACGATGACAGGTCCCAGAAGTCACTCCCGTTACTCGATGTGAAAAAAACCAGAATCAATTCAGAACACAGGAGATACCAGAGGACCATAGTAAGTAATTTGTAATACTTTTGTTACAATTACAGTAACAATAATATCAGTCATATTTACGAAAAAGGCCGCGTTTACACGATGTTAATTGACTGGAACGAGTGTACTGTCTTGGGTCCACGCACAGCGCTTGATGAGACATTTTCCTCAAGACACTCAGTGGGCTGATGACAGTGGACTCGGTTCATGACCAACTTTTGGCGTGCGAGTTCAACAAACAAGATGGCGATTACTAACAAGTCGAGTAAGCGGATTGAAGCAGAGGCATTAAAATCTGCAGAACTGCATGAAAGTGAAAAAATTCTATGGAATTTTAAGAATAAAAGTCATTAGAACAAGGATTAGAGATGCTGCTATTAGAAAAATTGCCACATTACGGTGTCATGTTCGTTTTTTATATATGACAGCAGCTCTTCAGATTGAGATACATTTAGTCGTAAATGATTTATGGAACACTCTACATCTTCAATTGTAACTATAATAAAAAAGATCGCTGAGGCACTTAAAGCGTTTCTTTATGATATCCAAGTATCTGTTTTCTAAAGGGCCTTGATTGAAACCAGTGGTCGTCATTTGAACGGCGTAGGCTGTGAGCATTCGTATCACGGTCGACGAGGACGTGGCTATTTGACAGGTGAAAACTCACTTTTCACAACGATCATGTGGCCACCTTTTTTAATTTCCCGTCTCAATATATTAGAAGTTCCTGGCACCGGAAGTGACGTCACATTGCCAGCGCAATTTTTCGGTCAAAATTAGAATTTCCTGCTAAAACTAAATAAGAGTTTCATTGCCAAAGAACGTACAATTCTTTCTACCAGCCCGCTCTTTGGTGAACTTTGTCTGTCGACAGATGTTCCATTTCGTTTGCTTTGACAGGCCTGTGACATAAGTTTTTGTTGTTCAGCTTACAGAGGAGATGAAACATATTTATTTATTTATTTATTTCCCTTCTGGCTTTACGCCTCGCTGACGTTGAGATTATATGTGGGTAAAAACTAGGGTAAAGGAACTGGAAGGAATTCTGCCATGGCCATACCAGCATTCGCCTGGAGAAGCATGGAAAACCCAAGTCAGGATGGCCGGACGGGAATTCGAGCCCGAGTCCTCCAGAATGCGAGGCCAGAGCGTGACTGCTCACCCTCCACGCTCGTTAACACATTTATTGATCAAATTATAGAGGTGACATAGGACTTTTTTGATTTAAATGTACTGGTCAACTACTGAAGAGGCGAAAAAATACTTTAGACAAATCAGTGTAACAAAGATAATACTACACATTTGAAAACAAAAATACAATTCCAGATAAAAGACACCAAATTAAATTCAGTGGAGGAACAAGAGAGTTTAATTACTTTTTATGTTCAATTGTAAAGATGAATTTGGCAACGAAGAGTTACATTCTCGTTAAGTCTGATAGGTAAAATAGATTCTTCTCTTTTTAAAAAATTATTAAATCTACATTAAACACAGGATTATTATAAATAATTACAAGCGATTTCATAAATTTACTGTAGCTATACTATAAATGAACGAAGTTTTCCTCGGCGTTGTATCTTTATGAATGTTTCTCTGGAAACCAACCGAGTAATACTTTTATTTATACACAATATTTCGGCCACATAAAACTCCGTCGCCATGTTCAGGTATAGTCATAAGAATGCAACTTCAAGTCTTACTCGGTTAGTTTTCCCAGAAACATTCATAAATATGGTAATATTATTTGACACATTGCCACAAAACTTTACAGTTATATAGAAAAACTCAAAAAGTTTTTTTCGCCATATAACAAGTGCTCTATGTGTGTACCCTTATTGATTCCACACTCGGTGTCCCTCTCAATCTGTTCAAAAGCACTGTCGACGCCAACTCGCAGTTCATTCTTTCACACAACCCCCCCACAAAACATGTCGCATGGGGCTAGGTCGGGAGAGCGTGGACGCCATGATAGAACTGCTGACCTCACTTTCGAGATTTTCTATATGACCGTAAAGTTTTGCGTCGATACGTCAAATAATATAGCTACAGTAAATTTGTGAATTCGTTTCAGCCATTTACAATAACCCTGTAAGAAAGAGTAGAGCATTATCTAGAGGAATTGCGCAATTACTGTTAAAAGGAAACTAAAGGCTATTACATACCAGTTAATAATTATTAAAATGACTGAACTTTGGCAAATCACCTGTATAGACCCTGTTGCTTTATTGGGCACGCTAGGAGTCGCCAATAGGAAAATGTCTAAAAAAAAACCTATGAAAAAGGATTCAGACAAATGAGTAGTTCTCCGTGTCCAAACATTTTAGACATTTTTATTGGTTCAAAGAAACACAATTGGCTGAAAACCAGCCAGTAATAAACAGTTTGTTAACTGGGCCGAATTGTGAGACAATCTGAACGGAAATATTTGTTCGTAGTAAGGGGCGTCCATTAATTACGTGATCAAAAATAAGGGGGAGGGGTGTCCGGCGAAATCTCACCAAGGAGGGGGTGGGAGGGTCCTGATTAACGAAGAAACTGCTCACGTTATTAACGGACGTCCCCTAAGGATTTCGATTATGATGTAATAGATATAAGGCGAGCACTGAACGAGAGTGGAATAATTTAAGCGACGGAGTGGTCAGCAAAAGCAACTAAACTCAGCTCCTCTCGCCAGTTCATTAGCACGAAGGCAGAAAACTGTTAATGAGCTACCTAGTCTCCAACATCATTAATTAACTACACTGAAGAAGTACTGTCCATTTAACGAGTTTAAAATAATTTGAACTTTAAAATATTTGTCTAATTTCTGTTAGTATAACAACTGTAGTTCAATTTGCAAACGTAAGCGTATTACGCTGCTCTACGCTTAGCTGAAACTACTATATCAACCAATCAGCTGCGGTGTCGATCCAAGTGCGCAAAAGTGATTTGGGTTCACGACTTCGCGGATTTATATTTCAGATTTTTTAAAGACTGAAACTTATTCTTTTTTAAATAATAATAAGAAGAAGAAGAACCACTACTGCACGACAAAACTTTTAGCAACTACGGTAAATCCGAACGCCTTTAATAAAACATTCCCAGATAGGAAAGAAATTAAGATATTGGAAAGGAGAGAAACAAAACCGTTTCCGATGGAATACAATATTATTATTTTTCCCAGACGACGCAGGAGCAATATTTAACAGTGACTAAACGAAGTAAATTTGACAAAACAACAGGTTTCACGAAACCAAATAAGTTCCTGAATTGGAATGTTCTTTGATTCGATCCAAAAGAAGGCTTTCTGTTTTGTTTATGATGTAGAAATCCGTCTAAATGACTGGTCGCATCCAATTTGAATATTTTCTGCGCTTAAGACCCAGTTATTGGATTTTTGTGTAATATTCTGTAATAACAGTGGCGTATTATATATGCATAAAACTCTCAGGTGGTGTTATTCAGTAGGAGAGAGCTTCCGTTTTTCGGTCTGTCATGAAACTAATTACAACGCCAAATTTCATATCGCTTGCTTGATTGCGAATTCAACGTAAAAATTACTATTACGAAAGAAACTATTAAAATATAACTCCACTGGCAGCAAAATCTAATGTATCTTAAAACAAAGCTGTTTAGTACGAAATTAGGTGAATACAAAACTTGCTTTGAACGAATCATTATCGTCCACATGAAGACACACACATCTAGAATCACGCTAAAAATATTCAAAATCGATGCAGGGACCACTAATCGCAAAATGTGGATTAGGGGATTTGCAGAGGAGGCTAGAGCTATGGTGTGTAAGAGCTAGACGGCACCCGCAACTGCGGCCTGCAAACCTTAAGCGGCGACGGAGTCCGGCTGAGAGTCACCGCCTGACTGACTGGACGGAGCGGGCGGGCGGACAGGAGCCTCCAACACTGCGCCTGCGTCGGCGCTAACGATCCCAGCACGATCCAGTCTCATTACCTCTCTATCTCCAGTGCGCGTGAACAAAACTTACTATTTATGCTATAAAATTAATTTCCACCACGATCAAGAAACAATAAACACAATTTTTAAAAAATTGTGCAAAATTCGTGAGCTGACAGAACTAAAGAGATACGAAGAGCCACTGAGAAAAGAAGCAAAACGCAGTCACCAGCAACAAATTGATTTTCCAATACTTTCTAAACTCTTTGACCTGCAGTAGTTTCAAATGTATTCGCAACTGATGGGACACGAAAGTTAATAATAATGGATTGTGGCAGTAAGACTTTCAATCTGCCCCAGTTCTGCTTCTAACCGCGTAATGTAGACTCTAAAGTCCCACCCCGCACTCTACAAAAATTAAGCAGATCTTTGCCTTAGATGTATATTAGTCGGTAAAAATTCCGAAAGAACTGAGATCCAAACAGAGCAACTTCCTATCCACACCAGCCACCTTAACAATTGGAAACCTATATCGCTCATTCCACTTAACAGAAACAGTCTCCAGCCCTGCGACCGAAATTTCCAGCGGAAGCACAATGTCAAATTTGTAAGACGTTTGCTGCTTAAAAAAATAAATATCATGATCCGAAAATACATTATCGATACAAAGTTCAAATTATTAATTTTTTCACCTTCCTAGAATCCATTCCAAACCATATAAACATCACAAACGCACTTTTACGTCGTATTCCTTGATCAGGGCCCGCTCTAGCGGTATTGCCGCCCCGGACAAATAGACAAATTGCCGCCCCTTAAGATTATGTAGAATTATATATTAAAAAAAATTAATTGAATAAAATATTTAATTTTAAATTTTAATAAAATCATATATTCATAAATAAACTTATTGAATTTTGATCTAGCGGCACAAAATAGAGAAATTAATTATGAAATATCTGTACATAGCCACAAATTCACCATATTTTTTACGTTTTTAAATGCTATTACATATGGATATTATCACACAAACAATCTAAATGCCATTATTTTGAAAATAAAACGAGATTACATCAAATACGCTAAAATCGCAAAAAAAACTTTTTTTCTTAATTTCAGGTTGCGAATTTTTTATTACATCTTAAAATTTACTTCATCAGCAATTTCATACTCAATTGCCAAAATGGCTAAATCATTAAGTTATCAGTTTCTTGGTTTTCGTAAATGCTTAGCAAGGCGCCGTATACATCTCCCAAATGAAATTTCAAAGGTTTTAATGCCTCTATCCTGTCTATCCTACTCTCCCATCTAGTGTCACTCCATGTTTTCAAAGTTGAACCCTAAACATGCTTTAAAAGTATTGCCCGTCGAAAAGTAGATGCCAAAAAGAATAAATATATTTTTGGACCATGTTGAAGAAATTAGCGGCTTCCAAGGATGCTTTTGCCATTAATAACAAGATTGAGAGAATGGCTACTACACGGAACATTGAATGCTCGCGAATTATACTGTTTAATTCTAAATCCTGCTTTATTGCCCCTCATATTGGACCCTTTGTCAGTCCCTGTCCTCTGATATCCTGCAAATTTAAACACAAGTCATTTAGTTCTCCAACTATAATGTCAGACATTTGTTTTCCTGTGAATCTTTCGACTGGTAAGAAGCCTTAATAGCTTTCATTAATTTTAATTTCAACATCAGGATTAAATTTATTGGTTGAAACATATCTGATTACAAGAGTCAGGAGTACAGTTTAAAATTATTGAAAAATATTTGAATTTTTTTATTTCATTAATAACATGAGACTTTACACTTTGATGCAGCAGATCTACTATCCCGGTTTGTATATTTTTCCCAAGATATTGAGCTCTAGTCTCTACTTTTTAGAGCACTCAGCGGACGTGTTCTTGCATAATGGAATCGTATTCAGACAATAACTCAACTATTTTTAAGAAATTAACGGTATTATGCTCAAACAACTTGTCGCTTGTACCTTGAAAAACCAGTCAACTTTTACCAAGAATTTTGGTAATTGAAACGATTCTTAGAAGCACCTCATTCCAATGATTTATTTCGGCATTAGTAACTCTTTGAGTGGCAGCATCTGCAGTTTTACAACAATTCAATCTTTTTTGCCTGAATATGATTTTTCGAAATTCATGCTCTTTTAAAGTTTCGTCGAGGTGCTTCCAATTTTTAAAACCCTCCTTTGAGAGAGAACTAACTAAACAACTAAAAATTTTGCAACAGAAGCAGTAAACGCAGTAGCTAATCTCTCAATATTTGCTCTGCGTTGCTGAAAATTCGTGCATAATATTTTGCGCTAAAACGTCGATCTGTGTCATTGGAAGGAAATTTGTAATTATGCAATAGTTTAGGTGGACCTTGCCTTACTAAAAAGCTACTTACGGCGTCTCATAAAGTTTTTGGCCAAAAAGTTTTACAACGACTTCTGTGAGTCTCACGTTGGTGTCAGTTCCAGTTGGTTTACAAATTTCGTTCATTTGTTCGCTATTATTGTCTGACGATTCTATACTTCTTTTGTATCCTGACCTGATATTAGATTCTAAGATTTGTTTTGGTAAACCCTGAATACAGTATATTTTTTTAACGCGCCAATTGATTCTGCCTTTACGCTTCCTTTCCCAACCTTCTTTTTTTGTACTGGTTAACAGATAGTTTTCTTTGACCGACAGACATTTTGGAAGAGGCATGCACGTAACTCAAACAATGTACACTATAAAATAATATAAAAAGTAAATATTTATCCTTGCTCTAAATAAGCTAAAACTATAACTAAGATAAATTATTCTCAGTCGATATAAAAAATATTTATGCACAACACAAAATATTTTCCATACCCTGTGAACATAAAGAAAGTCTAATGTTACTACACAGTCAAAGCTTATTCGCGGATGATACTATCCGTAAATTTGCTGCAAATACAGAAACCGTGTATACAGAATGGCAATTTCTATAGGCTTAAACGGAATAGGTTCCAAGTTCACAAAATAAAAAATGATGTTGTGGAGTGATTGTCACGCAATGCACTTATTAAATGAAACTGACAAAGTTATTCACATTCACTAAAATAGTTAATGAATTTCTTTTTGTTGAGACGATTTACAAATGCAGCAATTAGAGTATCTATAAACCGCATTCGTATATATAATAAACATCATGGATTATTATATATTAGCAGTTTGCATTCGAAATAAAATATACTAATGGTATGTGAAGTAACTAATCGGTAATCAGCAGCTGGTAATATTATTTATTTATTAATGATTGAAACTACTGTCCCATACCCACTAAACTACAGTATTTTCACAAGCGATCAAAGCTAGCGTATGTAGTTTAACCCAACCAAAACATTTACAATGCCTGTATCTAATTTGTACAACAAATCTGTGAGGCTCGGATTACGAGAAGAAATTATTATGCACATTATTCCACTTCGATTTCCAGTAACTAAGATCCATATTGATTTGGTTCATCTATTCAATAAAATAAATACTCAGCATCTCCCGCCAAGCACTATCGATTCCATGTATTAGAGCCTAGCTGCAATTGCGAAAAACACTCCTTTTCACCGCATCTAGTAACTTGTGGGCAGTATAACGTCGGAATCAGTGCAGGTAGCCGAGGGCAGGTGTAACAGCCCCCACCTACTGGGCTTCTGTTGTGTGCTTTTGTCGTTGTGCGCCTATGTCGTATATCCAACTAAATAACAGTTTAATCATAGATGTACTTACCTTTAGAAATTATGAAATCCTGAAGTAAATTTTATGAACTACCACTTATCACTAATAATGTAATAGTAAGACTAATGCTGTTGTGTAATGAAACCACTTTTGTAATTAGTAATAATAAGCAAATTGAGACAACAACGCGTTCTACTCGCGTGCTAAGGCCCAATTCACACAGAAGAGACGAGGCGCGGACTTCGGGCTGAGACATGGCGCGGACGCGGTGCATTTTGAAGTTGCTCCTATGGCAGAATTCACACAGAGGCGGGAGGCAACGACGCGCCCCTTTGAGGTCCGCGCCCCGTCTCTTCGAAGTCTCTAGGGGCGCACCTAAGTAGCTAAGGACTATAAGTTTTTAACGAACGAAAAAATCGGTATGTGGATTTTTTTTATTAATTGGGTATTTAACCCATTAATATTATTAATATTTTTCTCACACTTACAGCTGAAATGACGCCCCTAAATTTTAGCGCCCCGGGCAAATGCCCGGTTTGCCCCGCCCCCCACCCCCCCTAGAGCGGGCCCTGCCTTGATATACATTAACTAAAATTTACATTAACACTCAGAATAAATTAAGAAAACTTAACATAGTCCGGAATCGTATTAAGACGTTAATATCACTGGGAAGAGTGTCAGTTCCTTTTGTATGGGTACCAAGAGTTTAACGTACAACTTGCACGACAGAGCTTCCTAGCGCAGGTCATTTAACTTAATTTCGTTTGATTTGATATAACTGCGATGTGTTCCGCGGTAATTTTCAAAGACAAATCTAGCAGACCTTCACTGTACCCCCTACAACTCCTGTATTTGATACCAAACGCGTGGGTCCCATTCTACACCACAATATTCAAGCAGTGCTCTAACCAATGTTTTGTAACCCAATTGCCTTACTTCTCTAGTGCATCCCCTTACTATTCTTTCCAACACGTGAAGAATTTTGAACCCATCTCCAACCACCTATACAAATGTGTTCTGCCCAGTTAAGTTTGTTATCAACTGTTAGGTCAAGGTATTTGCATTTCGAATCTTCAACAAATAATTCCTTCCACACTTTATAATCATAATAAACATTCAGCTATATATCTTTGAACAAACCAAAGCCTGTAAAGATTTATAGCCGTACCAATATTCTAATATGGCACCTTGAATTTTGAAGGCAAGCGCCATATCCACTCAGCAACCTGATCGCTCTATATATGCGTGAAAATCAGCTACATTTTATTTTTGTGGGAACTGACACTTAAAAACTAGCTTCTACGCCTGTCAGAAATGACGGATTGAAAGCAGTACTCTGGTAATTCATTACATAAACAAAGTTGCTATTAAATACCGTTCATTACGCTGATTCTGTAATGTTTCACATATTTCGGTTGATGTTTACATGGATTTACAGCTGGCACTACTTACGTGCAGCTAAAATAATGACATCAGTTGTATGGCGTGAGTGAAATTTTACAGCCAGTAATAATAATTTTAATCATGGTACAGGCCGCACAGATCACGATAAATGTAGAGCTACTTTCATCGCCATTACTCTTTAAAGTAACTTAAATTATTTAAATTACTCATGCCATCTGTTTCAACGACAAATGCCAATTGTCATCCTTGCCCTAGTTGTTTTTCAACCTTCTCTAAAGCTCCTGTTATTACTGGCCGAAAATGAAAGTTTGCATCGCATGCGCATTGATACATTCACTGTATTGCAATATAAACTTGATCCCTTATTTGTTAGCCTACTATAACATTGACATCTCTGGGAAGAGAATGTAATAAAAACATCTACATCTGACGAAATGGCGCTAATAATTAATGCGGAGATTTAAACGAAATCTTTTTTCTTAATGGTTGTTGTGCAGTTCAAAACATATTGAACCATCATAGGAGCTAAATGGATAACACAACTTCTCTCATTGCTATAATAGTCATATAGAGTGGAAATATATTTGGCCGTCAAGTCCGCCAACGAAGACCGGGTGCGTGACGCAACGGCGTGACGGACACGATGACCAAAGCAGTCTTTTACTAGTACTGATGATGAAATGTAACTTAGCGAAGTTATCGTGTTTAAAGGCTAAGCTATCATGGACGTTAAACACCTCAAAAAGGGACAGGTTTTTTGTATCTCATTTTTGACCAAACAATGATAATTTTGTGTGGTCTCAGCGATCTTGTGAGACAGTTTCTTACCAGCTGCGCTTTCCACACCATGTAAAGGGGACCTACATTTTAATTTGGGATCCAAATCACGAAGCGTCCTAGAATCTTCAAATTAACGAAGCAAAGTTTTGCCAGAGATAAACGTCAGTTTTAAGGCCCAAAAAAATTCAACGCGAGTCTGGCATTTCCCTCATTCCCATGTCAAGATGACACCAGATCGTTCTCGCTTTTGACCGATGTAAAAGTTTACTCGAAAAATTTCATACCTTTTTTTGCGTCCACTGATTCGACGATATTATGCAATCAACTAAGACAGTCATTAGTTTCTTTGCCTTTAATTACTTTCAATTTCTATTCGTCATTACAACATTCACAGTAATTCTCTTAGGGATGGGGGGGGGGGGGGGGCTTCCGGAATTCTGGACTCCACCTATATGATGACGTGATATCTTGAGGGGGACTCCCCTGCTGACCGACCTCGTAGGGTTTTTTTAGCTCTCCTGCTTCCCAGCTTTACAGGGTGGTTATCCCCCCACTCCCATAAAGTCGGTATCGGCATCGTTCGTATACCTTTGTTTAGCTCTACTGTTCTTCAAGAAATTAAAAAGATGACGTGAGATTTCCGTCGCCCCTTCCCCCCTCCCCGTGATTAATGGACGCCCCCCATACATTTCCGAAACAAAATCAGATACATTGGAAACAAGTTCACATGTATCCATAAATTGAGAGATCTTCAAGATCGACAAGAAATAATTGAGTCATGTCGATAATGTGTGGATTAAACTGTGGCTGCACGACACGTGATAAATCCGGCAGCTTATTACGAGACTAGTTAATATGACGCATGAAGCGGTTCTGACAGCGTATTGTATGCATTTCACAGGCAGTATTCAAGCCGTAGAGAAGCAGGATGGCAAAGAGAACACTTGTTGTTAACATCACGCGCGGCGGGATCATTGGGCCAGGAGTTGCACTTGGCCAGCAGCGTCATGGAGAAGGCTTCAGAAGCTCAACCACGTGCTACAACACAGCACCTGCACTGGTTAGACACCTCGCACCAGCTTCTGCGTCACGCATCTCCCATGAGACAGTGTATAGTCTGCTTCGAGAGGTCGCTGTGTATGCTCGGTGAACTGCCAGATGCATTTACATCACACAAAGGCACCGCATGTGGTGCCTAGCGCAGAGCAGTGGGCAGTGTCCTGCTCCCGGAGGAGCCACTGTTTAGCATTGAGAATGACTCTCACCGTCTGTTAATCTGATGCGCCTCTGAGACAAGTTTCAACCCTGCCAATGTTGTGGAAGGGACCTATATGACGGCACTGGTGGTCTCATCTGGGGTGACATTACGGTAGGAGCATGTACCTTACTGATTATATTCACTTGTTGTTCTGTGACAACTGCTGTTTATAGCGATGTAATCCTACAACAGTATGTGCGACTTATTTGTGCGCGATGCTTGATATTGCCTTGCTCGCACAGATCTGTCCTGGTCGACGAGTGCCTGCAATATGTTGATATCACGCGCCTAGAGTGGCTAGCTCGCTCTCCGGATTTAAATCCAATTGAACATACATAAAATACTCAAGGCCGAAGTATCTGTAATAGTATGAGAACATTACGATTACATTATCTGTTTAGTGTGGTTATGAGCAGCAGGTAACAATTATATTCTGTGCTGACGTAAACTGCCAGCGACACGGTGACCAGGCGGGTCAGCTGCCGACCTGAGCCAACTTCCAGGAAACCAGCGTGGCATTGTTCCCCTAACAAGAAGTGACCCACCTCACTGTCAACTGGTGAAAGGCTGAGTAGGAACATCGCCCTAAGAACAAAATTTATGTGGCTCCAACATTCACAGTAGTGATTTGTGCAGTCGTGACAATTTATGAAGACAGGCCGTAGCGAAATTCAGAAACGGCGTGTTTCACAAACAATGAAAGAGCCAGGGAAGTGCCGATAAAATGCAATTCCCCGAAACTTAAGAGGAATCTGAATGTTGAGAGGTCGTGTGTGTATGTGGGGACACTGTGGCCCTCCAATAACAAAATTAGTTACTATTTTATTTAAAACATTTGTTTCATGTCTGGACGTATCCGGAGATGAGACTGGATTGGCAGAACGGACGTCCAGGGGTCTCCCCGAGCTGTGGAGACGAGTGGCGATGATGGTAACAGGGACTCGTCCGACAGAGCTCGAGGCGAGAGGTCTTACAGGCGAGCGGGGAGCTAACAAGAGGTGACCCGTACAAACAGGGCCGGAGTTAGGGGGGGGGGGGTAAGCGGGTCAAAAGTTACCGGGCCCGATGGCTGTTGGGGTCCCCGATCACTGACTGTAGGGGCCCTCAGGCCATGAACAAGGATCCGCCCATTGTGTCCCGGCAAATTTGTAGAGCGTAGGTGGTTTTTGTGAAGACAGGTGTTGGCATGTCTACCCCTGTGCTGACTCACGGTAAAACACTTACGTTATGAAAGTGTACTAAAATTCGAAGGCGCTCTCTCACCCAAATAGCGACCTTGGCAAGGAAACTTGCAGATAAGAGTTTCAATCTGCCGAACTTTAACGAGTTTTAGCCGGAACAATGAATTCAAATAACTTCTTGTTTATTACAAAATCAATGACGTTCTTTTGTCTTTTTGATTAGTCAATTTGTTTATATGTCGTAAATATTTGAGTGCTGATAGAAATGATAAGTTCACTTCATTTGTAAATTTTAATGCCTGAATAAATGACCAGGTTATGGAAGTTTTATTGATGAATCGTGCTGTCATGCATATTAATTGATTATGAACCCTTTCTCAATTCAAATAACCTTAATAAAATGTTACCTGAGATTAAAAATTAAATTCATATGTTTCATAAATTACTAAAGCACCCAGACCCACCGCACGTTACATATCTCAGCCTTTATGCGGCCACTACGGATCAATATTGTCCTCCAATGGGCGCTTATGCAGGAATGGGATGCTGATCCACAGCATGGGGAGCCATTGTGCATCCTGTACTGCTATGCGACGTCATTAACAAGCTGTACAGACGTTCTGCATGTCAACGGAAGAGGAACACCACACACGCTGTCCATTCCTGCTTTCCTTGCATACCTTGTATCAATAGCGCCGTGTCAAGAGTCAAATTGTTGCCAGCGCTCTTTTTGGTTTTCGCATTATCACCGAACACTATGTTTTTGCGTCGAACTTAGGAACCTGAGTGTAATAGACTGTCGCGCTACTGTGGGGGCTAGTGTGTCTAGCCCACGTGCAGAGGTTAGCCGATTACACGCTTTGAAAGTGCCATACGATTCGAATGAATGATACATACAACGTTAATAATTATAAAATCTTATACCTTAGAATTAGGGTTGTAACGGATGCGGATACAGATGCGGATGCGGATGTCCAGTGCTTGACATCCGAGGAGGCGGATGTTTTGCGGAAGCTGATGAGGAGGTGGAAAAATAAATTTATTATTATTTAGATTTTAATATTTTATCAAAAATAAATTTAAAATAAAATGTATATTTTTATGCCAAATCCTACATTTTTTCATAAGTGAAGTCTATTTCCATGTAATAATGTCTCACTGATTTATTTTATGCCTTATCTTTCAACAACAAAATACGTGGAATGATTTCACAAGGGAATTAAATTATTTATATAACTACACAGGCGTCTAAAAAACAATATTTGTCATATGGAGTTCGCGGCTCGGCTAACTCAAGCGTCAAGCACAAGTCCACGCCGCACAGTGGTCCGGAATTGGAATATAGTGGACATTCGAATTAAAAAAAAAAATGCTTTAGATAGCTTTTGCTATGCTGATCAAATATTGTTATGTTCAATTTTTGATAGAAAAAGTGCTTCACACTTAAAATAAAAATATTTATGGGTGGAAATCTATATTTTTTTTCACGGCTCTATATCAAAGTGTCAAAGTCAAACCATATGCAATCATAAGTACCTATCCTACTTAATATTACAACATAAAAATTTCTTATGTATCCTTGCCGCTTTTACAACAGGGTGCGAGTGAATTTCGGCGATAAAATATGACGAACATTCGAACTAAAGTTATAATATCGATCAAAAAAAATTACTTTAGGTAGCATTTGCTGTGCTGGTCAAAAATTGTTATGTTTAATTTTTGATAAAAATGAGTCCTTCATACTTAAAATAAAAAATGTATGGGTGGAAATCTGTTTTATTTTTTTTTTAACGGCCCTATATCAAAGTGTCAAAGTCAAACCTTATGCAATCATAAGTACCTATCCTACTTTATATTACAACATAAAAATTTCTTGGATATCCTTGCCGCTTTGACTACAGGGCGCAAGTGAATTTCATGGTTAAAAAATAGTGGACATTCTTACAAAAGTCATAACATGGATCCAAAAAAATTGTACATAGTAATTTTTGATCAGCACAGCAAATACTACCTAAAGAAATTTTTTTGTATTGATATTATTCGAATGTTGGTTATATTTTATCCCCGAAATTCACTTGCGCCCTGTTGTCAAAGCGGCAAGGATTCGCAAGAAATTTTTATGTTGTAATATTAAGTAGGATAGGTACTTATGATTGCATAAGGTTTGATTTTGACACTTTTATATAGGGTCGTGAAAAAAAAAAAAAAAACATATTTCCACCCATACATTTTTTTTATTTCAAGTGTGAAAGACTCATTTTTATCAAAAACTGAACATAACAATGTTTGATCAGCACAACAAATGCTACCTAAAGCAATTTTTTTGGATCGATATTATGACTTTAGTTCGAATGTTTGTTATATTTTATCGCCGAAATTCACTTGCGCCCTGTTGTCAAAGCGGCAAGGATACGCAAGTAATTTTTATGTTGTAATATTAAGTAGGATATGTACTTATGATTGCATAAGGTTTGACTTTGACACTTTAATATAGGGCCGTGAAAAAAAAAAAATAGATTTCTACCCATACTTTTTTTTTTATTTTAAGTGTGAAGCAATCATGTCTATCAAAAATTGAACATAACAATTTTTGATCAGCATAACAAATGCTATCTAAAGCAATTTTTTTGGATTCGAATGTCCACTATATTCCAATTCCGGACCACTGTGCGCCGCCGCACATCTCCGTGCCCTCCACCAGCCTTTCCACCGCTATAGTGGCCCAACTTGTAGGACTCACGATGATCAGATTCTCCGATAAAGGACTCTCGATGGGCCGTGAAAGGCATTACAGGACTACACGTAGGACGTGTAGGATGTTGTTGGACTCCCAGACAACCAACACGGGTCCTCGCCGTCCAACAAACCATGGCGTTGGATCATGATTGGAGGATACGCCCTGCAAGTGTGCGATAAGGACACTGGTGTGCAGCGAGAAAGTACGAGTGGAAAGGATTGCTTCGAACATTTTTGGACCCCTTCAAGTAGCGTGAACGGGTGAGCGCATCCTACAATAGTTCTACGCGGATGTCCTGTAAGTTGTCCGTGAATAAGCCGCTTTACTTTACATGCAAGTTCAAAATTGTAAATTCGTCGCTTAGATAATAACTAATAACAACGTTAAGTTCATCGTTACTTTTATTGTAAGATCGTGAAAAAAAAACCCAGGTTGTTGCTAGTTAAGCGACGATGGGCAGAATCTCGTATAAAGAGAAAATAATAATATATATTGCAATATAAACAAAACATCCGCTGTACATCCGCATTAGAAATTTTCGATGCTGAAGCGGAGATAGGATGTCACGGGTAAGTTCCGCGGATGCGGATGCTCGTTACATCCCTAATTACAACCGAAGAAATCGGAAAAATAAGATCAGGTACTTATTGACTGGATAGCAGGCTGGGTGGGCCTGGGCTTCGTCGGGGACAGAACCCCGGTCGTCGTGGCCGCAGTCAGGCGCTCAGTGCGGAGCTCTACCTCCGTTAAGCCTGCGGGAGGCGGCAGGAGCCGTCAGAACCCCCTGACATCTACCTTTACCTTACTTACTGACTGCGCAATTATAAATATTCATTTGCTAATATAATTCAAGATAACGGTTCAATATATTTGTTTGTAGATAAACTTTTAACCCAAAATACCAAACCAATTTTTCATAAATTTCAGTCAGTATTACTAATAATTACAAAATTCAATAAGCATATATTCTGCAGCATGATTTGTTCATTGCACAAGCTTACGATTGGTTAATACACGCCGGAACTTATTCTTGCATTATACCAAGAATGTCTCCAAAGTGACACAAAACAGTTTGCAATTCTGTTTTGAAAACTTAATTGGTATCTACAGTGAACATAAAAGAATTCTGAATGGACGATTTTGCCTAGCAGTAACAGCGAGGTCTGAGGGAGTAAAAGGAAATGAGGAGGCATAGCTTCATACAAATCGCTGATGAGCCAATAAACCGTTTACATACCTGCTAACAACACTTCCATCGGTTATACTGTCATTTGGAAGATCTCTTGCACAGTGATACGAATGGCCTCCAGCAGAAACCAAGGTAGCACAAGAAGAAGCTGGCGAAGGAAAGCTTACAAGTGTATCACTATCAGATGTGGGAGACACTGCGGTGACCAGAGTATCACTGTCTGAATCTGAAACAGAAAGCCAAACATTATGTACGAAACATTTTCTGCTGCATTTTTATATGTGTTTTTCAGTTAATTTCACTGATTTGTAGCAGAGTAGTTCTTAACCGTTACCTACCGAGAGATTCAAAGACGCAGATGGCACCACATTAAGCCATGATAGTATCGTTATTTCAAATTTGAATACAGCGTTGATCATAATACATTAAAAACTTTTTTATATAATAATGCCCTCCCCCCCTAAATTTTGAATGTAGCCCACGTTCGAGCACTTTCGAAAGTAATGGGAATTTCTCGAACGATGAATAACAGCGCTCGAACCCAGCCCTTGTGTGAAATGGTATTTCAAGAATTATGCATAGCAAGATGAGAGTTGATAAACAGGGGATTTTTGTATATTTGTCATTTAAATGAACATTGTTTTGTGGAGCGAAACTACATAAATACTATTTAATGTGTTCAAGGATAGTATTACGTATTAAACATTAATTAAACGTATTGATGTGAGCTACGATGTTTGGATTACAATTTGCGACGGTTTGTACTGGTTTATGTTGATAATTTTGTGTGTAAAAGCATATAAACAGTATTAACAAAATACAGTACTCTAAAATAATGTTCGGGTGGTTGTTGCAGCTATGATTCCAAAATCAGTCTTAAGGTAATTTTTTATGATTAATTCCGTTAAACAACCAAGTGTATACGTTAAAGGAGACGGAAGGCCGCGGAGGAACCCGTCCGTCGCAGTGAGGACGCGAAGGGGCCGAGCCGACACTCGGCCGAGTGGTGGCTCGGACGCGGTCTAGTGTGGCCCGACCTTTATTCCGTTAGAATTAATTAAAATCTGGATAAGTTAGCTCTAAACAATATATTATGACTAAATTTCGCAGAACAAGTGATAGTTTGTTTCAGATATAATTACGTAAATTGTTTTGCGCATCCAATTGTTTATATACATTAAGGCATCCTTATGTTGTAAGCTAATTTTTTTGATTAATTGTTTTACAACAATAAAACAGATTTTCTAGTGATATTTATGTTTCATTATGTTTATTTTGCATCGCGGAGAATAAACTTTTTAAAATTAGATTATAGGCTGTAATGCCAAGGGCGTATCCAGGATCAGAACTAGAGGGGCAAGATCTGAACTGGGGGGGGGGGGGGACTCATAATGGTTTCGAGGAAGTGGGGTGAGGGACTGAAACATGACAATTTCTTGCAAAACGAAAGTCAAACCTATTCAGGAAACTATTTTTATTATTGGTTAATATAGTAGTCCAACCACGTAATCTAAGAACCTACTAGGTAGTTAATTAAGATCATAAGTCAGTCAGTTTTTTATATAAACATTAATCGTCTCGGATTCTCAGAAAAATTTTCAATAATTTTGTTTGTCAATTTCTCACGGTGTTCTTTCACGAAATTTCTATGCACACTCATCAGGCATAATCCAGTCAATCTTTCTCTCCCAAAGTGCTCCTGAGTCAGTTCTTCACTCGTCGAAGCGTACTGAAAGCAACTTAATTTTTCTCCTTGGGGCGGGGGGGGGGGCAACCCCCCTCTGCCCCTCGCTGGATACGCCCATGCTGTATACATAATATGATTAAGGTTTTTGGGTTTGTCAAAATATTCTATAGTTGTTACTCATATCAGTAAATTTGAATTATAAAAATTAGTATATAATATTATGCAAACAAAAAGAATAGGTTAAGTGTATTTTAATAACTCCTTGGAAGACTACTATATCAGTTATATTAAATTTAACTTTCGGTTTAGGGAAACTAGGAGAACCATTTAATCATTTTTTGATTATATTAATTGTGAAAACACGACACTATGTCACTACGCCACGTCGACGTCGAGGTCATTAGTGGCTGTATAGCACTAGGGACGAGGAACGGGAAGGAATGCGGTCATGGCCTCCTGAAGGAAGTATCCCGTTATTCGCCTGGAGTGATTTGGGGACACCATGGAAAATCCAAATCTGGATGTCCGGACGGGGATTCGAAGCGGTGTCCTCCCGCATGCGAGGCCAAAGCGTTAACCGCTCACCCAGCACGCTCGGTTTCTTGATCGAGCAGGAAACTGAGCGTGTGGGGTGAGCGATAACGCACTGGCATCGCATGCGGGAGAACGCAAGTTCGAATCCCCGTCCAGCCATCCAAATATCGGTTATCATGGTTTCCCATTATGATTCGAGGCAAATATAGTGATGGTTCCTTCAAAAGGCGGTGACCTACTTCCTTGACGTTCCTTGTCTCTAATCCTTTCCTACTTCTAATGACCTCGATGTCGACGAGGCGTAAAGCCAAAAAAATGCATCATTAGAAAAGCAGCACTCTACTTGACTGTTCAAGCCACTTCCCGAAAAAACATGACGATCATGGCAAAAGGCGTCCTGTGGAAACATACAATAAATGAAAAAAGCACCAAATTTAAACAAATTGAAAGACTTCATATGGAGGCGACAACATTGCTAACCTGAAAAATAACAGAGTGAATCTATGCAGAGACAGTATCTTGACGCAGCCACAAGGTATGCACTGGCAACAGGAATCACTGTCACAGTATTTCCTGCCTACTGCCGAATGATATAAATGAAAGCACAGAATATCTGCAGGATTACGAGACGCTACAATACACTCTACTCATGCCAAAACATCACGCTTCCGCTACGCGAAGATTAGGAGAGAAGAAACATGTCGTTTTGGACCAGTAAACAAGGGAAAGATAGAAGAGTATCTCGCCTAAAGAATATTCGTGCCGCAGCTGTTAGTTCCCTTCAAAAGAAATTTTCTTGGTATTACCAAAACAAAAACTTAGACAACAGTATGAATAAATTGTTGGAATACCTGAAAACCAGTCGGCACGGCCCGATTACCGTAACCGACATTCGAAACCACCCGTAGAGTTGAAGAAAAGAACCATCTTAAAAATAATGACGAGAAAAAACATCGGCTTTAAGGCAACTAGCTAAAGTCGTAGGGCTTCTTATGTCGCTACAAAATGTCCATGGCCCACACTACAGAGATTGCCCTTGACTCTCAAAAATGCTTCGGGCTGGGTCTCTGTCGCTGTCGGATGCGCAGCTGGACCTTATCATGTGACCAGCCGCCGTCAGTGCTGGGCACGCGGCATGATCGACTGGTGAAGATGGCGACAGAGCCTCCGATCGACGAAACATCGCGTCAAAACATCCTGCTTACTCGGCTAGTCAACGCCGAGAGAAACTTCGATCTTATATTTATTTATTTCATGGTACTCCGAAATGAATGATCTTTTACAACATCATTTAATTTATTGAATATCAAAACTATTCAGGAGAATCCTTAACTTTTATTTAATAACATTACTCTGAATGAAAAATGAATCCAACAGGAAATGACATAGATCGTCTAAACATATTTGATACCAGGAACTAAATATGGCATTGATTTACAAGGAGCCTGAAATGCCAGGGGGTTTATGAATCGTATGAGAAAATTATTCGAAACTCGTCACCACACAGTGTGTACTTGCAACATTAATCACTGACCTCCGCGTGGCTACAGAGTAAGGGTCCCAAAATTTTTCGTACCACGTTTCCCTTCCGTCGCGAGAATTCTTTCCAATTCCCCCTCCCCTCTTATTATTAATAAGGTAAATGCCAACTTTTCGGTACTAACAATGCCATGTCAGGGGAAATTAAGTATGCGACGTTAAAATAAAGGTATTCAACTCTAAGAGGCGGCGAAGGAGCCATACTACTTAACGACGGTGTGGAATAAGCAGTGTATCATGATTAAGTCTATGCTCTCCATTTATCTCTGTACTTACTCTCTATGCAAGTCGCAAGCTCGGTCGCTCACAAATTCAGGGTGAATATTTTGCCCACCCGGAATTTCCCAGGTGGGTACTGCTACCCACCACACCTATATTATCCACTAGCCCAGGTCATCTCGTCACAAGTACTGCTCCGAATCCTACTGCCAATATCCAACCACGCTTCATCGCAATATACACCTCATTAACTACCAACGCTCTCTCCACCTTCTTCCATTATTCCAGTTGCCAAGTGATCCCCAATTCTAACGGTGACACAAACGGGCTTCATCACTGCCACTGAAAGATTGAAACCATTCCCGTCATGCATATCAACTGATCGAAGCTCATGCTAAATATTAATAACTGTGCTTGAGCTTATGCCGCGATAGAAATTTCCTTATACATTCGCTTTATGCACATTTTTGCTGTAAATTCCATCACCGTTTTCTGTACGAGGGCAATCAATTAGTAACACACACCACTTTGTGCAGCAGAAAATTGAATGGCGAAGACACCAAGAATGTTCACAAAGTAAGGGAACACTATTACACTATGTTTTGACAGATTTCGCCAAGTCTTTCAAACAAATTTCTCTTCGTGGCACATCGAGTATACCCTCTGCATAGAAGTCTGTCAACTGTGTGCAAAGCCATCTTCGAACAACAGTCTTACCCTCGGCATCAGAAATGAATTGTTTGCCGGCCAAGAGTCGAATGGTGCTACAAAACGTCCGTCTGCAGCATACAATTCCAGAAATTTCAAATAGTAAACCGGGGCTACCTAGTGACAAGTGTTTAAAATGTCCCGCAGCTGCCAGTTGCGAAATATTGTATCTTAGTTAAAGCCATTTGAAGTTTTATTGTTTTCTGCTATCTATTGGAAGTTCACTAACTTTTATGAAAGCCATTCTTAAGTGTTCTTCTGTGCTGTAAACATTCGTATCGAAAAGAAAAACTAGAAGTTACTACAAGAAATACATGCCTTAGACAATATAACCTATAATAATATCTATAAATTTACCGGTAACTTATGAGACACGTTATATTTTCTCCAAATGATGTTTCATAGAAGATGTGGATAGTACATTTTTCAGTAGCATACAAAGTTAATTCAGACATGTTTAATGGCATTCTTCGCTGACAGACCTTGCAACATTTGATCCGATCCGATAAAATTATAAGTTGGCAATATGGATGAAATAAGTTAGAAACAGCTCCAAGTTTCATCTGAACTGAACAGTTACTAAATCTTCAAAGTTTTGGCACTAAATAGCTGATCCTATCAATGGTAGAAAGGGGGGAAAAATTATTGAAAAAAAAAATCCATTAAAATTGAGAAAATGTACTTTGTAGGTAAAGTTCAATACAATCTATAAAATACCCACTCAAAAATCCTTCACGGAGCACATCAACCAAAAGACTGCTGGTTTCACACCAGTTTATCAAATATTATAGGCAGAAGAGCAGGTCAAAATACTTCAGATGCAGGCAGAAACTGAATTCACAGTAACTAAAAATATGCCTAATATCAAATAAAATGTTTCCACTCTAAGTTAGGTAGCAATAATTTTTACCATTCACATTATCGAAAAAAAATTATTATTCATGAGGTAAATTTGGTGCATGAACAAAGGAAAATTTCTGCACGAAAATAGACATAATTTGGTTTGTAGCACCATTATTTGAAAGATAAATGTCAGATATAAAAAACGCACCTTATTTTGTTAAATTAGAACCGGTTCTCAAAAAAATAAAGTGTACCAAAGTAGCCCAGTTTATGGGATGTCATAATTCCTGTCTCTTTTCGGCGTCCCCCCAAAAAGTTCGCCGGTTACATCGAATTGCCTCTTCAATGACCGCGACATTATGTTCGCTTGATGCTGTTACCGCACGCCCCACACGTGGTACATCCACAGCACCACCTGATGTGTTGTATAGTCTTCCGCATGCATGATGCCCGTCTCCCTGTGAATTTCAGTCGGAGTTCGGTCTTTTGATCACCAGAAACAAATAACATCTCTCTGTATTATCTTGATTCTCCGGGTGGAGCCACGTCGATTATTAAACCTGACGTTTCTGCCATCTTAATGTGGCTTTCATCAGAGGACTGCTTGTGAGCCTTCGGAAGCCTTCGTAATCAACATCTCTCTGCTCTTCGGAAGTAGATGATTGTATCATACACGCCACTTGACGCAGTAGTTCACTTGTGTTGTGCGTTACTTATCAATCCGTCCTCGTATTATAGTAAGGGGGCATCCATGAATTACGTGAGGTGAAATAGGGGTGGAGGGTCCGGCGAAATCTCAGCAAGGGAGGGGTGGGGTCTACGGAAATCTCACATGAGGTTTTGCGAAAAATTGTTTGTACTGTAGAGCTATAAAAAAAAAAAAAGTCTACAAATTGCGCGATAGTCGATTTTAGGGGGTATTTCGTATAAAAGTGGGGTTGTGAACTAAAAAAAAAATGGTCTCCAAAAGTTTCGAGGGTGATTACTAGAGGGGTTCTCACGGACCAGATCTCACCAGAGGGGGGGGGGGGGACACTCTCACGTAATTTATGAAAGTCCACTAAACACATACCTGGCTCTCATATCCACAAATGGGCTTATGACTAAAATCAATTTATGCTCCTCCCTTACAATCCATACTGCTGCTACCTCATCGCCAAATTTCTGTTCAAGTCTTAATAAGTGTCTTCCACAACACACACACCCTACTCTCCTTACCACATCATCTTTTCTAATGTCTCACAATCCATTTCCTTTCTTCTTTTTCTTCTTCTTCTTCTACTACTACTACCACTAATACTACTACTTCTTCTACTACTTCTACTTTTTCTTCTTCTTCGCTTTGGCCAAAGTAGATGAAATACAGCGACTCTGGATAGTGTCCTAGGAATTTTCTCTAGGATATCTGTATCTAAAACTCTCACAGTGGTTCTGAATAATAAAAAAGACAGGTAGGAAGCAAGTTCGTAGCAAAGCACTCGCGTATACAAATTGTCACAACAGCGGAGAGAAGTTCGGCAGTGAAAGTGAAGATATAATGGAACAGACCCTCACGAGTGACAGAGCAGCACGACCTAAAATCCCAACCTAGGCCACGCTGCCAATCCCAAACCGATCGCCCTCGAGTACAATGAGCAGGTACAACAAAAGTTGATTTAGATTATGTCACGGGTGGATAAAGACCTCGCCGTAAATCTCATGCTGCTCTCTGACAGGTTTTTGACCGTGGTAACGAATATGGTGGGCGGAAGTTAATACTCAGGCCTCACATTCGTTGGACTTGGTTTCGAATCCCCTTTCATGAAATAACTCCAAGCAAATGCTGGTGAATTCCTACCGTCTCTAAGGACATTGACAAGAAAATAAACCATTGCTGTAGTAATATAAAGTCCATTAGAATTAAACTGACATAGGCTGCCCAACCCATAATGGTGTGGGCTAAACCATGTCTTTGGATAGATCAGAGACTGTCACTTGCAACCAAAAATAATAACAATAATAATTGGAAGCACTCACTAAAGTTAGTTGATAGTAAACCTAGATGAATGAAAGCAAGAACTTCAAATTATTGTTAAGATAATAATTTGACGTCATTATTCTGTACTATTATGACCTACTAGACAATCCGTGCGAAAATTTCACGTATACAATGAATAGTAAGTTTGGAGGTTTGTAACAGGATGGAAGAAGAACAACCTTATTTGTTTCAATTGTTTATTTCTTTAGCGTAATAGGTACGTAACAAAAGTCGACGCCACTGAAGCAGTTTATTAATATTTCTGTGATATCTGCTACTACTATCTAGCGGCTTGGGCTATGAACTGTCTCACACGCGCGACTTACACAGTTGATATTAATTTTGCCATTAAAGGGTCAAATTCCGAAAAATTTCGTTCTTAAGATATGATGTGACTAAAGCCAGACCTTAATCTTTAATATGATAGCTCATTTATCTATATAAATAAGATATCAAGGAAGATAAATGGTTTAGGATAAAAAATAAACACATTATGGAAATAACGATAATTTTGCCCTTTAAGGGTCTAATTCCGAAAAATTCATTTCTTAAAATACGATTTCATCAAACCGGAGACCTTCATCTCTAAAATAATACCTCATATCTCGATTCTGGTTAGATATCAAGGTAGATAAATAGCTTGTGATAAAAAAATACGTCATGGAAATAATGATATTTTTGCCCTTTAAGGGTGGAATTCCGAAAAGTTACTTTCTTAAAATATGATGTGACCACGGCGGAGACCTTAATCTTTACAATGATACCTCATTTATCTATATCTGTCAGATATCAAGGGAGATAACTAGTTCGCGACACAAAAGTGCGTAGTAGAAATATTGATATATTTGCCGTTTAAGGGTCTAATTCCGAAAAATTCTTATTTATAATATGATTTGACCAATGCCGAGACCTTAATCTCTAAAATAATACCTCATTTCTCGATTTCAATTATATATCAACGGAGAAAAATAGCTAGCAACAAACAAATACATGATGGAAATAATGATACTTTTACCAATTAAGTGTCAAATTCCGAGACCTTAACATTTAAAACGATATGTCGTTTATTGATTTCGGTTAGGTATTGAAGGAGATAAATGGCTCATAATAAAAAAAAAAGCACATTGTAGAAATAATAGTGATACTTTTGCCCTTTAAAGGTCGAATTACAAAAAATTCATTTTATAAAATATAGTGTGATCAATGGGGACACCTTCGTCATTAAAATGATGCCTCGTTTATCCATTACGGTTGGGCATCAAGTAAAGTAAAAAAAAATGTTTTGGAAATGATGATATTTTTGTCCCTTAAGGGTTGAATTTGTTGAAAGTTCTTTCTTAAAATATGATGTGACCAAAGCGAACACTTTAATCTTTAAAATGTCACCACATTTATCGATTTCGATTAGGTTTCAGGGGAGATAAATGGCTCGTGACAGAAAAATGCGCTGTAGAAACAGTAATACTTTTTGCCCTTTAAGGGTCGAATTTAGAAAAATAACTTTCTTAAAATGTGGTATAACGAAACTGAAGACCTTACAAATACCTCAATCTTTAAAATGATATCCTGTTTATCAATTTTGTTTAAATATCAAGGGAGATAAATGACTCGATACACAAAAAACGCATTTAGAAATTGTGATATTTTTGCTCTTTAAGGGTTAAATTCAGAAAACTTCCATTCTTAAAATATAATGTGTCTTCAGCGGAGACCTTAATATTTAGAATAATACCTCATTTATCTATTTCGGTAAGATATTAATGGAGATAATGGTTCCTGACCCAAAAATACCTTGTAGAACCATTGATAATTTTTCCCTTCAATGGTTGAATTAAAAAAAAAAAAAAAATCTTTCTTAATACATGATGTCACCAAAGCTGAGACAACAGTCTTCATAATCTTACTTCAGTTATCAATTTCGGTTAGATATCCATGGAGATAAATTGCTTGAGACATAAAAAATGTATTTGACATTTTTGCTCTTTAAGGATCGAATTTGGAAAAATTAGTTTCTTAAAATATGATGTTACAAAATCGGATATCTTAAGCTTTAAAATGATACCCCATTTATTGACTTTGGTTTGGTATAAAGGGAGATAATGGCTTGTTACAAAAAACAAAAAAACAAAAAAAAATCCTTATAGAAATAATATATAATATATACGATGATGATACCTGCTCTATGACTACTATGTTGATATGTATGATAGTGAAGCGATAATTTTTTCAAACTTCAGTGCTCCCTACATCATATCAGCATCAACCCTGAGATGCTCCTACTGTCTTTAGAGTCATAAACCTTTTCTTTTTCTAATACCGACCATACTGTTAATGACTGAACGTAATCGCCACCACAACTTTTTGAAACACAGTTGATGACGCCCACCTCTTAATCCCAACTGTGAAAAAAAAAAATTAACAGCCTCAGATTATATTGAGCAGGCTACTGACTACACCCAAACACAGGATAATACAACACTTTATAAAAACCTCCTTGACTTTCGAACCGATGAACCTCGCAACAGAGGATTAGAGTAGTAGACTTGTTTCCTGGCAGGGCTTCTACAATCAAAATCTGTAATTTCAGCCATCCACTTCTAATGCTAATACAATATATTGTCAGCTCATATCATATGTCACTGATTTAACAGATTAACTCATCTATGAATCCCATTTCAGCTCCTTGAAAATATCAGTTACTGATTGTGATCTGATAATTTCCAGAGACAAATCTAGCAGCCATTCTAAGCACCTCCTCCATCTTCTGTATTTGATATGTAATATGTGGGTTCCACGCTACACCATCACATTCAACCAATAGTCTGAGCAAAGTGTTGTAACCCAATCAGGCCCGCCGCTAGCTGTTTGAGCGCCCGCATGCAATACCGGTGAGATTGCCGCCACTTCAAACATTATTTGCCGCCCCCAATGTTGCCATCCGAAGTGTCGCCGGCCGCCTGAAGCAGCTCCATCCGGGCCTGAAATGCCCAGTAAAGACACCACCAACAACACCGAGGTCAAATTAAATTTTAAAAAAAATGGAAGGTGATGCACACAACTGTGCAAGAACTTCCCCACACCCTAGGAGAGAAGAATCCTAGGTGATTTGTGTCTGAACCGAAGCAGATGTTGAGCTAATTAAAAAAAAAAGGTCTTCTGCTTTATAATACGCTGCAAATTTCGTCGCGGCGACAATGGAGTGGCAACTATCGCGGGGCGGCGACTATCGATCACTTGTTTTGTCGCCCCCCCTCAATGTGCCGCCCTCGTGCGGTGCACGCCTTGCACACCCGCTTACAGTGGCCCTGAACCCAATTACCATACTTCTATGGTACATCCCCTCATCGCTTTCTATAACAAGTGAAGGATTATGAAACCTTTTCCTACTGCCCGTCCAATGTGTCTTGCTCAGTTGAGTTTGTTACCAAATACTATGTCAAAGTATTTACATTTCAAGTTTTCAGCTAGCAGTTCCTACTCTGCCTCGTTATCAACCTTTAGTTTTTTAATTGTAAATCTAATAAGCTGACTCTTCTTTGTATTTATCTTCATCCCATGTTAACCTATCCAGTTAGATATACCACTCAGATCATCCTGCAGCTATTCACCGTCTTCCCCAGTTTTGATCCTGTCATCTGTAAATAACTTAATTTATGATAGCAAACCATCAGCACAACCATTGACTATAATAATGAAGTAGCAATGGTCTGGATTTGTTACTATGATGAATTACCATGAGAAAAATAATATCAATTAAGTGTGTCCCTTGCAATGAGTACATGATTATGCCTAGCATCATTAATCCATACAATTAGTTTATTTGACTTAATACCAACCCTAATAATGTAGATATGTAGGAGTGATTGTACTTTGGCAGTGCAGCTGCTGAAAGTCATCCCTACAAAACCTAATTACTTTAATCTTTCCTGTCATTGTGACCCAAATATCTTGGTGGAAGAAGTATTCTGTCATACTCGCAAATTAAAAATGTTGTTCACATAGTAACCAGAAAATACAATCCAAACCTATGTTGTCTGTCTGCCAGATAATCCCAGCCCAAACTATGTAACAATTCTGTGATGCTTTCATAAACAAGCAGTCATGAATCAAGCTGCTCTTCTCTGTACCTTCATTCTAATATCAATAAATACCTTGCGATATGGATCCCAAATTGCATAACAATAGTATAAATGTGAGCGCACGAGTGTTTTGTACCTTATCTCCTTTGCATAAGCGTTGCAGTTCTACAAAATTCAGCCTATGAATCACAGCCTAAAATTAGCCCTATCTATGACCAAAGTTATGTGCAAATCCAATTTAATGTTGTTTTGTGCTGTTAACCCTGTGTTGCATCTAAAAACTCAAAATGTGTCCAGTTTGCAGATGACACAAACATGAGAATTAAAAATATTCCAGCTTTATCTACAGAACATATTTCAAATTATGCCTTGACCTTATTAATTAATGGTTTACATCTAATGTTTCATCTTTAAACTTTGATAAAACTCGATATATGAAATTCAGTACATCACACAGATTAACACTAGATACAGACAAAATTTGCAGGCCAGTCCATTTAAGAGGTAGAGTATGCAGAATTTCTAGGTTTGCATATTGATTATAATTTAAATTAAAAGGTACATGTTTCTGACTAACTAAAGCAATTGGGTGCACCCACATCTGCAATTTGTACAATTTCAACTATAGGTGATCTCTGTATGGGGAAACTAGTTTATTTTGCTTATTTTCACTCCTTAATGTTATATGGAATAATATTCTGTGGCAATTCTACTCATAGAGCCATAGTGTTCAGAGCCCATAAGCAAGTAATAAGAATTATGTGTGGGGTTAGCAATAGCACTTCATGTAGAGAGCTGTTCAAGAAGTTAGGGATTTTAACATTGGTGGCTGAGTATATACACACACTAATGTCCTTTGTAGTAAAATTTTTAAAAAAAAAACAAATAGTAAAATACATAATTGTGGCACTAGAAGTAAAAATGATCTTCACAAGGATTACAAGTCATCATCATTTGTTAAAAAAGGAGTCCGATATTCAGAGATACATATCTTCAATAAGTTAATGTCTTGCAGATGATAGGATTAAATCCAAGAAAAAATTGAAAGAATTTTTAACTAATAACTCCTTCTACTCTGCTGAAGAATGTATTTCTAAGGTATCTACAAAATAACTGCAAGTAATCTGTGTAAATGTAGTTGTAACAATTAATTTACCATGTATGCCATGATGTACATCTAACGGTGTATGTATTATTTTGTTATGCAACTGTTTAACTGTAAATTGACAACTTTCCACATCCCACAGAGCCAGTCTCTTATATTGGGATCAATGGAAAATGACTGTATTGAATTGTATTGTATACAACCATTCACTTGAATAACTTTCTGTAAATACAATGTACTGATGGACTCACTTTTTGCTAGCAGACAGTCCTGATGTAACTGGAATCAAACTCATATACAACATGCCTGTTGTTAGAGCAACTTGAATGGCCTGTGGCTGATCCTCTACTTGCCTTTCTTTACAAAGTGGCACATTTTTATACTTACAGTACTATGAAAGTTTCTTGAATAAAACTAAATATTATTTTTATTATGTCAGCATTGTCTGTCTCTAAAACATCTGTGGTAAAATTAGCTACTCCGACTTTTATCCACATTTCTAACCTACTATACTCTTTGATAGTATCATCAATAATATCTTAGTCTGTTTACTCCTACTTAAACTAATCAGCTTGCAGTTGTAAAACTTTTCGGGAATCCCCGTCTTACTCTTTGCTTTCCTAGTCCATGATGATTCAAAGGATCTACTTCTGCCGATTAGAGATTAAGACAGCTGAAGTCTAGTGTTAAACTGAAGAGCCCATCACAGGTCATAATGTGACGTGGCCTCAGACACAAATGCTGACTGGTAACCTGTAAAATTTTTATGCTTGTTGCAAATATTAAATAAATATATTTTATACACAGAATTAAGAGTGTAAACTTTGCAATTTATTTCCTTTTGTTTCCTCTGTCTAAAATACTCTTATACCAACTATGACCGTGTCTGTAATAATTAAGTTAGTTCCTAAAGATTTGCAGGTTCTTTTCTATTCAAAATCAATTAAATTTTCTCTCCACAAATAAGATGTTCCAACTTCTCATTATGCTACTATTATTATTTCCAAAATTAATCTTCCGCTCGATTATACTGTTTTTCTCATTGACCTTTTCTACCAACAATTCCTCTCTAACCTCTTCTTTTTTCAGAGATCCTATATTTTTAAACATATTGGAGCAAACAATCTTTATTAAACTTGCTATTCTTTTCCCCTTAAACTTTTAATTGACTCATGTTATGGCCTTTATCTGTCTAATATGCAAGTTTATTTATTTTTTTTATGAACTGCTATGTTACAAACCGATATGAAAGACAGTCTGAGCTATGGTACATGCAGTCGAAAAGTCATGCTTGTGTCGGAACAGTGATTCCCAAGGTCAATGACCTTTGAAATATTTTCTGTAATTTGTAACACCAACTGTGCTGGTAACATCGTTCACATGGATATTTATTTTACAAGGGGTTATGAAATGAAGTCATGTCATCTACAGAAGCTACACCCATGGATACTTTACCTCCTTATTTCATGAATGTCGCAAATGCTGTGAAAAATCTTTAGTGACCTGGCTGCCACCATGTTGTGAACCTTGAGGTCTCATCTGCCATGCTGAATGGTAAGAGAAATGATAAATTGATTTTGGAAAATGTGGATAAGAAGTCAACCATTGTACAGATATGAGTCTTGTGATAGGATCATTATGGAAAAATCAGGGCTAATATTTGTTGCATATTTATTTACAGAAGGTGACTGAAGACATGTACACCAATAACTGTAAATATTGTCTACAGACATAGAAATAATTGGACATGTGCTTGGGTGCAACGGTACTATACTTGAGTTATAAACTGTTTCAATACAGATAAAACTGGTGCAGTGGCACCTTGCTAACACTACCACAATATAGGAATGAGAAAGGCGAGCTTTCCAAGATGGATTCCTCTCAACCCAGACATAACAGAACTACTGTGATACATTAAAACCTTATCCACACTGACTAAATACCATGGTCCATCTCCGCATACAACCGCTCCTATCAGTAGAGCATACCTAGTTCACTATTTGGCACCTCTTGCTGCTTGAAGTGGCCAGCCCAATGGTAGCACCTGAAGGCTCCTGGTGTCAATCCAAACTACTTTAATGTGATGATTTCAAGAGACTATTCCAAATTGAGGCTTGGCACAAGATTCTCCTAGAATTTTAATCAATTAGCCCCCACTCTATTTATCCTGGATGGAAAGGGGTGGGCCCTATCAATAAGTGCTGTATTCAGTCATAATGATAGCTTGAATTCTTCCTGGCTCTTGGCAACTGCCTATTGCTAATAAGAGTGCTACTTCTGCTCTGGTCAGAGCCTCCTATCATTTCTTCACTTTGCTTTCTCACCGGTCCATAATCTCGATATTCAAGAATGTATAGTTTGTGTAAGGTGATCCCTGTGGGTCAATGGAATTACTGCTCACAGAAATAAACAACTGATGATGATGATGATGATGACTTGCAGTCACAACAGAAAAAGCAGTTGCTGTTGTTAGTTTTTAGAGTTTTATATCGACACTGAGGTCATAAGCACCATGGCAAAAATCTTGTGTGGTAACATGGCTCAAATCTGTACTAAACTACTGTCTGTATGACCAATTTATATATGAAGGGCATTTTTTTTTCAACCTCCAATTGCACAGTATACAGACCAGACGAGTGGCAGGTGAGCAGTGTGTGCAGTACATGACTGTGCATCTCCCTACCACACTATCTGTTTTTGCCACGTTCATGACTTCATTCTGTGCTGAGCTGCAGTGACAAAAACATGACCGCACTGATCAACTCTCCCACCAGTGCGAGTTATGAAGTGTTATTCGTTTTCTGCAAGCAGAAGGGAACAGTGCAGCAGAAATCCATCGAAGCCAAGTGTATGGAAAGGGATTTACGAGTGAAGGAGTCGTGTCTGAATGGCGCAGAAATTTTAAAGAAGGCCAAACTGATGTGCAAGATGAAAGAGGTCAAGGACGCGAATCTGTCGCTACAGATGACATTGTTAAACGAGTTGACAAAGTGGTAAGAGAAAACCACAGGTTCACGATAAGTGATTTATTAATGAAATTTCCAGAGGTGTCAATATCTTGTCTGTACTCTATTGTAAGAGACAATTTATACTACAAAAAAAAATCTGTGCTCGCTGGGTCCCCAAAATTTTGACCGACAACCACAAAACTCACCAAATGGCATCAGCTTTGAAGTTCCTTGACCGCAGATAGAGAAGATTTTTTTAAAATCAATTGGGACTGGAGATGAGACGTGGATTTGGTATGACACACCCAAAACAAAATAACAATCCCAACAATTTATGCACAAAAATTCATCAAACAAACCAAAAAAAAATCAACGAGAACTTCAATAACTGAAAGGTTATGGCTACCACGTTTTGGAACCAAAAAGGTGTATTCCTTGTGGACTTTATGCTGCCGGGAACCAAGATTAATGCAGGTGTTTACTGTGAAACTTTAAAACATTATGGAGGTCCATTCAGAACACAAGAAAAGGCATGCTGCCTTCTGGCATTGTTCTGCTCCACGACAATGCTCGTCCTCACAGTGCTGGTGTCACCCAGCGACTTCTTGAACAAGTTCAATGGAAGATTTTTGATCACCCGCCATACAGACCCAACCTAGCACCAAGTGACTTTCATGTTTTTGCTGAACTGAAGAAGTGACTAGGAGGGCAGTGGTTCCGAACCAACGAGGAGCTTCAACACAATATGATGACTCATTTAAAGTCATTGGCGGCAACATTTTATGAAGAGGGTATTGAACAGCTTGTCCACAGGTGTGACGAATGCCTTAATCTTCAAGGTGACTATGCTGAAAAGTAACCATAAATGTACATAACAGTTGGTAATAAAATATTTTTTCATGTCTAATTGTCTTTTATTTATGGCCTATCGGAGGTTGAAAAAAAACCTGCCCTTGTATATTTTTCATTATTATTCTTCTTTTAAAGAATAAATATAAATTGTGAAATTTCAAACTTTGCACATTGTAAAATGCAAAAATATCCCCTCATGATTGTCAATTTAAAATTCTAAATAAAATAATTATTTAATTAATATAATTAAATCTTGCCAAGGTAGAACATTTTTTTCTCATCATTTCATTTGATATTACATCCCTAAAACTCCATTCATGCAGCGGTTTTATAATTTTATACCTCTGTATATTGTAGATCTTATCTGTATATAAAAAAAAATACATTCACAAAGTGTTGGCTGTAATAAACGCCTTCTGTATCAACCCTTCCAGCAGGATCAGGTTATCTAAGGTGGAGAATAATGTCTTGAATCTACATTGAAAGTGACTTGGTAAATTTCACGATCAAGACACCAGACTTAGTGATGTTTCATCACCTGCTCTAATGTCCTCCAAACGCAGCTTGTTAAGGCATTTTGCTATGATAACTACCCGGTAACAATTGATCGCTACCAATTTTTAAATGGGGTTTTAGTGTTGCTTCTCTTCACAAATATTTGTTGGTCCAAATAGAATTTAAAATATCCAGAAAGAACTGTTTAGCATTTTTACTTTGATGCCTCTGTATTTCTGTTGCTGTTGCTGTTGTCTGTGGCACAATCCAGGGCAGACTCCAGATCTTAAAAGGTGAAGGGGACATTTTACCATTGCCTTTGTGATAAAATGAAGCATACACACTCCATATCTTCAGCAGTTCTTTATTATCCAACTATTGGGTAGACATCTGGGGTCAAAGTGACAATAGCAAAGGACTCTGCCATCATCTGTGATATGACTCATTCATTGAAAACTAAATGCCCCTAATCTAGTAGTCCAGATACTGATAGTCCAGATATACAGCAGATAGCCTCATACTTTCGAAGATGATGTGGAATATTTAATGGTGCTCTCTAAATTCAGCCATGACTTCCTTAATAACGAGAAGTGCATTAGCTCTCTCAGTTGAGAACACTACTAGTTTGTCACATGTCAAGTGCAACTCTAAATGACGCTGACCAACAATCATCACTCTACCAAGGCATGGGCATTCTATGCAATGTTCTTGAACTTCCAAATAGAACAATCAGTCACTTGGTGAGTTGCTTCCATTAAGTGATTCGCCTTAACCAATGGGCTGCCACACTGCCCAAGAGCAAGTAAATGGTGGAAGAGCTGCCAATTGGTTTCTTTCTGTGCTAACTTTAAATGCACCCAAATGGAAAGTGATCAGTCACATGAAAATAAAATCCACTGTTCACTGCAATGGAAGGAGAGCACAATGAAAGGTCAATGGCAGAAGGCAAACTAGAAGCAGATGTGAAATGCATCATTTGTCAGGTGATGAGGACACATATCTGTTATCGCTCTATTAGTCTACAAACTCTTTTGCCTCTGAGGCAATCTGTTGACAAAGCCTACTGACAGCATTGAAAACTCTTTAAGAGGAGAAATGGTCAAGTAAGCTGGCCCAAGTTGTTAACATGTTCATCGTATTCAAAGGGAGCACTGAGGAGCATGATATAGAACAAACACTCAACTGTACAGGACAGTATATTTAGATTCCAACTTCTTTTAAGGCAGAGATGAAAGTAACAAGTTCATAGTGGACTGTGTTTCAGACAAACCCAGCTATTTCCCTCTTTCCTCAATGACCTACAGCATCATCGTTTCTGTACAGGTTGTATACTATTAGCACTGGATGTTAAGCAGGGTTTAAATTTCTCTCCTGGAGAGACAGACACAAATGATTTCTTTTTTTCTTATGACTCTTTGCCTCGTTGACATCAAGGTCATTACAGGTGGCCAAGGATGAGGGCAAGCAACAGGATTGCATTTGGCCATGGACTTTAGAAGGAACCATCCCAGAAAACATCTGGAGTAATTTCAGCAAACTATGGAAAATCAAAATCTGGATGGCCAAAAGGGAAACCAGTCCTGCTTCTTCCCTGATACATAGCCTGAATGTTACTACTTACCCTCATATTCTGTACAGGGGATTAGACTATGCCAAGTATTGTATGCCCTCTTTGTGAACCTGGGAACAATTCACATTCCATTTTAGTATGGAATCCATCCTATTTATAGAGCTTCTACCACCCCTGTTCAGGTGAATACTCATTCATTTATGGCTGAGAAATAGAACCATATTTGTCCATTAGCATTTCATTGTCTTCTACATCTGAAGATGTGGCAGATATCTCCAACTCTGTGAAGGGTTTGAAGACAAGTGGTTTCCATTTCTGCTTAGGCCTCTTCTCATTCTTTTTCCCTTCCACTAGGTGGCCTTGGAGGAAATGATGAAGAGGATTTCACAAAAAACAGGTCCATTTGCCAGAACTTCAGACTGCGGATGTTCCGTTCACCTTGCTTTCGATTGGTAACAGCAACTGTTGTTATTCCCACTGCTGAAGATGGAGAAGTAACTTCCACAATTTGAACAAATGATGTTGTTGCTAGTGGTTTAAAGTGATTTAACCTTCTGAACTGCTGGTGGAGTGATTAGACTTGAAGATGTATTGCTACCAACATCCATGGTCTTCAGTGTTATAAACTTAGTTAGTTTTGCAAAACATGTACGCTGACATGATCACATGATCACATTGTACTTGTACTCATGTCAGAAACAGATATCTGCTAAACAGCACTTTCTTTCCTGATGAAAGTATTCACCAAAGTTTCAAATCAGTTTTGAAAATGGGTGGGTGCTCCCCTTCTCTTTGCCATATGGTATTTGCTCTTTGGCCTTAAACTCCTCTATCTTGACTTCTTCCAAATACACTTAAAACTCATTAATCCAGGCAGAATTTGAACTATAGCAATACACATCTGTGAGAGGGTGCACTTGCTACCCGGCTCATGGGTCTCCACACCACAATTCTTACAGGGGGCATTGCCATTGCAGTTTGCTGTTACAACATTGAACCACTGGTACTTGAAACAGCACATCACATCTGGTAAAGAGTGTAAACATCCATATGCAAGTACCCTGCTTTAATTGATTTCAGCAACGTTTACCCTTCATGTGACCTGATGCACCTCAAACCACTTTTTGATCTTCCCACTCCTTAACAAGTCCCTAGTTCCAATGTATCCTAAAAGGTCGCTACATATTTGCTGATATTTAGGCATTTATGGAGTTCACATTTAATGGCAAACCCTCTGAAGTGCAAACTGGTATAACAGTTAATGTAATTTCTAAATCTATATAAGAGAAGCTCACTACTACAACTTTTTGGAAGCAGGAAAGAACCATCTGAATTGTGGTGTAGATATGAAGTAGGCTGATAAACTATGAATTTAAAGTGTTTTTGAAACAAAGAAGGAAGTTTTAGAGATAAAAAAAAAGAGATGGGAATTGGGATACAACTGTGTGTGGTAGGTGAGCAGTAACACACTGGCCTCGCATTCAGGAGGACGTGGGTTCGAATCCCCGTTTGGACATCCAGATTTGGGTTTTACATGGTTTCTTCAAATCACTCCAGGCGAATACTGGCATGCTTCCTTTAAAAGGCCATGGCTGAATTCCTTCCTGTTCCTTGCCCCACATCCTTTCAAGAGATAGGATAGTGGATAAACATATGAGGTTGAGTGATTTTTATACCTCTGTCCCTTAGCTGCTGGCATCTGGGCTCGTGGCGAATTACAGCTCAATCTAGTGTAAACTCTGATTTCCGCCAGCCTGGGGCGAAGTTCGGGTTTGGAGCAAAGATTGCTCCATTACTGGACGTTTGCATCTTTTGTCTTGCATGGAAGGTGATATGCTTCCATTTTGTGGCAATTGTTACAGTCTCGGTATGGAACATATATGGTCATTGGACTGAACATTATGTGAGTTATACCATCTAACCTATTAATATTGCTGAGCTATGTCATAATTATGCATGTTCTAATAAATCATTAACAGTCTAATTTGAGACTGAGTGTTCATTTCAAAGTCTTTCACCTCCTGTGGACTCGGATTGTATTCAAACTGATAGAAGATCTTGTGGATCATATCAGCCTCTGACAAGCCGACGCCTGTGCTGCAACTACAGGTTGTTGGAACTTTTCGTTTACACTATTGCTGGCCAGTTCGCTGCTGTCAGTTGCTACGGTTGGAGAGTGGGGGTCAATTCATTACGGTTAAGTTTCCCACAGGGAGACACTAATTACAAGTGGTTCTCCATATATTATCTAATATTTGTTTTTTATTATTTTAGTTAAGACAGAACATGACTTGCAAAAATTGGTTACTTAACGATGAAAATAGCAAACAATTAAGATTTGAAAATCTCCTCAGAGGAAATTAAAGTAATGGCATTCCAGGGAGATAAGCCAATCCAAGCTAAGATTTTAATTTAATTTAATTGCAATGGAGCACAGGCTCTGGTGACAATTTCCCTACACCCCTATCTTGCAACCACCTACATTTGCCCTCTATAAATTTTATTTTTATATTCTTTCAACATTTCATTAAATTATTCACCATTTCTCTTCGTAAATCATTCCAATCCCTGACACCCTTACCTAAAAAAGAGAATCTACCCACACCCTTGTGACTGAAATCGAGTGCCAGCTTGTGGTCATGGTCATCTTTTCCCTTCCATGCACTACTGTTCATACCGACTCTAATATCTTTCCGTGCCTCATCGCCAGTATACGCCCTATACACTCCCATGAGCCTCCTCATTCTCCTCCTGTCTTCCAATGAATCCCATTTCAGCTCCTTTATCATATCCGTCACTGATTGCATTCTGTGATAATTTCCAGAAACAAATCTAGAAGCCCCTTTTTTGTACCCTCTCCAACTCCTGTATTTGATACATAAAATGAGGGTCCCAGACAACACTACCATATTCGAGCAATGGTCTAGCCAAAGTTTTGTAACTTCTCTCGTACATCCCCTCATCGCTCTCTCCAACAAGTGCAGAATTTTGAAACCTTTTCCTGCCACCTGTCCAATGTGTCCTGCCCAGTTAAGCTAGTTATCAAATGTAATGCCATGATTTTTACGTTTCAAGTCTTCAGCAAGCAATTCTTTCCCCACCTTATATTCATAATTAAACTTTTGTTTTCTATTTGTGTATCTATCGTTTTGATTCTTTTATATACCATTATGTCATCTGCAAACAATCTAATTTCAGGTAGTAAACAATCAACACAATTATTCATTACAATAATGAATAGCAATGGTCTGAATACACTACCTTGTGGCTCTCCCATTTTTACTTCCAATATTGTCATTAATAACAGAACAAATTAACGTATGTGTATATTTAGGATATATCATTAGCTTCACCAGGAAATTGCCATTTTAATACCAAGATACAAAAATTTTGGTACCTATGAGAAGTAATTAAAAGAAGTTTTAAGAACACCAGATAAGACACAATGATTAAATTTGACAAAGTTACAACTCAACTGACATTACTATATGGTTGCATCATTAATATTGACTATACAGCAAATAAAGTAGATAGAAGCAGCTAAGATGATATTTTTAGAGCCTTAGCTGGGTAGACTATTAGATAAGAAAAGAGGTGAAGAAATAAAGGAAGAATTTAAATTTTTAATCTTAATGAGGAAATAATTAGATGTAGGAAGAAATGGATAGCATGTCACCAAAGTTGCTGCTAAATTACAAGCTGAAACAGGGAAGAAGGAAGACAGGTTGACCTAATAAGAGGTGGTCACTAGAAAATATGTGAAGTTGGAAAATACCATGAATGATTTAAGCTTTGAAGATAATGACATCATTAATATTTTTATTTTGCACAAGAGATGTATTGACCTGAAAGCAAGTTGATATTTCCTTATACTTGTAACACATCTTAGAATTTCGCATAACAAAATTAGTTGCTGAGATAGCGATTTCAATTGAAGTATATGGGACCATCATTTTAAAGTCATTTTTATAGAAAATTTTGATAATATTTCCCAGTAATATGTCCTATATAAGTATTTATTCAAGTATAAGCAGTAAATTCAATAGTTAAATTCATTTAAACAGCTGTTAAGAAACTTAACCTCAGATTTGAATATGTAGTATTTGACTTTCATTTAAGTTCACTAAATCAAGATATTTCTTTAATTCAAAAAGATGTTTAGGTAAATATATAGCCAGAAGATGATTAATTTTGTTGTCAAAAGATCTTACTTAGAGTCTGACTATGTTTAAAAGTGATTTGCCAGTTTAGAATTTTATCACGTAATTTTCCACTCTAAAATCGAAGTATTTAGCTATTCGAAAACAGTTAAGAAGTCAAAGTGATAGACAAAAAGCATCGTAATTTTGGTTTAAATAACATATTAAAATTTTAGAAAGATTCATGCATTCTAAAGATCGTTTTTGAATATAATTTGATATAGCCAGACATGGGATTTAGGTAAAAGTTCGATATTTCAGTCTTTTTCGGGGATTTATGAAAAGAAATTATATTCAGAGGAAAGTTTATTTAAATATAAAGATTTCTGGAAAAGATTTATTTAAAAATATTAAAGCATTTAATACTAATAAAATAAAATGGGTTTTGGCATGAGTAAGCGTTTGGACGAAATGATGCAATTGCTCGACGTTCGCTTGGAGCGATATTTATAAAAAATCGTAATAAATCAGGGAATAGACTTAGAGATTCCAAATTTTTACAGTAATAGTTTTTCATTTGGGAAATTTGTTTAGAGTTATTTTCAAGTTGATATTCGAAATATTTTAAGACATTAAATTTTATTTTCGAGTTTTAGACCACTTTCAAAAATAGGTAAAATTCTTTATTTAACATCGGAGTATAGATGAGCAATAGGATAGTAGCATTAAATTTGTTTCAGCTCAATAGGAGTGATATTTCGGAGGTTATGGCAATCACATCTTTACGACTCTTTTCTGGCTAAACTATTAAAGTTACAAAATTCTTTATAATAACTTAATTTGACGTTTGTAACAATATCTTGCTACTACCAAAATTTCAGAGAGCTAGGATTATTTTTACTGTCATGATCAAATTAGATTCGTAACATTTGTCAGAAACTGATCAGCTATCGTATCAAATCCCTGGGAAAGTCGAGATAAGGAAATTCTCACGGTCCAAGAAGAGGCGATCCTATATATACCCCCTCCATAGCCTAAGCGCGCCCACTCTAGAAGCAGCAGTTAGTCAATGTAGACACATTATGTAGTAAGGTGGCCAGCTCTGGGCTCGTGGCGCGGCAAACTGCTAGTTTGTTTAACAACGGTAGAAACTTTATCATCATGGGAGGAGCTTTAATTTAAAAATTCGTGTAACTAAGAAATTGTGGTAGCGTGGGGTTCGGTCGTGCTCGAATGGTCAGTCGAATCTGTAAAGTAAATTTGGAAAGTTTGTCTGATTGCCTGTGCAGTACATTGACTTTGTAACATTCTGAAGAGTATATTCATCTTAGCAGAAGTGAACTTTCATCATTGAACTATCACCTTTCCCTAGTTTCTTGGTTAAAACTACGGTGGCGACTGTGTTAAGAGCTTAGTCAGTACTGCAATTCATTAGGTTTGCACGATCACAGTTAAGATGCAAGGTTATGCCACACCCCACCATAGGCCTGTTGTCTTACATACTGGCAGCAGTGCATGTTACATTACTATGAATAATGTTTTGTGACACCAAAGTTAAAAACGAAAAAAACAACATAGTCCTGTGAATGAAAAAACACATGGGCATGGGTGGAGCAATTTTTTCATGAACTTTTACAAAATTTCCAATTGAAAAATAAATGTTTGATAAAAACCATACTTACTTCCTCCTCTTGTAACACTGAAAATCTTAAAACATCCTATCTGAAAAAAAAATATTAAATTTAAAACTGACCTGCTTCAAATGCATCATAAAATTCATCATCTGATGTGTCATAGAAACGTGGACGTCGGCGTGGCATCAGAACATTAATCGATGGATTTGACAGATGTGAGGCCATTGATTGTTCTAACTCATGGTGCTCTTTAGCAAGAACATTTAATGCTTCTTCCAACACTCGGCATTTTTCCTGCTCCTGTTTCAGTTGGAGTATTCTAACCTGACAACAGTCACCGATTATTAACTGTCAAATTATTAGCGAAAAAAATAAACTGTTCTGTAAATATTTAAAACCAATTTATAATTATTTGATTAAATCTAAAAATTTGACTACAGCGATATTAACATTAGTGATTACTTTCTTTTATAGTTACATATAATGAGTGAACTTTTATAAGCAGTAATTGTACATGGAAATGAAAAATAAATTATTACATCCTACATAAAAATCCTTGGGTATTCATAGCGTCTTTGGAATTGGAATTCATAATATCAGATATTTTATATAGCCAGTTGTATATCAGGGGCTACTGCTGGATAAATATTTATTCAGGAAAAGAAATGTTCACGAGAAACCTGTGGCTTAATGCATTTTGATATTTCACTGTATGGGATGTACTTCTAATTCCTCTCTCCCTGATGCACTCCAGACAATGTCATCAGCTGCATGATGCTTCATCTGTTGCTGACTTGGCACCCTTGATCTAGTAATCCAGATATTGGTTAGCTAGAGTACCTTCCAGGTATACAACAGATATGATGCTCACAAAGTTCTGCCATTACGTCGTTATACTCTCTTTAATAACACAAAGTGTATTCCTCTTGCAGTTAGGAATGCTGCTAGAATGTTGGGTGTTTTGTGCAACCTAAAATGTTGTCATGTGCATCTACGATCCTGAAAAACAGAATAATATTCGTTATTCCACCAGGGGACAGACTTTTTTCACGGCATTCATGAGCTTCTTGGTATGGAAACATCAACCACTTAGTGAATCACTTCCATTAAGTAGCTCACATTCTCCATTGTGTCATTACACTGTTGGAGTACAAGTGAATGATGCAAGAAATGCCAATTGGCTTTGCTGATATATAAGAACGAAGTCTTTCTCGGTGTTGAGAATGTATGAAATGCTCTCATGTGACTAGCCGAGTCAAGAATGCATTGTCACATGATATTTCGGCAACTAAAGTCATCGTCGCCATCTTCTGGTTCACTAGTTCACAGAAGACGACAACAATGAATTTAGTTGCAGAAATACCATGTGACAACGCATTCTTGACTCGGCTAGTCACCCGAGAGCATTTCATATGGCTTTGCTGATGTTGCAATTTTGTCTTGAGTCTCTTATACCATGCCCAAACTCAACTAACATCCATATGGGGAGATGGTTGCTTCCTTGCGATCACACTCTACCTCCCACTGCACAGAGTCCATAAATGAATGCGAGCAAACAAGAGGTTAATGGCAGGAGATAATCCAGAAGTGGGGGTGAAAAGCATCATTTATCCAGTGTTTAGGATATGCATTTCCTCTCACTCTATTAATCTACCACTATTCCGCCTCTATTTTCACCTAACCCCATAGCACAATGTTCACATTAAAAACAGGAGAAATGGCCAAATGAACTGCCACAAAATGATGTACAATTCATCAAAATTGACAGGTGCACTGGGTTGTAAATAAATAGAACATATGGTCACTTTAATGGGACTATATAATCTAACTGCTATTGCTTGCATAGCAGAGGTAAGGGTAACAAGTTCAGTGGACAGTGTTTTAAACACAGACACTCACCCTTTTGCTCAACCACCCTCGGTGAATCCTGTTGAAATCATACCCTCCTAGTACTGAATGGTGGGTGGGTCTAAAATGTGACACAAAGTTAAGAGTTGTAATTCCTCTGTGAGATGGAAAACAATTCAAGTTACACTGAAATAAGGGAGCCATCCTACCTGTTCAACTTCACCTGCTCCAGTTCAGGTGGGTCCTCATTTGCTGCCTGCTGAGGAATGGGAACAGGCTCAACCACCAGCATTTCATTATCTTTTATGTCCAAAGATGTGGCAAACATCTTTTTCCTTTCAGCCTTCTTAACCTAATTTCACTGAACACTGTGTGATCTTGAAGGCAACAATATAGGGGATTTCATGAAATTTGCCAAGTCAGAGACTTTGACTCTTCTGTTTACTTTTCTTCTTGTTGTTGGCTACCATTGACACTGTGGTCACTGCTGCTGAAAATGCTGCAGCATCTTTAACTGTGATGGTTATTGCTGGAGTCGGAGCCTTAGAACCTGTAGCTGAAGTGGTTGAAGTGGCTGCTACCAATATCTGCACTCTTGGGTATTATTAGCTTAGTCAGTCCTGCACCATATTTGCATTAACATGAATACATTTTGCCCATGTTAATGTCTGCAATGGACCCCTTATTTACTAATGGGAGTTGACCAAGTCTTGGTGAAACTGGTTGAAGGCGGGTGGGGTAAACACCTTTTACCACTTCTTTGCTTCACCATAGAGTATTTTCTTTTCAGTTTTCAATTCCTTCATCCACTTTTCTTTGAAATACACTCCTTGCTCCTGGCTGGGTATTACCAGTTAATGCACACCTGTGGGAAGGTACAACCACTGCCTCATGATCTCCCATGACACATTTTCCACGTACTCAGTTGCCTTGGAAGGTTACTGTCATATATCCAAACCACTAGCACATGAAGCAGTACATTCGGTCCAGTAGATATGGACAAATTTTGAAATGTAGATATCCTGTTTTAATGGTCTTTGGCAATGTAGGGATGTCAAATGTCTCGACGAAGGTGGCAGTCATTTAAACATGGCTATTTACCCTTCGTGTATCATGAAGAACCTTGTGCACTTTCTCTGACTCCCACCTCCTCGGAAGTTCCTCAGTTTCTAAATCAATAAAATTGCAACAAACGACAATGTCTTTGCTATTTGGACTTGAGGAGGGGTGTAGCCTGCTTGCTGGTAGATATCTGCAAACGATAATGCATTTGCTATTGAGATCTAGGGAGTAGTAGCAAAGCTTGCTTGCTGGTAGACATTTCCAGCAGCAGTGGCCGTTCCACAGCTTTTTAATGCTCCTAAGCATTCCTGCAGGTCCCTTAAGCGAGATCATCTTAAATGTTTCTTTTTTTCTTGATACTATTGTGAAGCCATTGTTCACTTGACATGCCTTCCCATTACTAATACTACCGTTTACCATATTTCGTATGGGAGCATGGTGGATCCTGGCTCTCTCAACTATTCTTTGGGAATTTTGAATGACCTGTGACCCACCTGTATTACAGGTAGTGGAAATAGTTTCTTTCTTATAAGTTTGGAGGAAACAAATGTTAAGTGTTGTGGGGCCACTAAGCCAAATACAACATGGGAGTGGCAAGTGCCTATGAGTCTGAGTACACCAGACTCAACCTGGCACTTGCAAACCAGACGCCTGTAGGTATAGGTTACTGGAGACGTGAATAGAAAATATGTTTACTTAGTAAATTCAATAACATAGTACAGAACTTGTATACATGCTTTAAAGTCAAATAGGAAGTACCATATTACCTCTTCTTGCTGTTGGAAAAGTGAAAGGCAGTGACCTAGTGAAGACAACATGTCACCTGCAGTGTCTGACAGTAGCTGGAATCTCTAGGAAAAAAGAAAAACACAGGCAAATCAGACAACAGACAGCTGGATGTATTAATTTCTTAAAAACAATGTAGCTATCAACATACTCGTATGGCAGCTCCTGTAATGGCATCTGAGCTGAGGCTGCTGTTACTTAGTGCCTCAACTATTGCAACACTATCAGTGAGTTGCTTTTCCAGTACTTGATGGTGTGCTGCTGCAGTCTGGAGTGCATCCTAAAAAATAATTATATAATCAGTAAAAAACAATCAAATCAAAGAACAATAAAGTTGTGCTGTCAAATTTTCTCATTTATAGTTCTCCTCAGTTAATTTTTTTAAAAATCATAATTGTAAAGGCAAAACAACATTCTTTTGCCAAAAATGAACTGAATGTATTAATGAATTCTCCCATGCATCAGTTTAGAAGTAATTTGGCGAATGTTAAATGTTTTTACATTTGAAGAAACTAAATATTAAGATTTTTTATTAAAGAATCGCAATTAATGCTGGGATCCAAAGTACCCAAAAGAATGACAAGAGGGCCAGTATTATTCACTGAGGTTGACAGCAAGGAAATAATCTATATAAATAAAAAGTAAATTCTGTTCATCACTTAAGAACAGCTGGGTCGATTTGCCTAAAAAAATTTTTTAAATGTTTGTAATAGTCCAAGTCAGGCATTTAGAAAATGAAAACATGGAAAAATTTCTCAGGGAATTGGAAAATTCAGGAAAAACTGAAAGTCTTTTTCTCATTTGGACCAAATTGGTTAATATATATATATTATTATTTTTAGAAAAATGATCCTAATAGTCCAAATAAGGTTTTAGGAAAAGAAAAATTGGAAGAGTTGCTGGGATAAATGGAAAGAAACTGAAAGTATGTTTTCTATTGGATTTTTGTACAAACTCAAGACCATAACTCTTGAGTCAAATGATGGTATGCATAAGGTTTTTTTTCCATCTTTATGTTCCCATTAATATTTAATTATTTTTCTATTAAAAAAACTGGAATATCTGGAAAAAAAACTGGAAAAAATGCATTCCACCTGAAATTCAAATTACCTTTGTTTTCATTTTTGTGTTGTTTCATGATCTGCCCAACAAATGCAGTTATTTTATTTCTATTTCATAGATATTAACTGAGGCATGTGCTTGATGATATTGAACAAGGCATTACTTCGATTACACATGACAGTGCGTAATCATCAGATGCATGACAAATTTAATCAAGAGCTGAAAATCAATATGATTGTGATGCATTGAGACAATCAGTTCATACAAGTGTTCTGTTGAACTGGCAACGTAAATATGTTCATGAAGGTTGTGAGTGATGGAATTAGAGGATTTTATTCGGGTGCTACTGGTGGAAATTGAAAAATTGCACTTGCACCTGCATCATCAGGAATTGCAGCTACAAACAGCTCATTCAGCATTCAAGTTGCCATTGAATATACAAATCAATGAAACTCCAACATGCAACCTTTCGAAGAACTGTGCAATGGCCAAAGTTCTACAGCATTGAAAATTGATGATTTAGGAAGAATGTAAAATTGCACATAAAAAGTCTTGGGAGGTATTAGACTGAATGATGCAAGATCTACCAAACAATCAAAACCAGTCTTGTGGTGTAATGACCAAATTGCGATTTACTGAGATTTCAAATTTAATGGAAAAAAATAAATCATTTGATTAACATGAAATTCTGACTCAAGTTAATTGCGACTTAAATATTGGAACAAAACCACATGGTTCCATGTCGATCACATTCCAGACAAATCATACATTTCCAGCATTTCAATGGTGTATTGCCAATAGAATTTATCTCACATTTAAATTTCTGATTGCATACTTCTGAATGTATTCCTCATCAAGTTGAATAACAATGGGCACAATCATTAAAAAATACATTTTTTCTTCATTTTTATTTTGTTTAAACATTTTCAACAGCGTTTCACAAATTAACAAAATGGTCACAAACTAATTTATTGAAATTTTCTGTCAAGTAGTCCTATATAAAAATAAAAAAAGGTGTTTTTTTTTTAGCTTTACGCCTCGTTGACATTGAGGTCATTAGAGGCAGGAAAGGACCGGAGATAAAGAATGGGAAGGAATTCAGCCATGGCGTTTTTGAAGGAAGCATCCCGGCATTCGCTGGGAGTGATTTTGGAAAATAATAGAAATCCCAATCTGGATGCCCGGACGGGGATTCGAACCAGCATCTTCCATTTCAAAGGAGAATGTGATTAAGATAAGAGGAAATAATATAATGATGGATAAGGAATGATATAGTGGCAAAGGTAAGAGAAAATGTGAAACAGGTAAGGCTAGGAAAGGAACAGTAATTTTTTGTCAATATAATTGTGATTACAAGTTTTTAGAAAATTTGGGACTTTGTGGTCAAATAAAACAAACTACACCATAAATATAGTACAAATAATTTAATTTAATTTAATTGCAATGGAGCACAGGCTCCGGTGGCAATTTCCCTACACAGCTATCTTCCCCCTATCCTGCACCCACCTACATTTGCCCTCTACAAATTTTTTCTTTAAATTCCTTCAAAGTTTTCGGTAAATTATTCATCGTTTCTCTTGGTAACTCATTCCAATCCCTGACACCCTTACCTAAAAAAGAGAATCTTCCTACACCCTTGTGCCTGAAATCGAGTGCCAGCTTGTGGTCATGGTCATCTTTTCCCTTCCATGCACTACTTTTCATACCTACTGCAATATCTTTCCATGCCTCATCACCAGTATATGCCCTGTACACTCCCATGACCCTCCTCATCCTCCTCCTGTCTTGCAATGAATCCCATTCCAGCTCCTTTATCATATCCGTCACTGATTGCATTCTGCGATAATTTCCAGAAACAAATCTAGCAGCCCTTCTTTGCACCCTCTCCAACTCCTGTATTTGATACGTAAAATGAGGGTCCCATACTACACTACCATATTCGAGCAATGGTCTGACCAAAGTTTTGTAACCCAATTCCTTGACTTCTCTCGTACATCCCCTCATAACTCTCTCCAACAAGTGCAGAACTCTGAAACCTTTTCCTACCACCTGTCCTATGTGTCCTGCCCAGTTAAGTTTGTTATCAAAAGTAATTCCAAGATATTTGCATTTCAAGTCTTCAGCAAGCAATTCTTTCCCCACCTTATATTCATAATTAACCTTTTGTTTTTTATTTGTGTATCTAATAAGCTGACTCTTCTTTGCATTTATCTTCATTCCATGTTTACTAACCCAATTAGATATCCTGTCCAGATCACCCTGCAACTGTTTACAATCCTCTATCGTTTTGATTCTTTTATACAGCATTATGTCATCTGCAAACAATCTAATTTCAGATAGTAAACAGGCAACACAATTATTCATTAGAATAATGAATAGCAATGGTCCCAATACGCTACCCTGTGGCACACCCATTTTTACTTCCACTTCTTTTGATAATACATTTCCTACCCTAACTTTCTGTTTTCTACCTTTTAAAAATTCTTCTACCCAGCAAATCACTTTCTTATCCACTCCAATGGTTTTTACCTTATTTACTACCATTTTATGGCTTACTCTGTCAAACGCCTTAGACAGATCTAGTGCTACACTATCAATTTGGCCTCCCTTGTCCATTTCATCTGAAATATCTTGCATATATCCCACCAACTGAGATTCGCATGAATATCCTTGCCTGAAACCATGTTGCCTGCTTGAAAACCAATTACGTTCCTCACATATATTTCTGATGTGGTTGCATATCAATCTTTCCATTAATTTACCTACCACTGATGTCAAACTGATTGGCCTGTAATTCTCAACTCTATTTCTCACCCCTCCCTTATGTACCGGTACTACTATTGCACTTTTCCAGTCCTGTGGTAAGCAGCAAGTGTCTAGACTCAATTTAAATAATATTTCAAGATAAGGTACAATGTCACATCCGGCTATCTTTAAGATATCTGTAGTAATATTATCTTCACCAGCCCCTTTATGTTTTTTCAGCTTTCTTATTTCCTTCATGATTTCCTCAGGATGGATATCAAATTTTTTACTATCGTCATTTCTAATTGTGTTGTTAAGCTCGTTCTCCGAATTAGACCCTCCTGTTTCTGATTCATTTTCCCTAATGCTTTCTCTGAACCAGTTACTTAAAATCTCTGCCTTTTTCAAATCGTCAGTAACTTCTTCTCCATCCTTATCTATAAGTGTCTCTACATCCTCCCTTCCCCTCAGTTTCCTGATATAGCCATAGAAATTTCTAGATGCATCAGTCAATGGTCCCCCTGCACTGACAATACTCTTCATAAACCCATCTTTGGCCATTTTCTTTGCTGTTATTAAGTCCTTGTTTAGTTGTTTTAAATATTCCCTACTACCCTGCTGTCTCTTAACTCTGTTATGTTCTTTTCTTACCAACCTCTTTAACCTCCTCACTTCCCTATTATAGTACATAGGATCTCTACTTCTCTTTATTTTTTGCTTTGGAATAAATTTTTCTTCCCCCTTTCTTATTATCTCCTTGAACTCTTTCCACCTTGACTCTACTGTACCTGAAATATAGTATATTCATTCCAAAACAAAGTGTCTTCATACAAAAGCCACAATTCATCAAGTTTGTATATGGCCTTATTACATAAATTATGTTTTATTCCAGTTTTAAATTCATCACCATTCAAGAAATTTAGACAAGATTGAAGTTTCTTATATAGCCTAGCTCACATTTCCTAGGGACCCTTATCTGCTGACTTAGAATTATATCTTTTAATATATAAAGTAGACTTGATTCGAGTGTTATACTTATCAATTTCACTATTAGTGTTATTAAAGTTTGGCTTGCATCAAATCAGTAATAATACCCTATACACATATCACAAAAAAAACACCAAGAATATTTTCTTGTGCAAATATTTATTTAAATGGAGCATTTCTATCCTTTTCTGCAGAAGAAAGAATTGATTTATATACATATGGCAACAGGATCCCCAAACTTCAATACCATACAGGATATGTGGAAATATTGTTCCATAGTGTGAAATTTTCAGAACACTGCCATCTAAAAATTTAGACAACGGATTGATTAGAAAAACTGCAGTACTCATTTTTATAATAATAATAATAATTGATACAATTGCAATGGAGTGCACGTTCCGGTGGCAATCTCCCTACACACCCATCCCTCTCCCTTCCTCCTCCAGCACACTTTTTCTCTCAACCAATTATTACTTTCTTTCAGTTTTTTCAGTAAATTATTCATCAATTATCTTGGAAATTTATTCCAATCCCTTACACCCTTTCCTATGAATGAAAATTTTCCCACACACTTATCCCTGAAATTAAGTACAGCTTGTAGTCATGATCATCTTTACCCTTCCAAGCACCTCCCTTAATTTCCCCACCAATATCTTTCCACACTTCATCACCAATATAAGCCTTCTACATTCCCATGACTCTCTTCACCCTCCTTTTATCCTCCAATGAATCCCACTCCAGCTCCTTAATCATATTAGTTATCGACTGTGTTTTGCAGTAATTTCCAAAGACAAATCTGGCAGCCCTTCTCTGCACTCCCTCCAACTCCTGTATTTGATACCCAAAATGTGGGTACTACCTCACCATATTCCAGCAGTGGACTGACCAGAGATTTGTACCCTTACATCTCTAGTGCATCCCCTGATCACTCTTTCCAACAGGTGAAAGATTTTTAACTCTTTCCCTAATACCTTTCCAATGTGACCTGCCCGGTTAAGCTTGCTATCAAATGTTTTGCCGAAGTATTTACTTTTCTTCAACAAGGAGCTCCTTCCCCACTTTATAATCATAATCAATAATGAGCATTTTATCTGTGTACCTGATAAGCTGGCTCTTCTTTGCATTCATCTTCATCCCATGTTGACTCACTCAGCTAGTTAAACACTGCAGCTGTTTACAGTCTTATACTGTTTTGTTCCATTTATATAATATCATGTCATCTGCAAACAATCTAACTTCTGACAGTAAACCTCTAACATAATCATTCATTAGAATAATGAATAGGTCCCAATATACTACCCTGTGGTACTTCCATGTTCCCTAAAACTTCTTTTGATACTGCATTTCCTACGCTGACTTTTTGCTTTCTACCTTTTAGGAATTCTTCCACCCAGCAAATCACCTTTTTATCAGCTCCAATAGTTTTTTTCCTTATTTAGCAGCATTTTATGGCTCATTTTGTCTAAGGCCTTTGAAAGATCTAGTGATACAGTATCAACTTGACCTCCCCTGTCCATGTCAGAAATATCTTGCATATAGCCTACTAACTGAGATTCGCATAAATATCCTTGTCTAAAGTCATGTTGCCGACTTGAAAACCAATTACGTTCCTCAAAGACACGTCTGAGATGGTTGCATATTAGCCTCTCCATTAATTTATCTACAACTGATGTCAAGCTAATTGGCCTATAGTTTTCAATCCTATTTGTCATCCCTCCTTTATGGACTGGAACTACTATCTTATTTTTCCAGTCACCTGGTAAGCAACAATTATCTAGACTCAGTTTAAATAATGTTTCAAGATAAGGTACAATGTCCCATCTTATTACCTTTAAGACATCTGTAGTAATATTATCCACACCATCTCCTTTATGTTTATTCAGATTCCTTAGTTCCTTCATGATATCTTCATATTTAATTTCAAACTTTCTAATCTGCTCACTTCTAACTGTGCAGATAGGCTTGTTTTACCATACAACCCCTACCGTTCCCGAATCAATGTCCCTAATGGTCTCACTGAACAAGTTACTTAATAACTCTGCCTTTTTAAAATCCTTGTTCTCCATCCTTATGTATAATTGTTTCAACACCCTCTCTTCCCCTCAGTTTTCTGATAGAGCTATAGAAATTTCTAAATTCATCAGTCAGAGGTCCCCCTACACCAATAATATTCTTCATAAATTCATCCTTGGCAAGTTTCTTTGACATTATTAATTCCTTGGTTAGTTGTTTCAAGAATTCCCTACTGCCTTGTTTTTTCTTAACACTGTTATGTTATCATCTCACCAACCTCTTTAACCTCCTCACCTCCCTGTTATAGTATGTAGGTTCTCTACTTCTTTATTTTCTGTTTGGGAATAAACATTTCTTCACCCTTTTTTATTATTTCGTTGAACTCTTCCCACTTTGCCTCCACTGTACTTGTGCCATTCTTCCATTTAATAAAATAATCCCTAAAATATCTTTTCAGTTCCAAAATTTGTGCCTTTTTATTATTGTATCTATTTCCTCATTCAATTCTGGCCAATGGTTTACTGAATCCCTTTATATCCATCAGAGTTGTCTTGTGGTCACTTATTCCTTCAGTTACTTGACACCTGATAAGGTTAAATCAGGCTTATTAGGAAGATATCCAAAATGTTTGGTCCCGTTGTTTTCTGCTCAGCCATATGTGTAAAGCCTCCTTCCCTTACTAAGGTATTTGCAAATCTCTGTTCCTTTATGTTATTAATCTTATTTCCCACCCAGTTGACCCCTGCAAAGTTCAAATCCCCACCAATAATGACCATCATGTGCTCACTTATGAACTCTGAATATGAATTTAGTTTCTCCCCAAGAACCTCATCCTTATTATTCATTTTTCCACTACAGTATGCAGCCAACACCCTGACTTTTTCTTTTTTATTTCCCCAGAAGTCTACCACAAGTAACTCATGGTCATGATCTCTGAACACCAGTGAACTATAGTGGGATGTGTGAGCACATCTGCAATTATAAATTCAATAACATCGAGAAATCTGCCACTACACGGCATGCAGCCGAAACCAATCAAGTCATAGATTTCAAAAACACTACCCTGATAGTGCGCGAAGATAAATGGTGGCCAAGGAGGGTGAAGAAGGCATTGGAAATTGCCAAATGGCCAAACAATTTAAATGAAGATTTATCATGAAAAGATGAGTCTCCTTATTTATTTAACATGGCATGTAAATACCTATGTTTCCTGAACAAATGTTTGATTTTCCAACTGAACCATGGAACATTCTGACAACATTTTGCCCAAAGTTAGTCAGAGCCCAGTATTTTTTATTCAGTTTACCCATGGTCCTGAAGTGATTTATCTTGTTCCCTCCCACTGCCGTGATATAAAACCTGTTCCTGAATCACATCTGCCCAGTCTGAAATTCTACTACTTCTGAGTTATGTCTCCTTAAACAGACAGGGTCTTCTTAATTCATAAGTTTCAACCCACAATCTATTCGCTACATATGCGCAAAGATCAGAACACACAAATCTAGTCTAAAGTTACAAACTGGTTTCCTCCAAATTCCTGATTTTTAATGCACAATGTGATGTTGAAGATTTTTGGGTTTTTTCCTTTTTTTTTTTTTTTTTTGATCAAATTTAGGTTGTTGCATAATCACTGGGACTCATCAAGGAATTTTAGTTTTGATTTTAAAACTGTTGCATATGTTCGTAGGATGATGATATTGGCTATGATAAAATAAGAATGAGGTACGAAAGAATTGTGCTATTCATTTGAAATTTACCAAATACATTCCTGTGGTCATACCTTTTAAGCAAAAGTGTACATGAAAGCAAAATGAAACTTACATTGGACGTGAAGCAACATGAAAATTACGAATTAACACAACAGAAAACTGCCATTTAACTTCATATTGTCACGTCAAAGATAGCATCTGCACTCTACAGCAACAAAAGTAAAAATGCTGGCCATGTTTCTTGACAGGATATTAATATATTCCTGCATTGTATGTAGTGATAACAATTCACTTCTTACAAAACTTATTTTATCGTCACCATATTATTTACTATATTATTACTCCTAGAGTTGTAAAATATGTCCAATGTGCCCAAAAGGAAACATATATGTCCATTCTGGTCCAGGCTACATTCCAATCTATCCACAAGCGCTGCTAATGATTCTGTTAGAAAATCATGATAATTTAAATGTTTAATAAATCCAAATTTCTAGCGAATTATGCTTTAACAACAGGAACCAAATGCCATTTTGGTACAGGTTGCATTCCAACTATAAAACTAAATTCCTTCATTTGCTAACAGTCCAAAGTAAATGTAGTTTTTTTTGTGTGTAACTTGTTCCATATTTATCTTTTTGATGGCTGTGATAGCAACATATTCCCGAATAATATCGTTCAAAGAACCTGTGCAAGATCATTATACTTCGCTATATAGCTTCTCCCAGTCACTCGTGTTACGGCACTTTTTGAATGAAGTTTGTAAGGTATGTACACATTTTTAAGCTCTAAGAGCTACACACATTAAACAATACAATCTATCGAACATGTATAACAATTTTCAGACCAAAATGACAATTCCTTTATGAGCCCCAGTGATTATGCTAGAGACCAAATTTATATAGCATTGCATTATTGCCACTAAAATACGATACAGTACATTTATTAATATGTGTGAGATTGAAGTATTGTTTTTCTGGTGACAAGTTGAGAGTAGTATGTGATTAGCTTGAAATACAACCTGGAGCCGGATGGAAACGGAAACTTTTTGTTTCAGTGCAAGGCACAAGGAATTACATTGAATTTTATTTTATAAAAATTCTAGTTAAGCAATTGCTAAGAAATTGTCAGAACACTTAAAGAAAAGCATGCATTTTGTTTAAATTGGCATATTAATTATCAGTTTTTTTTAATGGAAATTATTACATGGTTTGAGAAGTTCAAGACTAATCGCATTCTATGTGGCCTAAACCACAATTAAATATTATATGGTATAGCGTAAGTTGTTAATAGGTATTTTTAGCATCCTTTGTTTTCACTGGGGTCATTATTTCAGCCAATGTAAGCTTTCTCAGCCATTAAAATATCGATATTAATCACAGGTAATAAGAAAGAAAGATGTGAGAACCTGTGAAGATTTGGGATCAAGTTTATATTGTGATGCATGATGACATTGGCATGCGATACAGGGACTGTATTAATTCACGTGTGATTGAAGCTTTGATTTTCTAGTGGCAACATTAGCGGAGATTGTGGTTAGACTGAAATGCAACCTGGACCAAGTTGACAACTGAAGTTTTTTGCAGCAGCACAAGGGACGATAAATTACAATGAGCTTTATTTTACAACAATTCTATTTAGTTAGGCAACTGGAGGGAAATAAATTACCATAACACTCCGTTAGACCCACCATTATTGACGGGCTTTGGGTCTAGTTATCTTGTAATGAACAAGAACTACTAATAATCTAAAGTTCAATAATAGTGAAAATAAAAATGCTTTTAGGCAATGAAAGGAAGGATGGAGAAAGTAAACCCATCACTCATAGATGAAAGCAGGAGGACCACAGTGAATGTATCTAGAACAACACATTTTACAGTAGTTCGGTATAAATATTAACCATGTTTCGAGGACATAATGCATGGAGATTTGATATGTACACAATGAGATGCACCTCATTATTATGTCAAAGATGAACCAGGTGAGAATGCTTGGGATTGCAATGGGAGTGAAGTAGTTAACTAATGATAATTATAGGAAAGTATAATCTCTGTATAAGCCAAGCAAGGTAAAATAAAATGAAAAAGTTTAAAAAATTGATGAATAAAATAAAGACACTATTTTCATTACTATTAGAGGATCCTGTGCTCAGCCTTCATTAATATCCCACTAATAAATCTACCACTTTCCCCTATTATAAATAAATATTTATTTTTTATTTATCTTTTATAACTTTTTATCAGATTGAGAAAAAATATGCCTTTATTTTTTAGTTTAATTAAAATAATATGTAATTATTGGAAGCCACTTCTTCTGCAGTTGCTCTTTAAAGTAATTAATTATTATTATTCAATAATGAACAGCATTAAGAAAAACATCTGTGTATAGGAAATGTGTAAAATGCACGCATTATAGAAAACTGGATCACTGTAGTAGATGCCTCAATGTATGAAATAAACAAAATTCTAAAAACAGTTACCTTGGTGTCTTTATTAAATAATAATTTAGTATTTTGTTTATATTTGATCAGCTATTAAAGAGATGTATATATGCCAACGTCACAGAAAGATGACGAAGAAATAGAAAAAATATACGCTGAAATTGAAGAATTAATCCAATATGTGAAAGGGGAGGAAAATCTAATAATCATGGGTGATTGGAATCCAATAGTGGGAGAAGGAAAAGAGGGTAATACTGTAGGAAGTTTTGGTCTAGGAGAAAGAAATGAGCGAGGAAGCAGGTTGCTAGAATTTTGTGAAAGATATAAGCTAGTAGTGGCGAACACACTGTTTAAGAACCATGCAAGAAGAATATACACCTGGAAACGTCCTGGGGATACAGGCAGATATCAGCTAGATTATATCATGGTCAAACAGAGATTCAGGAATCAAGTTCTAGACTGTAAAGCGTACCCAGGAGCAGACATAGACTCGGACCACAATTTGATAGTAATGAAGTGCAGGCTGAAATTCAAGCGAATAAGGAAGCAGTATAAGCAGAAAAGATTAGAAGTGAATAAACTGAAACAATCTAGCACAAGAGAAAAATTTGCAGAAATGGTAGACTTAGGTCTAAGAATTAACTGTGAAAGGAGCTCAACCGAGGATGAATGGAATGCATTAAAGACCGAAATAATGAAAGCTGGCAAAGAAACCTTAGGCTTTAGGGAACAAGCTGCCCGAAAACCTTGGATCACAGAAGAAATTTTGCAGCTGATGGATCAGAGAAGAAGGTACAAACATGCTCAGGATGAAGCAGGAAGAGAGCAGTACAGGCAATTTAGAAATCAAATAAATAGGAAATGCAAAATAGCAAAAGAAAAATGGCTACAAGAAAAGTGTGAAGAAGTAGAAAAGGAAATGGTCGTAGGAAAAATAGATGTTGCATATAGAAAGATCAAACAGAATTTTGGAGAAATGAAGAAAAGAGGTATGAACATTAAAACTGCCGATGGGAAACCTCTTTTAAGCTCAGAAGATAGAGCTAACCGATGGAAGGAATACATTGAGAAACTGTATGATGAGGACGACTTGAACAATAGTGTATTGGAAAAGGAAGGCGAAATCGACTTTGATGACTTAGGAGATCCTGTTTTGAGGACAGAATTTAATAAAGCTCTGAATGACTTGAAAGCAAATAAGGCAGTTGGAATTGATGAGATCCCTGCAGAACTTCTTAAATCTCTAGGAGAGGAAGGAATCGAAAGATTATTCAAGCTGATATCAAAAAGTTATGAAACAGGAGAAATTCCAACTGATTTTAATAAAAATATCATCTTCACACTTCCAAAGAAAGCACAAGCCGACAAATGTGAGAATTATCGCACCATTAGTCTAACATCACATGCTTCAAAATTACTGACCAGAATAATATACAGAAGGATGGAAAGGGTAGTAGAAGAGATAGTAGGTGAAGATCAGTTTGGGTTTAGGAAAAATCGCGGTACAAGGGAAGCAATTCTATCTTTAAGATTAATACTTGAAGGGCGGATCAAGAAAAACAAAGATACTTTTATGGCATTTGTTGATTTAGAAAAAGCTTTTGATAATGTTAGGTGGGACAAGATGTTCAAAATTTTAAAGAAGTCAGGCCTAAAGTATCGAGATAGAAGAATACTCTATAAACTATATAAGAATCAAGTGGCTGTAATAAAAGTAGAGAATCACGAGAGACATGCATCAGTTAAAAAGGGTGTGAGACAAGGTTGTAGTCTATCCCCATTAATATTCAACTTGTATGTAGAAGAAGCAATGAAGAAAGTCAAAGAAAAATTTCCATGTGGCACAAGTTTTCAGGGACAAAAAATCAGTATGCTACGATTTGCTGACGACATTGTCTTATTAGCAGAGAGGACTGAGGATGTTGAGAAGTTATTGAATGGCATGAACAAAATACTGAAGGAAGACTTTGGACTGAATATAAATCAAAGTAAAACAAAAGTGATGAAATGTAGCAGAAATGATACCAATACTAGCAGATTAAATATAAAAATAGGATCTGATGCAATAGGAGAAGTGAGTGAGTTCTGTTACTTGGGAAGCAAAATTACAACCGATGGCCAAAGCAGGAATGATGTTAAAAGCAGAATAGCACTAGCAAAAAGAGCCTTCATGAAAAAGAGAAACCTTTTAGTTTCAAATATTGATCTAGGAATTAGAAAGAACTTCTTAAAACTCTATGTGTGGAGCACAGCACTTTACGGTAGCGAAACATGGACTTTAGGAATACCGGAATGAAAGAAACTTGAAGCATTTGAAATGTGGTGCTACAGAAGAATGCTGAAAATTAGGTGGACAGACAAAGTAAGAAATGAAAGAGTTTTGGAAATGATGGGTGAGAAAAGAAGTTTATGGAAGAAGCTTACGAAAAGAAGAGACAGGCTGGTAGGTCATATTTTGAGACATGCTGGATTGGTTAATTTGTTAGTGGAGGGAACAGTTGAAGGTAAGAACTGTAGAGGTAGACAGAGATTAGAATATATGAAGCAGATAATTGAGGACGTGGGTTGTAACGGGTATGTAGAAATGAAGAGGTTAGCACAGGATAGGAAGGGATGGAGGATTGCATCAAACCAGTCTAAAGACTAATGACAGCAAAAAAAAAAAAAAAAAAAAAAAAAAAAAAAAACAAAAAAAAAAAATTAAAGAGATTATCCTTTCCCATCATAATCATTGGTTAACTTCTCTCTCCACCATTACCATTCCTGCCCTATCCACCTGGTTCATCTTTGGCTTAATCATGTGGCGAGTCTCAGAGGGTGTTCTCAGATCCCTTTGCCATATGTCCTTCTCTAATCATGGGTAATGTTATACCAAAATTCTGTATGTGTTCATGTTTATGTGAATGTTGTGACCCTCCTGTCTTCATCTGTGATGAGTAATAGGTTTTCTTTCCCTGTCCTTCCTTATAATAATCTATTGTCATTGTCATGGCTAAGGAAGTCGTCAAATTAACAGTGGTGGATTTTCTTCCTTTCTTTTAATGTCTAATGAAGTAATGCTATGTGAAATTTTCAAGTACTTAAGCCTTTAATAATGCCAAATTTGAAATTAATGTGGCTGGAAAATAATGGAAGACATCTTGGTACAATTACCTAGACTGATCTTCTCATACATTGAATGATTTGCTAACAACTGAGGAAAAGCAACACAATTTTCAAATGCTACAGGATATCAGCCAAATTTACCGTAATTTTTTTTTTTAACTTTTTAAGTAATGAACTATATGGAACTAAGTGCCAATACGGTTTTCTCAGTAAATTAGCTACATTGTGCAGTTCATATAAAACTTATAAGGCTATTGGAAACAGAAAAATATAAATAAGCACGCACTGCTTCTGCAAACGAGTGTAATTTAATAATGGATACTGCAGGCACAAGCTGTGATTTCAAATGTATCTATCACACCAAAGTCATCTAGCAAGGTACATTACAGAAATTAGGCATAATAATAAGTAACAAAATAATATGTTTGCAATTAGCTAGTCACTAAAGCCAACACACGTGAACCATTTCTAGAGTACCATTTGTTACTTCCTCACCGAAATTTCATCTTGTGTATGTTGACTCCCTTGATCCCATCACTTCAATTTAATTACCCAATAGAATATGTTATGGTCTAAACCTCTTGTCATACTGTACTGAATTTGCATCAGCCTGTAGTAATTTTTTATTATTATTAATAATTATATTATTCCTCTTATCATCTATACATATTTCATATAAGTCTACACTCATCAGAAATAAAGTTGGAAATAATATCCATGACAAAACATTATGTGATCACATTTATAACTATTATTCTCTCAAACTGTAAACAATTTTTTTACAAACATTGCTTGATCATAGATGTTAAATTTTGTCCATATAATAGCTCTGTGGTTAAATCGACTTAATTAGTCATTAGTCTTTAAGTCTCTTGTTTCAAACATGTTTACCAAGAATTAAGAGGTATATAAACATTAACGTTACACCAAGAGCCATAACTACTGGTGCCCATACTAAAACTTTGTTAGCACTTATCTATTCTCTCACAATAACAAAAATGATAAATGTACCTTAAAATTACATTGTTCAGAATGTCACAGCAAATAATCTGTAAATTAAAGAGACACCTGTGAGACATCAGTATTCATTTCATAAGTAATGATTCATAATTTTCTTTTAGTATTACTATGTTATCATGAGCAAAATTTCACACCCTTCATTTTTCATTGACAGAGAAAAATACTGTATATTAGCCAACAAATATTTCTGGGGATCAAACAGAACAAGGAACTGGTTATACATTAAATGATTTCGTCCTTAACATCATTTCAAATAGGCAATAATGTTCTAACAGTGCCTTAGTAAATATCCATGACTTTAGTGAGTTGGGTACAAATGGTATTACGAATTCAGAGACCCCTAAAGGTAATTTTGTTCCCTGAATAACAGTTTTTTATTTGCCACAGATCCTATATTTAACAAATAAAAGGAACTACAAAATAAAGTATAAGAAGACAGTGTATCATGGGAATATAAACATTCAGAGCTCCTAGTGTCATAAAATATATTGAATTTTTATGAGGAAGTTTAAATCACATAATGCATATTACAGACAGATAAAAATATATCAGGAATTAGTTTCAGTCAATCTGTTGTTGTGAAGGAGTTTTTAAAAAGTTTTACAAGAGATTTTTTAATAATTTCTCTACAAATTTTGAAACATGGCACAGTATTTACCAGACTTAGAATTTATGGGTGAAACAAAGCTAAAATCAATACTAGAGAATAGGGAGTACATTCTATGATTTTTAGGTAATGTTCAGAATAAATAGAAAGTTACTTTACATTGATTTGAGTTACTCCATAGTTAGACTGCATAGGACAGGCAATCACTGATGTATAAGTCTATTGAAGTTAAAAGAAGGGCTTATTATCACAATTAGAAATGAGCAAACTAATTCATCTTGGGGATGTCATGAAGGAACTAAGAAAGATAAAAAAAAAAATGTAAAGGGGCTGGTGTAGATAATGTTACTAAAGATGTTTTAAAAATAGCAGGATGTGACATTGTACCTCATCTTGAAACATTACATCTGGATACTTCCTGCTTACCAGAGGAGCGGATGACAAATAGGGTACAAAATTACAGGCCAATCAGTTTGACAACAGTGGTAGGTAAATGAATGGAGAGATTTATTTGGAATCACATCAGAAATGTCTGTCAGGAGCATATGTAGTTTTCAAGTCTACAACAAGGCTTTAGAATGAAATGAAAACAGGAGACCAAACTTATTGTATAGCTTTAGATCTTTAAAAGGATTTTGACCAAGTGAGTCATAAGGTGGTGGTAAATAAGGTTTAAACTAATTGAGTTGATGAAAAAGTTATTTGCTGGGCAGAAGAATTCTTAAAAATTAGAAAACAAAAAGTTAGGGTAGGAATTATAGTATCAACAGAAGTGGAAGTGAAAATGGGACTAAATCAGGTTAGCGTGTTATGACTATGGCTATTTGTCATTGCAATGAATGACTGTGTTGATGGATTAATACCAGAAGTTGGTTTTTTGCAGATGACATTATGCTGTATAACATGATCAAAACAATAGAAGACTGAACAGCTGTGGGGTGATCTGAGCAGAATACTTAGATGGGTAGGTCAACATAAATGCAAATACAAGTCAGCGTATTAGTTACACAAATAAACAAAATTAAACTAAAGATTCATTATAGTTGTAAGGTGGGAAAAGAATTGCTTATTAAAGACTTGAAATGTAAACAAACTGGCATAAAATTTAAGAAAAAACTCAAATGGGCAGGACACATTTGTCAGGTAGTAGGAAAAGGTTTCAAAATTCTTCCTTTATCAGAGAATGCAATGAGGAGTAAGGGAATTGAGTTACAAAATATTGGTCAGACCATTGCTTGAATATGGTATATAGTAGATTATCTATATTTTGGATATCAAATACAGGAGTTGGATGGGGTGTAAAGAAAGATGCTAGATTTGTCTCCAGAAATTGCCACAGAACACAATTGGAGAGTGATATGATAAATGAATTGGAATGGGACTCATTGGAAGACAGGAGAAAGGTGAAAAGAGTCATGGGAGTTTACAAGGCGTATATTTGTGATGAGGCATGGAAAGATATTGGTGAAAGAATTAAGAGAGGTGCATGGAAGGGACATGACCACAAACTGGCACTCAACTTCAGGCATAAGGGTGTTGGAAGATTTTCTTGGAACAAGTTACCAAGAGAAATGATGAATAATTTACGCAAAATGCTAAGTGAATTTACAGTTGAAGTTCTTCTTCTTCTGGTCCCTATCCATTCTGGATGTCAGCAACCATCTTGGCTGTCTTATCTCTCTGCTGGTTGATGCTCGGATTAACTCTGTAGTTGTCTGGAGGTCCATTCCATGTTCTCAGATTTTTACCAAGAAATTGTTCTTCTACCAGCACTTCTCTTTCCTGATATTTTCCCCTGGAGAATAGACAGCAGGAGTTCATAACGGCTATTATTCCTCATGATGTGGCCAAGGTACTGAAGCTTTCATGTTTTTACAGTGGTCAATATTTCCATAGCTTTATTCATTTTGCAGAGCTCTTCATCATTTGTGGTGTGGTCTGTCCATGGTATTAGTAGAGGGCAAAAGTAGGTGGGAAAAAAGGAGAAATGGGTGTGTGGGACATTGTCATTGAACCAAATGCTCCATGTAATTATTATCATTAGTGGCATTCCATTGTATGCGTTGTGGCATCTAAGGCAACCATGGCTGGCACACCATTCCTGGGTGGCACAAGTCCCCGCTTGCTGTCTCGATCTAGTTAAACAGTAACAATGCTTCCATCAGCTGCAACCCCTCTCATGACTTGCTGGCTCAAGCAGTCACTCATCATTCCAGTCTTTGGCTCCATCCTCAAAGCTCAGACTGCTTCCTCTTTTTTGCCTATCTTGTCCCATCCGAACCCACTGAGCAATAGGGTATATAGATGTATTATTATTATATTTATAATTAATTATTATAACTGCAAAAAATATAATATTGATGAAACATTAAAATTTAGTATTAAAAAAAATATTGTACACTGCAATCCAGTTCTGACAATTTAAACGCTGCCAGTTTGACGCACTGCACCATGACATCATTATACATGATTACATTGGCATATTGTATATTGTGGAGTGTTATAACTCAAAACTTTTATGTTTTATAACTAATTTCGATATGGAAGGAGGTTAGAAACTATTTTATAAATACTGTTTTGTATTTTTAGGTCCTGCGAGATGCAAATGTAAGAAGACGTAAAGAATCTTCAGCTAGTAGGTTTTTTTGTGAAGATCATTTTAATGTTAGTATATAATGTTTAATGTTGCTATGTTAAATTTGTTAAAATACATAAAAATTTGTTACCTATTCAAACTCTAATCTTAAATTAATTTACAAAAGTTTTATAGGTATATTTTTCAAATAATTTCCTATTCATGCTTAATCCGAAGCAGCTACAAACCCTTTAAAGCCATCAAAGGAGACCATCAGACATTTTAAAAATGGATTTCAATCTCCTGAATATATTTTGAAGGGTAAATGTCTACTTGAACTCGTGACTTTAAGACTGAATTGGCTAGTTACGATATGTCTGTAGTAACATCATTTCTTCAAATGAGTCTACAAAAAACCAAATGTCTTTTTAATTAAAAAATGTGGCATATATTATCTAGAATCAGCATTGTGTAGTAGGTAAGGGGTCCGCTCCCTAATTATCCAAACTGGGTTTAAATCACTGCAATATCAGAAATTTCTATTTATTTTTATCTGCAGAAATTGTTCATCAATTTTTTATTTTATTTTAACTTTAAAACAAATCTCATTACTTCTAACAGATACAACAAATGTAATTTTGGCCAACAACTTCCTAATACACCTCACCCATTGAAATTTGGTTAGGAGACGAATCTGTTTTTGTCACATACATTATTTTATTTTCAACCGTTTGCACCCAACCACTTCCAGGAATTAACATTCATGGCAAAAAGAAAAAAATTGATCTTCTTGATGTTGCATACTATGTTTTAAATACTTCTTGACAAGTATAGAAAAGACAAAAATTTAATAAAGTAAAAACCAACACCTATTTCTACTGAAAAAAAAACACCAAAACATGAAAGAATTATGGAGGAATGTAGACTTTCCTGGTGTATGTTTGCAGTGCAGTCCTCTTGTGTGTTCTCCGGACTGTGCTGTGAAAACAGAATCAGGCGGTATAACTAATGTGACCATTTATCTTTTTCGTCAGATGCCTGAGGAACTTTTTTCGTCGGAGTGGGTCGCATTAGATTTTTTTTTTTTTTTTTTAGTAGGAATGGAGTTCATTTAATGATTTTTCGATGTTAGTCTTGATAATCACAATGGCTTTTAATACTGAGACATTTAACTGTGTTTTTTCACTTGTCCTTATTTTATTTATCAGAGAAAAAAACTTTTTCAACAGGTGCATTACTTCCAACCAGACACATAATGAAAGTTTGTAAAGTTGAAAGTGTTAGCATGAAAGTGTTGAAATAATTCCACCCAACAGTCTTCAGCAGCAACATAATTGGCATTGCAGCTAGTGATTTTTTTATCTGTGACATATTTTGAAACAAGCAAAATTTGTCTAACATTTAAATATCTGGGTTGCTGCTAATAATTAATTGTGTGACCAGCAACGGTCCATGTGTTGACTCTATAGCTGAGTGGCAAAAACTGCATCTTCCGCTTTAGACCTTAAGAGATAGATATATTAAATTGTCATTTTGTTTATGAAACCGGGACATTTTTACTCTTTCCGGGGACAGTGCGACAGACAGCATGAAAACAGGACTGTCCCACCCAAAGCAGGACGTATGGTCATGTTAGGTATACCCATGAGGACTTCATTTTGAATCAATGATTTTCTGGAAAAAATGCTTTTCTGCTACTTTATTATGTTACTAGAGCGTTCTGGTAGCTCAGTGCCTAATCGCTTGCTTTCAAAACCGTTCGCTGCTCCTGCCCCGGGCACGAATCCCGGCAGGCGCAGGAATTTTGAGAGTTGTGTTTAATCATATGAGCTATGCCAGGACGCTCCGTGGTTCGGATTCCATGTTAAACTGTAGGTCCCAGAGGAAAGGAACTGGCCGTCCTACCTCTGACACAATGGCTTAGTATGCCTCCTTCTGGAGGATCCAACCAACCTTCGGGTTGTGGACTAAGTTAAGTTTTTAAGTTATTATGTTACTACCTTCAAAGTCCATCAAAAATGACAGGCTAAATGGTACGTTCTGACAAGTCATTTCTTTGATTAACTCAGTAAAATTGTTATAAAACAATGCACAATGTAATTACTTATGTCTTACCTGTAACCAAAAAAAACCGGTTGCCACTCTGGTCCGAGGTGCATTTAAACTTTACCACATACTCCACTAATGTACTAGACCTATATTTCATTGTCGGTTACTCCAGTGTTTCCCTGGATTCACATTAGGTGTACCTAATATGTAGTTAATGTTCTAAAAGGGGGGGGGGACTATTAATTCAAATATCTAACACTTAATTACCTTGCAGCTTTCACTCCTCCAATGTCAGAGACTGTAGATTCTGGATTTGACACAAAATACATTATTATCATGAAAACATCGTTCTTTTGGGAGATTTTTGTACAAAACCACTTCCAATCACTATTTATTGTATGAGTATTCTTGCAAGAATGCAATATCTCACCAATTACCACAAAACTTAAAAACAATCATAAAATTATAAAAATGCCCAGTAACTATGCCTTTATTTACAATATGAACATGTACTTTGATGTCATGATTTTATTCGATTAAAAATGTTGCATTTCACAAAGTTATATTTCCCTTGTATTTTTTAACACTTTTGTTTAATTACAATCAACGAATAAAAAGCAAATAAACAGGAAAAATGATAGCTGTAATTCTACAGAAATAAATCTTCAAAATAAAAATACTAGATGTATATTTGAATTTCATGCATATTCCCTATTGCTGTATTCTCACTCATCAGCAGTCTACTTGGAGGACTCTACCTCGGAAAACTTGTAACCTGCCTAGCTTACATTTGCCAGTGTTATTTCAACATTCGCATGCCTGAAAAAGCAGCAGAGATGCTAAAGATCTACAGGAAGGTTCTTATCATAGGTTGAGGCCAGGGACATGCCTAGAGTCTTTTATTTATTTATTTATTTTACTTATGGCTTTATGCCTTGTCGAGGTCATTAAAGGTAGGATGGAACTGGGGACAAGGAATGGGAAGGAATTCAGCCATGGCTTCTGAAGGAAGCATCCCGGCATTTGCCTGGAGTGATTTAGGGAAACCATGGAAAACCGAAATCTGGATTCAAACTGGCGTCCTCCCAAATGCAAGGCCATAGAGCTAACCACTGACCCACCACACTCGGTATGCCTAGAGTTAAGGACATATAGGTAAGGTAGTTCCCATCTGCAGAGTTAATGGGAGATAATGATTTCTCAATTGACAGCCCACACCACAAAAAAGTTATTTAAATCATGTTGATTCTTGGCTGTCCGGGTGGCGCCGCGTCATTGTAGCAGACATTTCAACCCTCATTCTGGGGTCTTCTTTCAGGGCAGAACTGCGTCCTTGTTCAGTGGGTGCCCTATTTTATAGGTGAGGCCAGCACTCGTCTGGATGGTTCGATTTGCCTGGCCAATCAAAAGGTCTGAGCCATCACATGTTTAGATTGCCTGGTGGGGCGCGGCACGGTCTGGTGGGAGGTGACAGGTGAAATGCTCCGTTCGCAAAAGCGAGCGCCATGCGTCGTGTAATTTCAGCCCGTTGTCTTCGTTAATATTGTTTGGGCTTTTAGATATTTCTAACGCCTCCTTAACCACCATTTATTCTCGTGCACTATCAGCGTGGTATTTTCAAAGTCTATGGTGTGACTGGTTTCGGCTGCATGCCATGCAATGGCGGATTTGTCAAAGTTATTAGATTTATAATCACGGATGTGCTGGCACAGCCTTTCCCCTATAGTGCGCCCCGTCTCTCCTATGTACATCCGACCACAGGTGCATGGAATCTCATAAACCCCGGCCACCTGTAGTGGAGGCAGCCTGCGCGAGCACATCCGCGATTATAAATATAATAACTTTGACCAATCCGGCATTGTACGGCATTCAGCCAAAACCAATCACGCTATAGACTTCGAAAATACAACCCTGGTAGTGCGTGAGGATAAATGGTAGCCAAGGAGGGTTAAGGAGGCATTAGAAATTGCTAAAAGCCCAAACAATATTAACAAAGACAACGGGCTGAAATTACACGATGCCTGGCACTCGCTGGTGTGAACGGAGCATGTCACGTGTCACCTCCCACCAGACCGCGCCGCACCCCACCAGGCCAACTAAACACGTGACGGCTCAGACGTTTGATTGGCTGGGCAAATCAAACCATCCAGATGGGCACTGCCCTCGTCTATAAAACAAGACCACTCAATGATCGAGGACACAGTTTTGCCCTGGAAGAAGACCCCAGAATGAGGGTCAAAATATCGGCTACAATGAATATGACACGGCGCCACCCGGACAGCCAAGAATCAACTGACTCTGGCCGTGGAAGCCTACGATTACATTATTTAAAACATGTTTATCACTACTAACTTATGCCTATTACTATTATGTTGTTCTGCATGTAACATTTCCAGTGATATTGTTTTCATCATCCCACCTAGACATAATCACAATCATAAAAAAATATGATTCATGTGGCTGTGTTGAATGCACATCTGGAATCTTGGCCATTGGTTTCTATTTTTGTGAATAAAGGGTTGGTCCAGAATATTGTGTTGTTCTGTTTGTGTAACATTTTTTTATCACTGGGTGCACCTTCCTTAGATTCTGGTGAGTGGGTCTACTTCATTTGCCTTATCTACATATTATACAATAAGAGTCTGGAGAGGGGTTTTGCTATCCCCCACCTGAGTAATGCTCTGCAGATATGCAGGGTAGGTGAGAAATAAAATAACACATGCAGACCAAACTGGCACTAAAGACATCTGGCTGTAATCTAGAACTCAAACATCCAGTTGTAATACAAGTCGGATTCTGGGGGGCCAGGAACATCATATAAACAAGGATTGGAGCTTCTCAAAACCTCTATGTAAAGACTACATCAGTACACTCAAAGCACATATCCTCATAAGTGTGGCAAAACTTAAACAATTCATTAACACACAGCAAAAATATTATATCATATGCTCGCAATACAGATGAGAACCATTTCAACATGGAAAATCATAGGATTTACAAAGGCATTCCCATAGTTAGAAGAGAAACACAAATTATGTTTATAACAGGATTCACTGTCCACACATCAGTCATCAATGTTATCATAGACTTCAACTCAATGTCAGAACATATCTCCATGCTCTTTTTCAAATTAGGGAACAAAAGAAACACAATAATCAAGACACATGCACCCACAAATGATCAAAACAGAAAGAACCCACAAAAAGTTTAGATTTTTGGGAAGATATGGAGGAAGTTACCAACAAATTACCTGAAAGACATGTAAAAATAATTCTACTGCGCATCTTAAAAGCACAGTTAGGCAAAGAAGAAAAATATAGACAAGTCACAGGCCTATACATCATCATCATCCACAACAGTTTCCAGCCACTGGCCAGGTCTGCTTCATGCACGAACCGCTCCATTTTTTCCTTTCTTCCTACCACCTATCTGTCACCACCTTGTTCCAGTCCTCTCCTCTCTTCCATACACACTCCTCCACTCCTTTCAACCATCCATCTCTTGGTCTTCTTCTGGATCGTTTACCATGCATCTTAATTACATGGATTTTTCTTGGAATTCTCTGGGCCTCCAACCTCTTTACATGTCCATACCATCTCAGCCTAGTCCTCTCTACCTTTCCTTTAGGGGTTCCTCTTTTATGGTGCAACTAATCACTTCATTCCTTATCCTGTCCATTTTAGTAACTCCCATTCAACCTCTTATAAACTTCACTTCACTTGCTTGTACCCTGCTGATGTCCTGCTTCTTCATTGTCCATGTTTCAGCAGCATATGTCAAGATAGGCATATAGTAGACTTATATACAGAACATAATTGCATGAACAAAAATGGAGAACATCTTATAAAGTACTGTCAAACTTTTAACTTAAATATAATGTCGACACTCAGACAGAAGCTTGCAACTTGAAAATCACCCAATAATTTATGGGGAGAATTTAAGATAGACCACATAGCCATATCAAGCAAAAGCAGAAGACAAATTTTAAATGTGAAAATTTGTGAAGAATTTTTTGAATCAGATAATCACTTGTTACAAGTAACGGTTAGGCCAATCCCAAGCAATAGGAAAACAACAAAGAAGACTGTAAAAAGGATACCAGATGCAGAACATCAGAAGATAAATGAAGTAATTAATTAAAGTAATCAAAATGCAAAAGAAAATTGGAAATACCTCACAAATGCAATCCAGAAGACAAGTAGCTAGAAAATGCAGACATATATGGTGGACTCTTATCGTCAATGAGGCTATTGAATGAAGGACCAAGGCATGGACTAGATTCAACCAGAGCTGGATTAAAACAGCGCGGGGCCTGTAGCAAATTTGAAGAACGGGACATTGGTTTTCGCCGTCCGAGGCAGTAGTAAAAGTCTGACAGGGAGGCTCTCCAGAATCCTAGGCACAGTGGGGCCCCTTAGAAGGTGCAGGACCCCTAGTAGGTGTGGGACCCCCAGTACGTGCAGTAGGTGCGGGGCCCGTAGCATTTGCTAACTCCTGCTAAGTGATTAATCCGATACTGGATTCAACGGTACAATAAAACATGAAAGCAATTTCATGCAGTCAGAAAAAAACTTGAAAGAAATTAGAGAAGAAAATAGGATACAAGAGATTGAGGAAGACTTCAAGAGAAATAATATAACAAATTTCTTTAAATTTTGCTTCGAAAGACCAAATGGGTCACTTGAAACAAATACGAAAGTAAACTGCAAAATTCTCCCATAAACTAAACCAAATCTGGATTCTACACTACCCACACTGAAAGAGATAAAAGAGATGAATAACTGAAAAACAACAAAGCACCAGAGAAGATGGCATTATTGCCAATATCTAGAAGCTTGGAAACGAAAAAATCAAACATCTGGTCCTAGATTAATCTCTAATATTGTAAGGCTTCTTATCTAAAAAGCTCATTACACCAATATTAATCCATCTCTGGCATCATAAATTCTCCCAGGACTGCATATAATGTTATTTCTTTAATAAAATAATGCTCTTATTTCAACATCACAAAATAAACTGAGTAAAATCAGTGTAATTTGATTATCTACAGCAATTACATATTATACTGCAATCAAAACCCTACATATTAATGTAGTCATAAAACTTAAAAACTCAGAAATTAAAAAATATTAATAAAAAGATCTACTTTAAAAAAGATAAGAAAAGAAAGGTCCTTTTTGAAAACTGGGATACAAAACAAGGACATACAGAACATGGAAACTTACAAAACTTTATTTTTCCAGTAATGTTTTGACACAATAATGAAACAATACTTCTTGGGTTTCCACAAATTCTTATATCATGTACAATAATAATGTTAAAAAATAATTTGAATGCAAGCAAAAAAAGTTGAATCAATTATAATTTTAAAAAAATAGATGTCATAAAAAAGTTACTCTCATAAATACCTGCATAGAGCCTAATGGCTTTATATGGTCATCATCATCATCATCACTATCATGCAAGATCTGTCCTTGCTGTAGATAATGAGTGCTGAATGCTGCATGTTCAGAAAAAGCATTTATCCATTTCTACAAAAAGAATGAAGTTCTTCTATAAAAATGAATTCTTAGATTAAAATTAAGTAGTAAAAAGTAATGAATATACAAACCTGTCTACTTATTTGCCCTGTTGTTTCTCCATAATTTACTACACTTAGCCGATGAACTGCTCCATCAGAAAAATGAACAACAAATGATGAGTTATCACAATCAAGTGGTAAAATATTTGCACCATCAAGATACTTGAAATCTTTCCTCTTAAATCCAGTTGAAGCATCAGCTCTACTATTGAAATACGTCAAAACTCCACGTTCCAGTACAGCCTGAAACAAGTTAATGGCACTAGAATAAGAGATTACATAATGCTGTTAACATAAAGTTGTAAGCCTACGATATCGTTGCAGTAATCACATCTCATTTTTTTTAGAATAACAATTTCTTCTAGCATTAGGATAAATAGGCATCCACATGTTACGATCAGAAACAAGTTAAGAAACAACAAAATATTCTAATGTATAAACCCACAAATGTCATACTGAAGATTACACTTTAAGTGCCAGAAAAACATATTTTCTTCAAACTGCCTTTGATAGCAAACAAGCTTAAATACTTAAACCTCAGTAACAGTCTATATAGTCATATATGCTGTAAGCACCTTAGAATTTGGATAAATTCTAGTTTTCTTAGCTTCAAGTATAAGGGAGGTAGAAAGCTTTCCTTCAAATATAAGGTTTCATTACAAGTATAGGAAGGAAGAAAAGTTTCATGTAGAAGCTGATACCACAAGCTAATTCATTAAATAAACTGATTTAGAAACAGTAAAGCTACTCAACACATTACATAAGCATTAAATAAACTTTGTTAAATAGTAAAGAACCTTTCAGCTAACCTGGAATAGGGTAAGCCATTATTTTCCAACTTGCAAACAATAGATTTTTATTACGTGAAAATTCCACTAATTCCTAACACTTTTAATGAAGTAAAGTAATTTTAAAATAATAATAATTCAAAAGATAGCTAAATTCACTAAAATTCTGTAGTTTCAAACCGTGTAAATAACTTAAATAAATTTTTAAACACTTCGATAATCACATGTTCACTTTTAACATTTTTTACCATATGTTTTCGATAATTTCCCAAACTAAAAAGTAGATTTCCTAAAAGAACTAAAAATCTAGTATAACATATTAAAATTTCAGAACATTCCATGCAGTATAATGGATTTTATATACAGATTTAAGATTATTTCATCGTAATCCACACGCGGCAGTTTTCGAAATTAAATTGCGATTAAACCAAACCACTTTCGTAATTAAAACTACTGTCAAAATGCATAATTAAATCCAAATATAATTCTGATAACTTTAATTTTTCAATATAAACAACACAAGATTAATTATTGATAATAAACCAAGTTGACTTCTGATACGTTTCAGACACGATCTTGTTAAACTCATAGCTTTGCCATTTCAACAACGATTATAACAAAATTTATATCACTGGAATCAGGAATTAATGTAGAACATTTTGGCACTAATTTTATTTAGATTATTTGCAATTCAGCAGGGTGACCTAAAAAGTACCTAAATTTAACATACATTTAGGGGAACCACCACTGAACTTTCGGATTCTTTATCAATGCGCCGGTTAACCCCTTAACCTACAATGACGGGCATAGCCCGCGTACGATGGTTGGGCCAAACGTAAATATTACGGGCATAGCCCGCGTACGATGATCGGGCCAGAAGTAAATATTACGGGCATAGCCTGCGTACGGTGATCGGGCCAGATGTGAATATTACGTGGAATATTTGATACGCAATTACAGTCTGATGCAATAATTGTGGTAGACGCAAGTATTACAAAATGTTTATTTATACAAAACTCCAAAATATAAAATTAGTAATCTGTAACGGTATGATATATTTCAAAGCATTCTGGTACATGTAACGGATCTTTACACTTTTTACACTCCCACGTTGTTTCTTTACGTTTTTTATTTTTGTGACAAACTGTACAACGTTTTGACGGTCTTAATTTAGAGGGTGTTGGATCAATGTGCTTAGGAAAATGAGCCCATTCCTTCACGTAAAGTCTGTCTGGCGCATCTCCGGAGGATAATGCACCTCGTTCTCTATAAATCGGTTTTGGCATTTTCTTCAGTAGAGATTCGGCTATGTTGATCTTATAGTCGACATAACATTGTATCTTTCCATCATTCAGTTTTTTCCATTAGATAAAAGAGTTAAAAAGACCAATATCAAACAGATAAAATAAATTTATATCCTTTCATGAATTTTCTCATCACTGGAAAACATGCTAATATTTGATCTTGGAGATCAATTCCATTCTTTCTCTTGTTATACTCTGCAATACAATTTGGTTTTAGAGTGCCCTGGGATCCTTGTGAGGTCATTTAGACTGCTTCATGTTTTGTCGACAGCATATAAACATCTCGCTTGTCTTTTCATTTTATAGCGAGTATTCAGTTGCAGCTTCTTATTCCGTATTCGCCCAGATTAACGTGTTACACAAGTCGTGCGAACGTCCCGAACGCTGCGCGAGCTTGTATACAATTTTGGCCCAACATCTTCGAATCTAAATCGTAGGTTAAGGGGTTAAACTAAATTCGTTTATAAGCAAACTAATCATTTGAGAATTCTCACTAAACAATTTTTATACATCTTGAAGACAAGACTACATGCAGTTAAAGTTTGAACACTTCCTATAATCACAATCATTTTATACTATTTTGGGTAAGTAGGTGAATACCTGATGTCACGCGGATGGGGTATATAAGCGGGGACCTCATAGAGGGGGTTTGTCTTTATCGTTTTGTCTTTAGTCTTTACTCTGGGAACATTGTGTAAGATGAATCTGCGTCGGTAGTTTTGGTGTGTGTCAGGAGGGTAACCGGAACTCGGTGAGCCAGACTAAGAATGTGTGTCGGCCATAATGATTTTCTTTACCAAAGTTTCGTGTTCACAACTATTATGAACTTATACATTTTCTAAAGGGGTTTTTGGTTGGTTCTATCCTCTCCATAATCTGCAATTTTATGGAAATTTTGTTCGATGGCCTACTCAACTGTAGAATGCAAATTTTTAAAATTGTGACTTTGAAAATAAACCTCAAATTTTTGTTCTAGTGAACTTTTATTGTGATTTTGTAGTAGACTGTAATTATTTCCAAGTTTGTGGGTTAACAAACTTGGTGGCGACCATCAAGCATTTCAGTTGAGAATTCCAGGCAGGCAACATGGTCATTTAAAATTATTAACGTAAAGTCAGAGAACAATTTTTCTATTCAAGTGAACTTTCAGTTACGGTACCAAGCCTATACTCCGCCCCCAGTACTAAGACTTTTCCCTTACAATGCATTGATTTGAATTGAATTGTGAAGGAGCCATGCATCAGAGGCAACCTCCCAGGTCATCTAATTACCCATTTCTTTTTCACCATTTATAAATTTTAATCTTAAATTCCTTCAGTATTTATGGTAAATTATTCATAACTTCCCTTGGTAATTGATTACAATTCCTAACACACTAAACTCGCAAAAGAATAATTTCCCACTCGCTTATACATAAAATCAAATTTTCAATGTTTAATAACTTATGGTTGGGCCTAAAAATTGAGGTACATATAGCCATGTTACCTAAAATGGAGACAGAGCATGAAATTAACATGTGATAAAACAATAACAAAAAAACATGCTAATAATATAAATGATTTTTTGAAAGTATTGGGCATATCATCAACATCAAGGATGAAAAACATATAGTAATTATCATAATTTTGTTACTGGTCTGATGATGTTAATGTAAGTCATTCAACACAGGTTATACTTAATTTTATTTGATCACCAATATTTGACACCACGAGTAATTTATATCATGGTACAGTTTTGTTGTTCTTCAATTTCCTGAAAATAACAGGAGTCTGAAGAATATTTATGAATAAACCCAAACCATAAACACACTGCTAGCAAAACCAAAATAGCTGTTTCATAAATACTTGGTTCATATGGATGAAGTCATGTGAAAACTCTGGTAATAAATAATAATAACTACTTTCAAGTAAACTTGGGCTTCTTACAACAAATAGTATAAAAGAAAACATACCCACATTGGCTTCCAGCCTAGAAAGCGGGACCTTTTCAAAAGTTGGCCTTCAAATCGAGCAGCTGATTTTTGAAGCTGTCGTACAGGTTGAACACACAGTAACTGTTGCATCTGTGGATCTCTTGCCAAATTAACAGCTGTCTGTCCTGAAAATAATTCAGTTGTCTCATCATTATCTTATATTGTAACCAGGAAATAATAGGAGCTAAATAGTGAATGGATTTACCAAAAAAAAAAAAAAAAGATAGCAAAATGACCCATCACTTACCTTAGATGATGGTTTCACGGTGTGAACACACAAAAAGAACAGGAAAAACAATGAATATTTTGGGGTTTGCCCCTTTGTCAACAGGAGAACATTATGGAAGGAGGGTGCTGTAAGAGACTGACTCACAGAATGACTGTGATGGGGGTAAATTAAAACAGAGCACCGGGAGAGGGGGGCAATGTATTGGTGCTAGTACCCGAGCAATGCAAAATGTTGCAAAAAGAGCAGAATAATACATTCAAATTTTCATAACATAAATCTGAGTAAGGAAAAGTAAATAAGTAAACAAAATAAAATGGGGGGGGGGAAATAAAAAAAATATATAAAAAAGAAGCTATGTAGCTAAACATCACCTCTGGTATGTGGCGGTTCAATTTAGACAGTGGGGATGTAAGCAAGGAGAGGACAGAGGAAAGGAAAAGTACTGACTGGGTATTATCTCAAATTGAGACCAGGAAGTTGCCTTGTGCCTTGTGCCTAGTTTGTATTGGTAGACAAGCTCCCACCTTCTTAGTTCAGAGGAGCTGCTGATGTTTGGGAGGACTCTGATAGTAAGGACCATGAAACAAGAATTAAAAATATTGGTGTCATGGGAGATGGCATGGATAGCTACTGGATGTTTTGGATTCCAAGTGAAAATTTTCTGTCAGTGTCCATTCATTCTTATGGCTAATGGATTGGTAGTCAAACCTATGTAGGAAGCCAAGCAGTGTTTGCAGGTTAGCTGGTATATAACATGGAAGGTTTCACAGGCAGTGTGTCCTATGATTGGATTTTTTTTTTTTATCTGTTTAACGTCTCTCTAACAGCAAGGTCTTTAGAGATGGGTAGGATGGGGGGCAAGGAATGGGAAGGAATTTGGCCATGGCCTTTTGAAGGAAGCATCCCAGCATTTACCTGGAGTGATTTGGGAAACCATGGAAAACACAAATATGGATGCCCGGATGGGGATTCAAACCGCCATCCTCCCGAATGCGAGGCCAGAACGCTAGCCGTTACACCACCATGCTCGGTCCTATGATTGGAAAACTCTCGCCAGTGATAGGGTTCGTGAAATTGGTGGAGGCATGGTGAATGTCACACTTCTTACAGTGGGGATCTATTACATGGGAAAGAGCCCTGGGGCTGTCTGATGGGACGAGGAAGACTGTTTGTGGACTAGGAGTTGGCAGGTTGGGAGGCCTGATGAAACAAGTTCTGGGAGGGCAAGGGAGGATTTTTTGAACATTGGATAATAGTTGCAGGATAATGATGCTTGTGAGAAGTTGTTTGAATACTCCATTAAGGATTTCTGGTTGAAGAATATATGACTGCCTCAAATATAAACGTAGGGGAGGGAACGTTTGATATGATTGGGTTACAACTGTCAAAATGGATATACTATTGTGAGTTGTTGGGTTTGGTGTGGACTGAGGAGTTGAGGTTGCCATTGGAGAGCAACAGTTTCACATCCAAGAATGTAGTCTGATTGTGGGAGTAGGTCCATGTGAAATCCAGAGAGTTATTAAAGGTATTAAGATTGCTCAGAAAATTTAGAAGGGTGTTTTCTCCATCATAAAAATGTCATCTATGAACCTAAGCCACAGGAAGGGTTTGAGGGGCACATTCTCCAAAAATGTCTGTTCCAGGCAGCCTATGAAGAGATTAACATAAGAGGTGGCCATCCGAGTGCCCATGGCAGTGCCGTGGGTTTGGTGGTAGATATTGCCTTCAAAGGAGAAGTATTTGTTGTTAAGTCAAGGTGGTGAGGAAAGATGTGCTGGGGTAGCTGTTCGGAGGGCGCTTATCCAGAAAATTGTCCATGGCACTAAGACCATGGCAATGTGGAATGTGTGTGTATAGTGACGTGACATCAATAGTTCCCAGGATGGAGTTGGAAGGAAGTGGTGTGGGCATAGTGGAAAAACTTAAAAGGAAGTGTTGTGTGTCCTTGATATGGAAGGCGAGCTGACAGACTATAGGTTGTAGGTACTGGTTCACCAACGCAAAGAATCATTCAGTAGGAGATATATAAGCCGCAAAAATAGGGTGTCCCGGATTGCCAGGCATATGAATTTTGGGAAGAAGGTAAAGGGTAGGCATACGTGGATTTTGAGGGGCAAGAAGAGAGATTGATTGTGGGGTGAGACTTTGGAGGGGCCCATTGAACTGTACATATTCCTGTATTTATATCCCCCCCCCCCCGATTTTATTTTGTTTATTTTTGCTTAATCAGATTTATGTTATGAAAATTTGAATTTATTATTCTGCTCTTTTTGCAACATTTTGCATTGGTCGGGTACTAGCTCCAATTTACTGTCCCCTTCTCCCTGATCTGTTTGAATTTACCCCTACCATGTTCCTGACTAACAGTCATCCTGTGAGTCAGTCTCCTATACCACTCTCCACCATAATATTCTCCTGCTGAAATAGGGCCAAGCCCCGAAACATTCATTGTTTTTCCTGTTCTTTTTATGTTTTCCCGCCATGAAACCTTTATCTAAGGTAAGTGGTGGTTCATTTCGCTATCCTATTTTTGTAAATTGATTATCTTATATCTTTAGATGAGTAATTCTTGTAAATAAGTATATACTAGTTGACCCAGCAGATGTTGTCCTATCCAAATTTCAATAAAATTGTGTGTGATCATTTGTGAATTTGTGAAAAGCATTTGAAAATGTGTAAACAAAGTAAAAATGAGAAAAATACACAGTTCTGAGTGATCATTGTATTTATTAATGATTGTGTCCATAATTATTCAATTTGAGGAGGAGTACATTAAGAAGTATGCCAATGGGAAATTTTACATGTGAGATGAATTCTATCCTCAGTACACCACTGAAACCCTGGAAATATGTGATGTGCTTGGAATGTGATCGGCTTGGAACCATGCATTTTTGTTCCAAAATAAAGTCACAGTTAAATCAAGTCAGAATTTAACCCAAAAATTTATTTTCTTCAATTAAATTTGAATCTGAAGGTGTTTTAATTATATTTTGATCATCACACCACCTAACCAGTGTTGATTGTTTTGCAGATTGTAGGGCACCCTTTAGTTCACCAAAAGCACTCCCACTAGCCATCTCCAGTAGTAAAATATTCTCAATTGTGAAGGCACTTATGCTGGACTTAGAAATTTCGAGAAAAGTAATTGTCAACTTGAAGGAATTTCCCTGTATTCATTTCCACAGTGAAAACTCATCATTAGAATCATTTTAAAGTGTATTTATTATATTGGAAAATTTTATTTTAAGAGATATTTTGGTTTTTTCAAGTTTTGAAATGGATTATCAGGAAAGTAAAAATCTAAGATTTGAAATATCTTTAAATTGAGTTAAGCTACAGCTGATCTTTTATCACCAGCTATAGTCGGTATTTTGATAGTAAACTTAACTAATTTTGCAAAGTTTAAGTAGCAGTTTTAATTAAGAGAAAAAAAATGAACTTTTTAACTAAAAGGAATACAATTGAGAAATTTATATCTGTAGGCAGCTTAAATTGAAATTATTACGAATATTTAATGGTTTTGGTTTAAGCATTTGTCAGATAATTAAGTTTTTAAAGATAGATTGTCGTCGATTGTTGGTGAAACGCATAAAAATTCCGCCAACCGCTGACGTAGGAGACTTTAACGTTAATATTATAGAAACCCTTTTGGATGCTAAATTAAATTAAAACAGATAGAACATGATCATAGCAAGCCCTTGTATAAATTGTAAGTTAAACTATTTCGTACTTTAGGAGATACTAATTTTTTTAAAAAGTTACTGCCATCATTGGCCATGGCAAGTTTATAAAAGGCCATGCAGCCACCATGATCTGTCTCAGTCTCTCAGTGATTTTGACCAAAGTTACTTCATACCATTATGGTGTCTCATTCTTTCGCCAGAATGTGATCACGCAACTCTACGCTAGTTAGCAGAGTGAATTGCACCATATAGTAGCAGTTTCGGCAAATTCCAACAGGCCGTAGTAGTGTGCTCACTAAAGTTGGGGGACTTAGTGAGTTTTTGTCTTCTTGTATGATTGTGCTTAACCTGTAATCTTCAATGAAACTATTGTTCGATGCTTTATTGAAGTATCTGGTACCGACAATGTACAAGTGAACTTCATCAAGAATATAAGTATTGTGTTACCCTGAAACTGTGTCAAGAGACTTTATTTCAATTACCTTTCACATTTGGAGTTTAATACGAATGCGTGGCAGCCAATTTCTTAAATATTTTAGGTACCAGAACGCTACACATGGTCATGAACTTAGCTGTTCACAGTTCAGGCAAAAGTGTTAATCTGCCCATACAACATCTTGGCCTAACAAGATCTTGCATCATTCAGTCTAATGCCTCCAAAGACTTTTTATGTACCATTGTACATTAATCTCATACGATCAATTTTCAATGCTGTAGAACTTTGGCAATGGCACATTTCTTCAAAAGGTTACATGTTGGAGTTTAATTGATTTACATATTCAATGGCAACTTGAATGCTGAATGAGCCATTAGCCTGCCGTCCAACAATGTAGCTGTAATTCCTGAAGCAGCAAGTGCAAGTGCAAATTCATTCTGCAAGTGAATTGCTGCAGAAATCGATGAGATCAAAAACATTTTTGACCAAGAAGAAATCTCATTTAGTTCTATTGATCAAATCTTTCATGAGCATATTTTTGTTGCTGATTCAACAGTGCAACATTATTTCGAATTGATTCTGTCAATGCATCAAAATCATATTATTTTTCGCGTTTAAACTCTTGATTAAATGTGCAGCGCATCGGATGATTGGGCGCTGTCATGAATAATTGAGGTAATACTTTGTTTGATATCATTAAGTACATGTCCTCAATTAATAATAATTGAAAAGAAATAAAATAACTACATTTTTTGACATATTGCAAAACAAGACAAAAATAAAAGCAAAGGCAATTTTATTTTAATTTAGGATGGAATGTATTTTTCCAGATTTTTCTCCAGATCTTGCAGTCTTTTTTTTTTTTTTTGAAAACATTTAACTAAGTTATTTCCATCCTGGGAGCATAAAAAGGGGGGGGGGGGGAGGGAAGCAATAACACATGTTCATCGTCAAATCAAGAATTACGGTCTTTGAGTTTGTATAAAAATCCAATAAAATAAAGCACTTTCAATTTTTTTTTTAATTTTCCCAGTAACTTTTCCAATTTTTCTTTCCCTAAAAGTATTATTCAGGCTATAGATATGTATATGAATATAAATTACAAGGAAAGGGAAAATGACTCATCATTCACCAAAGTTGAAGGCAGTGATGGGAGAAGAACATATATCACGAACACACAAATTTACACAATATTTCGGTCTTGAAACCTTCTTTATGTTAAAGAGAATGAGTCATGTGGTTCAGGAGGTAAAAGTCTTTTAATGTTAGAGATTATTCGGGCATAAGATCCTCCAAAGAAGTTTTGTTGGTTGCATGTAAGCTAACCAGACTTACTATTCTATGGTATGGTCCAAAAGCAACATAGTTTTTGTTGGGTTTTATAGCATCCAGCAGTCTTCTTGTACGAAGATCTACCCAAGAGCAATTAAAATGAAATTGCTTGAGTATTTCTGTTGAATCAATAAGTCCATTGAAAACTTTGTAGAAGAAACACAGGTCTGTCAACTGCCTCCGACTTCGTAGGCTGTTAATGAGATACACATCACACACGTCTGTAATGTTTTCATCATGAGGACAGTGTAACAGCAACTTAAAGAACTTACACTGAACTTTTTTGACACAGCTAATTTGTTGATCTGCAATGGTGACTAGACAATACTACCATATTCCAGTAATGGTTTGACAAAGGCAGAGAAAAGGGGAAACAGTGTATTAACATTTTTGAATTCTTTCCCATATCTACATACTGATTCCAGGACACGAAATGCTCACAGAGTTATGTAATTAATATGATCAGAGAAAGTAAGCCCATCATCAATTATCACTCCCAAGTCTTTTATTGAGTTAACTATTTACACATTTCAACCACATAATGAATAGTTAACAGGCAGCAGGTTGTCACATTTAAAAAAAAATTGGTCTATAGAAAAAAATATTTTCATTTTTTCCGAATTTTCTGGGCAACTTTTCAAAATTTGTAATCATAGGCTTCCACATCACATTTCTTATAGCCGACGTTTTGACCATATTTCTGTGGTCTTTTTCCAGGGCAGAACTGCCTCTTCGATCAGTATGCAGTATTGTGACCCGTCTAGAGGGTATGATTTACCTGGCCAATCAAAAGGTCTGAGCCGCCACGTTTCATTGGCCTGGAGGGGCGCGGCGCGGTCTGGTAGGAGGTTACACGTGGCAAGCTCTGTCCACACTAGCGAGAGCCAGGCATCATGTAATTTAAGCCCGTTGTCTTCATTTATGTTGTTTGGGTGTTTGGCAATTCTAACAGACAAATTGATCCATTAAATATGTAATTTCAGTTTTCCTGAATTTTCTGGGCAAATTGGAAAAAAAAATCTTTCTCTAAACACCTTATTTGTACCATTTCGAACATTTATTTAAAAAAATTAGTAAAATCAGTCCAGCTGTTCTCAAGTGACATGATTACCAATGAACAGCATTTCATTTTATTTATCATCATCATCATCATTATCATTGCACGTTTCTGCATTTGCGAGTCATCCTGCACAACCTCTTCCAAGTCTTGCAGTCATTCTAAGATTTTTCTCCATCACTTTTCTCCAAATGACTCCCTTAGCCTCTGTGTCTTTCTTCACTTGGTACATCCATCTTGCCCGAGGTCTTCCTACTGGTCTCCTTCCCTTCCCATTGTTCAGCAGTACTACCTTCGGTATCATCCCCTCCTCCATTCTCATAACATGCCCTAGCCACTGTAGTCTTTTCCTTGTTAACATCTCTTCTAGTGCTTCCACTTCCAGTCTCTCCCTGATGCTTTCATTTCCAATTTTACCTTTCCTCGTGACATTCTCTATCCCTCTCAGAAACCTCGTCTCTGCTGCCTGCAAACTGCTAATCTCTATCTTTGTCCAAGTCTAGGTTTCGGTGCCATTGGTCAGTATGGGCTGGTAATATGTTTTACAGAGCAGAATTTTTACTTCCTTCCCCATGTTCCACGTCCATATTACATCATTTAACTGATAATACAATTGTCTACTCTTCCCTACTCTCTGAACTATTTCTTCCTCCATATTTCCATTGATAGTTACCTTGCTTCCCAGATACACAAACGATTTTACCCATTCCAATTTCTTGCCATCAAGTAACCCATCATTTGAAGGGCCAATGTTTCTTGTGTTCTTCATTATCTTGTTTTTTTGTTTTTGTTTTTTTTTTTCCAATACTCATCTCCAGACCATGTTTACCCATTGCAGTCCACAATTTCCTTAATCCTATTTCCAGATACTTCTCTGTCTCCTCCCATACTATTATGTCATCAGCATATGTTATCACCTTCAACTATGTAGGATCTCTGTATCCCTGGGCTTCTGCAGTTCCTACATTCAACACGACAGGTGACAATATACTTCCTTGTCTGAATCAAAAAGGATGGAACACTTCCTTTCTAGAGGTGTTAGTAAGCCAGAAGCCGAATGGAAGATTAGGGCACAGTGTTTATAGAACGCCTACACACACTGATCGCTACCTTAGCACCCTTAGTTTTCACCATCCTTCTCAAAAGCGTGAAGTGTTGAATACTCTGGTCCATAGGACAAAGGCAGTTTCCAACAATCAAGATCTACAGGAACAGCCGCGACACTTAGAATGCATGTTTACTTCCAATGGTTATGGCTCCAAGGAAATTCAACACGCGATCATTGGTAGGAAAAACAAAAACAAAACAGATGACAGGGAATGAGACAGACCCCTTGCTTTCTTACCCCTCTGTGGAGCAGTGATATCAAAAATAGCCAGTTTGCTCAAAAAGCAGGGCATCAGCTCTATCTTTCAGCCTCCGCCCAAGATTGGGCAGCTATTACAAACCCCGAAGGATGGTCTCAATCTCCAAGAACCTGGAGTCTACAAAATTCTGTGTGAGTGTGGTACTTCCTATATAGGACAAACCTTGAGGACAATCGGGGAAAGAAACAAGGAACACATCAGATATTTTAAACTGGAACAAAAAGAAAAATCCGCTATAGTTGAACGCACCATTGATAACAGCCATGAGCCACATTTTGACAAAATGACGCACCTCTGCCAGGCAAATAACTTTTGGGATAGTGTCGTCAAAGAGGCGATTCAAATTAGGCTTAGTAATAATGTTATAAATCAGGGATTTAGAGTAAGCCAAACATGGAGGCCGGTTATTAGATTATTGCAAGGCACACGGGACCAGGCCATATTTGGGCATAATAATGATCAAAACATGACGTCACAAACTAGACCCCGCCCAGCTAGACTGCCCCTCCACGCGAAACCCCCCTCCACTCCCACCCGGTAGCCATATATAAGAAACTACCGTGCGGCAGTTTGCAGTAAGTTAAGCGAAGCTTGACAATGGGAGCAGTGCCGGCTTTGGAAACGTCACCAGTCGACTTCACTTTGACGCGGCTAGAATCCCGAGAGAGTTTTCTACATTTATAATGTTATCATTTACTTTCTGACCGCATGTCTTTAACATATGCAAATATTAATTGAATCTACAAATGCATGAAAAATCACGTACAGGTCTACAAACGAAAACACAGGTTCTGGTGAATACAGTCCTGTGATTTGAAGCATCTGATCTTGCACTTTATTAATGGCCATCTTTAAGGTTACTCTTATTGGGAATTGTTTTCTGGAAAGGCATAGTTGGATCAGAATGTGTGAGGTTAATGTGAGGTATGAGCATAGTTTTATCGGAGTGAATGAATTTAGCACTAATTATGTACTCATACAAATGAATTACCACTAATCTTGCACCATTATTAAACCTTGATTAGTATTAAGATTTCTATTTACTGTAATAATAGGATTTTCCTTTAAAAGCATTTTATGAGATGGTAAACAGGATAATCTCGGAAATGGCTCTAGTGAATTGGGTGAAATTTCATACATCAGTAACATTTTGATTTTCAAGTTTGTAACACAATTTTACCAAAAAGGAGAGCAATTCTTGCACTTTGTGTCTTATAGATAGCTCTTAACTCATCTCATATAAGTTTCATGTACCAGTAAGCCTACCAATGTTTGTTAAGGTTCTCTTCGGTCAGAGCAAGGAATTGTACCATTCAAAATGCCTAGGAAGGCTTAAAAAAATAGTTTTAATCAAATTTCAAACAAAATTTTTCATGTTGAACAGAAATTGAAAGATGCCAAGCAAAAATCAGTCACTCTGGTACTGTATCATGAATACAACAAATAGCCTTCAGTTTTTATTATAAACATCATTTCTGAAAAAAAAAGATAGTTTAGTGTCTATATTTTAATTTAACTGTGATGGAGCGCATGCTCCAGTGGAAATTTCAATGTAGATTCAGATATTTTGCTGTTTGGTTCAGCTTTCTGTCCATGACAACTGTCACCTATTGTTTACATGGAAAGGACAGATAAAATAACCCAACACTCATCAAAGTTGAAGGGAGGAGGGCAGCAGCAACACAAAACAACACACCAACATAGAAAATACATTCTATTCCTCCAATCCTGCCTTTCTCTTAACATACCACCAAATGGCCTTACCATAAAACTTCCTATTTCTGGATGCCCCCGCAACTTCATCCTGCACTCCACTCATTCCAACAGTCCTTGACACTGACTTACCCAGTTCTTCAACAGTATACCATGAAAGTCCAACAACACTCAACCCACCTAATTTCCTTACACAAAATTCTTCTCTTTGCATTTCCTGGTTGCATTAATTATTTACATAACATCCTTAATCACTGCAGCCATGTGTTAACCAAACAAGCACAAAAAGATCTTTCAAAGCTCTCTTCCCTCTGCAAGAGCTATTTTGTTTTGGGCCTACATCTCCCCAAACCCCATAACAGGCAACACGTTACCCCTCTACCACTTATTGCCACAACGCTACGTATTTCTCATATTCTCAACTTTCCCCACCCCCACCCCTACCCATTCCCCATCACTGGAGAAATCAAAAATCCCTACCATGATTATTTCATCCACCCCCTCTCCGAACCTGAAATATCAGTTCTTTCAAATACTCTTACTTTCTCTCCCAAGCCTAAATTTGATCGGAAAACTCTTATTAAGGGCTCCCTTTCATTCTGCCACACTCTAACTGGCAGTATTATTTCAATACTACAGGCAGGTGAGACAGCTGAGGTGATAACATGGTGCCCAGCCTCCAACAGTTCCTAACTCCATCCCAGTTAGATTCACCTCCCCTCCCTCAAAACCATCCCCTACCCCTATTCCAGGAATACTCATGTCAACCCTCTCATCACCTTCCTTCCTAAATTCAGTCCCCCACTCCAACAACCTGACCCGCACTGAAATGCGGGCTATGAGTGAACTTTCAAAAAATATAAACATCATAATTCTCCCAGCTGATAAGGGCTCAACCACTGTGGTCATAGATCAAAGCGACTATACAGCTGAAGCCCACAGGCAGCTCTCTAACACCTCCACTTACCTACCTCATACCACTGACCCCATTAATTCAATCTGCAAAAAAATTTGCTCCTTCTTCGGCCTCAAAGGTCCCTTACAGGGTCTTTCACACCATTCCATTTGCCTTCTGACCCATAAGACCCCCCCCCCCCCTCCGGACCCCCAACCTATATCTTCTGCCCAAGATACATAAGGTGGGCAATCCTGAACATCCTATAGTCACTGCCTTTGGGTCTCCCACAGAATGCATTTCTGCATTCGTTGACCAGCAACTACAACATTTCATCCAGGCCCTTCCATCTTAAGTGAGAGACACCCCCCACTTTTTAGTGTGTCTGTAAACAGTCCCTACACCCCTGCCAGCAGGTTGCTTCCTGGTCACTATTAATATATCATCAGTCTACACCAACATCCCTCATGGTCAGGGCCTCAGTGCCATAGAGCATTACTTCGACAGTCGCCTCCCACATACCTTCCCTACCACTCATTTCCTCGCTAATTTGGCTCAATTCATCCATACCAAAAATTTCTTTTCCTTACAGTCTCAGATTTACCATCAGATACAAGGCACTGCTATGGGCACTCGCATGGCACCTTCCTATGCCAACCTTTTCATGGGCAGAGTAGAGGAATGTTTTCTTCAAAAAGTTACTCAACAACACACTGTGTGGTTCAGGTATATATATGACATATTTATGATTTGGACCCACAGTGAAAACTTCCTTCTAGACTTCTTGAACTCACTGAATAACATCATCTCCCTAAATTTTGCCTAGTTCTTCTCTCAGACTGACATCACTTTTCTGATTGTGGACATCTCCCTACAGAATGGTCACTTACACATCTCTGTCCACATAAAGCCCACTAACCTACAACAATGTCTCCATTTTTATAGCTGGCATCCATATCATACAAAACATTCCATCCCATACAAACTAGACATTCGAGGCAACACGAATTCTTTACTCTCTACTCCAACAACCTGTCCCGGACACTCATAAACCACAATTATCCTCCACAATCAGTCCAAAAACAGCTATGTCCACCACACCGACACAAACAACCCAAAACCAACCAGAACCCTATTTTTCACACCCAGTTTTTTCCTGGCCTGGAATCACTAAACCAAATTCTTCGTTTGGGCTATGACTTTCTCAGATCCTTTCCTGAAATGCGCCGCATTCTTCTCACTATCATTCCCACCACACCATGTGTCAGCTTCAGCAGACCACCTAATCTAAAATAAATACTTGTACATAAATATCAACCCTCTGATTCTCCTAAACCACCGTTTGGATCCTTCCCTTGTAAGAGACCCCATTTCAAAACGTCCAGTATGCATCCACCTACCACTACCTATTGCAACCCTACTATTAGTGAAACCTACCTCATAACAGGTTATGCCACTTGTACAACCGCCCATCTCATATACTAGCTCACCTGCCTCTACTGTAAAAGTTCCTATATTGGCCTTACCTCAAACACATTATCCATCAGAATGAATGGTCACAGACAAACAGTTTACTCCCAAAACCTGGACCTCCATGTTGCTTCCCATGGTAGTACATACAACACCCATGACCTCAATAACTGCTTCAGTCAGAGCCATTAGAGTATTTCCAGACACTACCTCCTATTCTGAACTCTGAAGATGGGAATTGGCATATCAACACATCCTACAAACTAGACATCCCCCAGGCCTTAATTTCCAATATCATCTTCTATCCTTACCCTGTACACCCATCACTGGCCAGCTCAATAGATTCATACATATTTATAGACTTCTCGATTTATATATTTATTTTATTTTTTATTATTTTTTCAATGATTATTATTTCCCATTTTAATATTTTTTGTGATTTATACTTGCGGTTATATTATTGTTGATCCCCCCACCACCTTCGACAGTCAATTTCATTCTATGAATGGCTGCGTCAAACGCAAGCTTGCGTGAGCTCAGCCACTTACTTCTGTTAACTTGACAAAGGGTTTTTACCCGAAATATTGTATTTTTGGTGTTTGTGTGTTGTTTTGTGTTGCTGCTGCCCTCCTCCCTTCAACTTTGGTGAATGCTGGGTGTACTTTATCTGTCGTTTCCATATAAATATTGCCTCACGGCAGTATTTTCTTTTCATTGTTACCGGTAACCTACAGTTTTGCTTATATCAAGTCCTTCACGTATTGTAACGAAAATTTTAAAGGAAGTTTATTTTAGTGAAACAGGTTGTTATGAGCTTATTGATCAGGAATCATTTGCTTGTCCTATAGTAAAACACATGGGTAATAAGGTATGCCTGACTATAAGCCAGCTTCTCACCTCGAGAATTACGGATAGATGTATCAATTCCATTTTGTAATAGCAGCACTGCAGCTTCTTTATGCCCCCTGTAAGCTGCACAATGCAGACACGAGTTCCCTTGAGTGTCCACACAATTTATGTTTGGTGGAGTTTCATCTTTCAGCTGTAATCAATATTGATATTTAATCTAATTAGCAATAAAAACATATAACATCCTTACCTAAGCCACACACATGCCATATTAACAATAATGAATACTAGATGACCTGTGTGAAAATTTTGTGACTAAAATGTTTGAATATTTACTGTAAAGCAAAACACTAGCCCGTGCAAAAATTTCATAAATTAAATAAGATGAATAGCAAGGTTGGTGGTTTGTAGTACATTGAAAGAAGAATAGGTTAATTTGCAGCAATATCTTTCTGATTTCACCTGATGAATGACACCTCAAGCTATACCAACATGGAAGGCCTCACTGAAATACAACTAAGCTGAAGAAAAAAATACACAATATATCCATTCGAAAATTCCTGTCTTAGTATCCTTTAATACTTGAATTAAAAGTTTTTAATTAGTAATGTTGTTCACAGTCAGTTAAAAAGTTGCAAACTTTAAGTTTGTAATAATGGAATGGTACATCTGTAAAACTGAAATGCGTATAAAAATTAGCTCCTTAGGACTGCACAGTTTTTCACTTTTGAAAGATATATAGATAAACCTAAGGACCATTTTCAACCTACCTAACAGCATTTTCAGCTTGGTGAATAAAAAAAAAAAAAATGAAAGACTCCTTGCTAGGAAAGTAAAAAAGGGTAAAAGGATGAATTGCCTGGTAAATTACATGAATTTTGTCTAATATGAAAAAATTATAAATCAGAGATGATGATTAGGATTATCCTTTAAGTTTGCTACAGAAACAAATGTGTATACTGCACCCACATTCTTTCAGGCTCTATACCATTAACTGACACACACTATGGAGGGGGGAAAATTCAATACATATCTGAAATGATCCTTCAAACCCTCTGCTGAAGTTACCTCAACTGATACACTTTATGTATTTATTTTTTTCACAGAAACGGTCCAGCACATTAAAGACAGATGACTTAGCACCTGATGAATAGCAAACCAATTCTTTCATTAATTCTATGGGAATGATAAGTTGTTCTTTATCTTCTTTATGTTAGCCACATAGAAAGGAGCCAAAATATGCAATACCAAAATATGAGTTGGCATAATAAAACACAAATAATAAAACTTTTGCGGAGTCTCAGTAAAATAGGAGGTCACACAGCTGTACAACTACAAGTGCTGAGTCGATGAAAGCAGAACAGCAGGGGGGTAATGAATGGTGATAGTGAAAGCACCTAAACAACAGCAAATGAGCTGCATTATTGGTCAGAGATAATAAGTAATATAGGTGAATGTCAAGATTCTTTAAAACTGTATAGATGCATAAAGACATGTATAAATATAATTTTTAAAAAATAATGATTTTACATTGAAAGAAACTAATAATTTCCAACAATATTTCTTCCTCTTTGGTACATGCCTCTCCATAATTATGTTATATTCAAATCCATAGTCTCAGGTTTCAGGAGAGATGAATCAGTGCTTATAAATGGTCCTCATTCATTATAATTATTTCAAATCAGTTCTTATAAATGATTGTCATCACTTATAATAATTTCACAACCTTAGCACTCTCTGACCAATGACCCACCTCATCCATGAACAAATAGACCATATAGCCTAACTTGCAACATAAGAAACCATTCAATAGCAATAACAGTCTGTAATATTACTGGAGCTTATTTAGGACTTTATTTGAGGATTTTTTTTTTTAGCCATTTTTAGTGTTTTAGTGTGTGGCACAATTTTTATATAGGTTGCAAGGGATAAAATGTTGCACCATCAGTATTTAATAGAAGAACCACACTCTGTAAATACATCAGCCAAATTGACCATATTCAGGTTGGGTTATTTTAAAAGGGGACTATGAAGGGAAGATGGCGGCTGTTCATTGTTGAGTTGTGAGAGGGAGCATATGTATGCTTCCTGGAAGTTGAGACCTACAGTCTTTACTTAAGTGAAATATCGTTTTTGTTTTGCTCGGTAACTGAAATAAGTTCAAAATTGGGAATAAGTAAGAGTTGACTGAGAGTTTATTTGGTATCATTAGTCTTTCAGAAAATTTAGTAAGGGCTCAATAAATTTATCTAGAGAACCAGTGTTGTTTTTCTTCCAAAGTATGTGACTGTTAATGTGTTGTATTAGGCTATATAATTTCCGAAGTATTTAGATGAAATTCAGTTAAACTATTTCAGTATTAAATTTGCTTAGTTTCACTAACATGGAGATAGATTTGCATGGAGAAGTAGTGTAAAAGTCAGACTGATTGCATGATATTAGAAGATAAAAGTTTTACATTGTTTATTATCACTAAAGAAATCAAGATTGGTTGTCCAATTAAGTGAAGGTAGTTAGATGAATTATTTTGTATGTAACATTAGACACAAAAGCAAAGTTAAAGTATTGATAATGAGTGAAAGGAGTTGTGCAACCATTTGAAATGATTCCAGGAGACATAGACAGGGCTTGAATTTTATGTGAATAAATAGAGGGAACTTTTTAGGAGTATTTACGTAACATACAGAGAATATTTTTGAAGCTCAAAGTTGAGAAAGCAACTGATAGAAAAATGTTCATACTGGTCTAGTTTTTTTTAAATTATTATTTGTGTAGCAGTGGAATCTTCTGATTAATATTATATGCCACTTTAGATGTTGGTCAGTGTGCTTATTTAAAAAAGAAACAACAGTTTTAAATATAAGAGTCTCAGACTAATATGAACAAATTTGCTTTGGATTATGTCAGTAGTTCTTTGGAAATCCTTTCTATTTCCTAAATTTTAGGAAACTGAAGTTGCCTCAAATTAGTGTTGAATGCAGCTACCAATCATATAAGATTAAAGGCTCCTTTATAAATACAAAATGCCCTCTAAACATTTAAGGCAATGGCTGTTATGATGTACTTTTCTAATAGAAATAGTTTCACAAGCCCAGCACTGCTTCCGTAAGTCAGAAACCGAGTCAAGATTATGGCTTTCAAAAGTCCCCAAAATAGGTCTTATCAAGTGTGAGGATTCCAACAAACATGTACGTAATGTCCTGCCTCCTGCATTGCAATCACTAACCCTAGCTGACAGAATGAATGACCACCAAAAGATAGCATAAGCAGAGCTCTGATTAAAATATGCTGGTAATGTAATACTGTAATATACCATAAGATATATTGCAATATGGTACATGAATTCCTAAAAAGTAAAAGTGAAGTGTTTTTGCAAAGTTAAAATCTATCTCTTGGTGACAAGTGAAGCACTAAGGTCCAAGCCAGATAAAAGATTCATTATTTTGATCTGCCTCAGAGCATATTAATTACTAGATAGCAGCTGCATAAATAACAGACAAATTCTTTATGTAACATCAAAGATGCTTAGCAATCAAGCCACATAGCATATGAATCACTGCTTTGTATCTGAAAAACCAAGCAATCATAGTCGTCAATCAAACATCTAACCATAATAGGAAGAGCTACCACGCATAGCGACAGATGCCACACATGTCAGCAAGGCATGTCTGTTTGGTCTGATCACAAAAGATGGTTGCAGTTTCTATCTGATGTGCAGTTTACCATCAGTGCTGCCTCCAGCCACATGCACCATTGCATCACAGTGCTAGCTGACGCAGTTATTGTCTAGCTGTTAGTTGTGGGATCGGGAAAGTAGCTTATATACTCTCCTAGCCTATTCATTACTATTCATTTTTATTCATTACTTTACTTTTCTATTGTAAAACTGTACTCTGCACAGTCTAACATTAAACTCCTGCTGTACGGGACTTATAATCTGCAAGCTCTGGTGTTGGTTCCTATATTTGCCTACATGTTACAATGATCCTTTGGCAAGAGCCAATCATAGTCCTAGAGTTGAACCCATTTTCTCAATATATCAAGCTAGTGCAATATCTGTGTTATTCCTAGTTGGGGTAAGACAATACAATTGAACTCGTAGCCAACATAAAATAAGAAATATGAGAACTCTCCCTGAGATACCATCACCACAGAGAGAGGTGGCATACCAATGCTCTCCAGTGCACATATCCACTGGTTTTACCTAAGGTAGTGGATAACCTCCTTACTATATCCCTCTCATTCCATTCTCCAATTGTTTAGGTAGAGACTAAGGAAGGTGATAATTATTCACAGGAATTATTTTTGCATCATTATTTTTCGCATCAGTATATTAATCTTTATCTACTCTTGGTCAAACAAAACTACTATTCATATCCCACACTATTTCTCATATCTGTTGTTCCACAGTCATATAAACATCCTTGATTGCTTCTTTCCCGATTCTTAACTAAACTAACAATTCATTAATTGCATTTAATGCTTGATACTTGATACTTGCACACTATGTTTGTTATTCTACTGCAAGCTGCAACTGCTTGAGTGTTGACTCATTTAAATGAGGAGAAGAACATAAGGAAAATTTTGTGAATTTCATATTTCACATTTGAGTATTAAGAATACAAACACACACAAAATCACATGAAAGGCAAAACTGTTAAAAATTAAATGCCTTATTTAAACATTACTGAAGCTTTAAACACCAAATAGTTTTAACAATGCCGTCATGAATGAAATTTTGTCAGGAAACTAGCTGAGGGAGTTCTTGCTTAAAATACAATGCTCAGTGGTGAAAGTACTTGCCACCACTGTCAAGTGGTTAATTGGAGGACAGAGACTTTGAGTGCCAAAAACTTCATTATATATAAACAGACTCACTCAGCTAGTTGCCTGAGAAAATTTTATTTACATTTAATGCCAAGAAATACTTCATCCTTACATTTATATTGACTTAATAGTACAAAAACACAAAATCTATAGCTTAATTTTAAAAGTACCAAAATGTTCATCATCTCAAGGTCACCCTCCCGTGCAGCAGCTAGAAGTCTCTCTTCTTTGTGGCGCATATCTGTTTTCTCTGCAGCCCAGAGTAGTTTTGCAATATCCTCAGTTTTTGCTAAATCTCTCGGGGTCTGGGCCTCTCCATTAATCATATCGACTTTAGCATTATGTTGCAACAGGAGCACTACAATATCCTGAAAAATAGATTAACTGCAAAAAACAGAGCTTAGATATCCGTATTAAGATTATCTAATGTGTCTCTTCTTGCAGTCAGAAACAAATTAAGAAATTGCTTTCATTCATATCAAACCACGATAATTGAGGTGGACATTGTGCATTAAGACATTAAAGTAAACAATTACAAAACACAGTGCAAATATTTTACACAAAATTAATTAAATAAAAAAGACAGTAACTTACCATTTGACACTAATAGCACAGTGTAAGCACTTAGTATATGGAAATGAACCTCTGCTTATCACAGATGACTGATGGGCCAATAACATACGAACACAAAAGACATTGAAACTTTTGGGTCCGAGTTCTTCATTGGCTAGTAGAACATTGCAGATGGTGGGTGCTGTAGGAGACTGACTCGAAGAGTGGCTGTTGAGCAAGGGACATGGTCCATGGTGGGAGTGAGCTCAAACAGAGAACAGGAGGAGCTGGTAAAGATTTGAAGCCACCAATACTCAAGATATTTAAAATATCAAACCTATCAAGGCCTGGCAGATGGTAAAAAAAAAAAACAACATAAGTATGAACATCAACACAAACAAAATATGATGTTCAAACAACACCTCTGCTTAGTGGTGGTTCAAGATGGGTAGTGCGGGTAGTAGAAATGAGATGATAGATAAAAGGAAAAGTTAAAGCAATGGATATTATCCTAAGTAAGACAAAGGTGATTCCCTGGTGCCAAGTTTGTACTGGTAGGCAAGCTTCATTGTTATTTTTTATTTATATTTATGTATTTAATATTTTATATTATTTTGCTATCTGCTCTTTTTACCAGCATATGATTAGTTTTGATATTTTGCAATGCACTTCTAATCACTATCCCCCTCACCCTTCCTACTGTTTTAACTTATGCCCACCATGAACCATGGTCCTCCTGAATAGTCGCTATTCGAGTTGGTCTCCTGCAGCAGCCATCCTTCTCAATGTCATACTTGCTAATGAAGAGCTAAGACACAAAAATTTCAATGTCGTTTACGTTTATGCCTCTCAGCCATCATAAGCCATCATCACTATCCTAAATTGTTATTCCTTTTCACTAGTTAGAGCCCATTATTTCATTGTTACCATAAACATATTGCAGGTTGAGATGTGACCACATCTTTCCCCCTGCCATATGCCTCTCACATGATTAAGACTCATGTCGAAATATTGTGCAATTTGTTTATGTTTTCGTGTTCTTACGTGTCCGTCTCGCCCTCCTGCCTTCATCTGTGGTAAGTGAGGGTATCTATTTATTTTTTCCTATCCTATCTTATTTTCAGTGCCTCGCGGCAGTCTCTTTGTTTCCATTATCCAATTATAAATATATTTTGTGATGCAATTTGTAGTGGTACGACAGACAGCACAAAGTTTTTTTAGATGTTTTCAGGTAGTGGCGGTGACCTACCACATTCCTTCTCTCAAGAATTGGGAGTAGCAAAGCAGTATTAGCATGCACTATGCGGCCAGCCGTATGAACATTAATGTTTTTCCCAGGAACTGCAACATAAATTTTTTTTATTTTTTTAACTGCTTAACGTCTCTTAACAGTGAGGTCTTTAGAGACAGGAAAGGATGGGGGAAAGGAATGGGAAGGAATTCAGCCAAGGCCTTTCGAAGGAAGCATCCCGGCATTTGCCTGGAGTGATTTGGGAAACCCAAATCTGGATGCCCGGATGGGGATTCGAACCGACATCCTCCCGAATGCGAGCCCAGAACGCTAACCGTTACACCACCATGCTCGGCCACTAAAAAAAAAAAACCTCCAGCAAACTGTTAATTAAAAAACCTCTTAGGCTAGGACAGCCATGATAAATGACTATATCACAGTGATGCTGACTGTGTCTAAAGACTACTGACTTTCACTCATTGAACTGTTGCAGAAATAAGCCTGTGTTCCAAATATTATGATGCATGGTGAGGGAATAGTCAAACAGCCAATCAGATCACTTTAGTTCCAGATACTGGTGTTTGAGGACTGCTTCCACAGTCGACCGAAGGCTTCTTCATTGTGAGCAGTGTTACAAGAAAGGGAGAATGAGGTGAAAGACATCTGTTCTCACTGAACAGCTGATGAGCTGCCACAACTTCTGCTGAGAGCCAATGACTACTATCCGCTGGGACAATGGCTCCTTCCAGCAGCAAGAGGACAGGCTGTGATTTTGGTGGTCACGCTGATGAGTCTGGCTGTGTGAGTATCAGTACATAGTGGCATCATTCAACAAACAATGTGTTAAATCTGCACCGATAAGTGAAAGACTGTTTGCAATAATTCTTCACCCACACATATAGCCTTGAGTAATATAGATGCTTTCTACTGAGACCTTATATATATCATACACCACCCTCCCTCCATAATGTTCTGTTGACAAAGGGCCTAGAACCGAAATATTCATTGTTTTTCATGTTCTCCTGTTTTTTTGTGTGTTCAAACCATGAAACCATCATCTAAGGTAAGTGGTGGTTAATTTCAGTATCTTTTTTTAGTAAATCCATTTGCTACATAGCTCCTATTATTTCCTGGTTTATATATATATATATGTATGTAAAGGAAGGATACGGATATATGATCCAAGACTTACCACGGATGAAGGCGGCTGGGACAATGAACAAAAACACAAGAGAAACACAATATTTTGGCCTACAGCCTCATACGTGCAGAAGAGAGACACCAGGCTAAGTCCGATGTGTACACAGAGACCACCGTCTGGTGAATGGCGTCCCCGGTGCATATGGTAGTGTAGGGGGGCAAGCTCAAATATTGGATCGATAATGTTGATGGTATATTATCATTGAAAGTGGTAGATCAACATAATAACTGGGTGAGGATACATATATTAAAAAACAAATTTTGAAAAACTGTATGTGAAAAATAAAATATCAGAAATATAAGAATATTAGAAATATAAGAATATAAGAAATGTAAATAGTATAGATAATAAGTGCTGGGTCTGGTGAGAGGAATTTATTGGAGATTGAGGCCAGATGGACGTCTGGTGTCAAGGATATTCGGATAGCCTAGTTCATACATAGATGAACTACCCATCTATGTAGTTCAGAGAATATTGTGTTGTCAGGGAAAATTCTGATCACCCTAACTGAGAAACAGCTGTTCAAATTATTCAGTTTGTGGGAAATTGCATGTTTTGCAACTGGATGGGCCTCATTTTTAGTATATACAGTCTGTCCGTGGCCATTCAGTCTGATAACTAGGGGGTTAGTAGTGAGGCCTATATATGAGCTGGAGTAATGGAGGCATGAAAGTTTAAATATGAGGTGTGTTGTCATGCAAGTAGCATGACCAATGATGAGGAACGTTTCCCCTGTGGTAGGATAGGAGTAAGTTGTAGTGGCTGGATGCATATTTGCATGTTTTACAGCGGGGTTTGTAGCACCGGCATGATCCTTGTGGTAGTTTGGGGGAATTACTGGGTGAGCACTTGTGAACCAAGATATTTTTTAGATTTAGTGGTATGCTAAAACATGTGCAAGGGCTGTGGGTAGTATATAATGGAGAATTGTGTGAATCCCGGGGAAGGAACGTAGGAAGTCATGCCCTTGGCGAAGGATTATGTTAATGGACTCAAGACCAGGGAAGAACTGAGTGATGAAAGCGGGGCTGTGGTTAGTTTCAAGGGGTACAACCTTGGAGTGGCTGTGTACAGGAAGGGCTGTAGCATGAGAGATTTGTTTGTGTACTAAGTCAGGAGGGTAGCTGCGGGAGATAAGAGCTCCAGACAGGTTTTCTGTGTATTGGAAAGAGATTCTTCATCAAAGCAAATGCGCCTTCCACGGACGGCCAGACTATAAGGAAGAGAACGTTTGATGTGCGAGGAATGACAACTGTTATAATGAAGATATTGCTGTGGATTTGTAGGTTTGATATGAACAGGGAATGCAGGCACCTGTTGTGCAAAGAAACATCTACATCAATAAAGGTAACATAGTAGTGGTAGTATGTCCAGGTAAAGTTGATGGAGTGGTTGTTTAGGGAGTTGGGGAAGTCTATTAGATGAATCTCTTTGTGGGTCCAAATCATAAATACACTCCTGGAAATTGAAATAAGAACACATTCACGCCGGTGTGTAAGACCCACCATACTTGCTCCAGACACTACGAGAGGGCTGTACAAGCAACGATCAAACGCACGGCACAGCGGACACACCAGGAACAGCAGTGTTGGCCGTCGAAGGGCGCTAGCTGCGCAGCGGTTGGGCACCGCTGCAGTCAGTGTCAGCCAGTTTGCCGTGGCATACGGAACTCCATCTCAGTCTTTAACACTGGTAGCATGCCGCGACAGTGTGTACGTGAACCGTATGTGCAGTTGACGGACTTTGAGCGAGGGCGTATAGTGGGCAGGCGGGAGGCCGGTTGGACGTACCGCCGAATTGCTCAACATGTGGGGCGCGAGGTCTCCACAGTACATCGATGTTGTCGCCAGTGGTCGGCGGAAGGTGCACGTGCCCGTCGACCTGGGTCAGGACAGCAGCGATGCACAGACGCACGCCAAGACCGTCACATCCTACACAGTGCCGTAGGGGACCGCACCACCACTTCCTGGCAAATTAGGGACACTGTTGCTCCTGGGGTATCAGAGAGGACCATTCGCAACCGTCTCCATGGAGCTGGGCTACGGTCCCGCGCACCGTTAGGTCGTCTTCCGCTCACGCCCCAACATCGTGCAGCCCGCCTCCAGTGGTGTCGCGACAGGCGTGTATGGAGGGACGAATGGAGATGTGTCGTCTTCAGTGATGAGAGTCGCTTCTGCCTTGGTGCCAATGATGGTCGTATGCGTGTTTGGTGCCGTGCAGGTGAGCGCCACAATCAGGACTGCATACGACCGAGGCACACAGGGCCAACACCCGGCATCATGGTGTGGGGAGCGATCTCCTACACTGGCCGTACACCTCTGGTGATCGTCGAGGGGACACTGAACAGTGCACGGTACATTCAAACCGTCATCGAACCCATCGTTCTACCATTCCTAGACTGGCAAGGGAAAATGCTGTTCCAAAAGGACAATGCACGTCCACATGTATCCTGTGCCACCCAACGTGCTCTAGCAGGTGTAAATTAACTACCCTGGCCAGCGAGATCTCCGGATCTGTCCCCCATTGAGCATGTTTGGGAACTGGATGAAACGTCGTCTCACGCGGTCTGCACGTCCAGCACGAACGCTGGTCCAGCTGAGGCGTCAGGTGGAAATGGCTTGGCATGCCGTTCCACAGGACTACATCCAGCACCTCTACGATCGTCTCCATGGGAGAATTGCAGCCTGCATTGCTGCGAAAGGAGGATATACATGGTACTAGTGCCGACATTGTGCATACTCTGTTGCCTGTGTTTATGTGCCTATGGTTCTGTCTGTGTGATCATGTGTTGTATCTGACCCCTTTTTTTTTTTTTTTTTTTTTTTTTTTTTTGCTGTCGTCAGTCTTTAGACTGGTTTGATGCAATCCTCCATCCCTTCCTATCCTGTGCTAACCTCTTCATTTCACATACCCCCTACAACCCACATCCTCAATTATCTGCTTCGTATATTCTAATCTCTGTCTACCTCTACAGTTCTTACCTTCAACTGTTCCCTCCACTAACAAATTAACCAATCCATCATGTCTCAAAATATGACCTACCAGCCTGTCTCTTCTTCCTGTAAGCTTCTTCCATAAACTTCTTTTCTCATCCATCATTTCCAAAACTCGTTCACTTTCTTACTTTGTCTGTCCACCTAATATTCAGCATTCTTCTGTAGCACCACATTTCAAATGCTTCAAGTTTCTTTCTTTCCGGTATTCCTAAAGTCCATGTTTCGCTACCGTAAAGTGCTGTGCTCCACACATAGAGTTTTAAGAAGTTCTTTCTAATTCCTAGATCAATATTTGAAACTAAAAGGTTTCTCTTTTTCATGAAGGCTCTTTTTGCTAGTGCTATTCTGCTTTTAACATCATTCCTGCTTCAGCCATCGGTTGTAATTTTGCTTCCCAAGTAACAGAACTCACTCACTTCTCCTATTGCATCAGATCCTATTTTTATATTTAATCTGCTAGTATTGGTATCATTTCTGCTGCATTTCATTACTTTTGTTTTACTTTGATTTATATTCAGTCCAAAATCTTTCTTCAGTATTTTGTTCATTCCATTCAATAACTTCTCAATATCCTCAGCCCTCTCTGCTAATAAGACAATGTCATCAGCAAATCGTAGCATACTGATTTTTTCTCCCTGGAAACTTATGCCACATGGAAATTTTTCTTTGACTTTCTTCATTGCTTCTTCTACATACAAGTTGAATATTAACGGGGATAGACTACAACCTTGTCTCACACCCTTTTTAACTGATGCATGTCTCTCGTGATTCTCTACTTTTATTACAGCCACTTGATTCTTATATAGTTTATAGAGTATTCTTCTATCTCGATACTTTAGGACCTGACTTCTTTAAAATTTTGAACATCTTGTCCCACCTAACATTATCAAAAGCTTTTTCTAAATCAACAAATGCCATAAAAGTATCTTTGTTTTTCTTCATCCGCCCTTCAAGTATTAATCTTAAAGACAGAATTGCTTCCCTTGTACCGCGATTTTTCCTAAACCCAAATTGATCTTCACCTACCATCTCTTCTACAACCCTTTCCATCCTTCTGTATATTATTCTGGTCAGTAGTTTTGAAGCATGTGATGTTAGACTAATGGTGCGATAATTCTCACATTTGTCGGCTTGTGCTTTCTTTGGAAATGTGAAGATGATATTTTTATTAAAATCAGTTGGAATTTCTCCTGTTTCATAACTTTTTGATATCAGCTTGAATAATCTTTCGATTCCTTCCTCTCCTAGAGATTTAAGAAGTTCTGCAGGGATCTCATCAATTCCAACTGCCTTAGTTGCTTTCAAGTCATTCAGAGCTTTATTAAATTCTGTCCTCAAAACAGGATCTCGTAAGTCATCAATGTCGACATTCGCCTTCCTTTTCTAATACACTATTGTTCAAGTCGTCTCCATCATACAGTTTCTCAACGTATTCCTTCCATCGGTTAGCTCTATCTTCTGAGCTTAAAAGAGGTTTCCCATCGGCAGTTTTAATGTTCATACCTCTTTTCTTCATTTCTCCAAAATTCTGTTTGATCTTTCTATATGCAACATCTACTTTACCTACGACCATTTCCTTTTCTACTTCTTCACACTTTTCTTGTAGCCATTTTTCTTTTGCTATTTTGCATTTCCTATTTATTTGATTTCTAAATTGCCTGTACTGCTCTCTTCCTGCTTCATCCTGAGCATGTTTGTACCTTCTTCACTGATCCATCAGCTGCAAAATTTCTTCTGTGATCCAAGGTTTTCGGGCAGCTTGTTACCCTAAAGCCTAAGGTTTCTTTGCCAGCTTTCATTATTTCGGTCTTTAATGCATTCCATTCTTCCTCGGTTGAGCTCCTTTCACAGTTAATGCTTAGACCTAAGTCTACCATTTCTGCAAAATTTTCTGTTGTGATAGATTGTTTCAGTTTATTCACTTCCAGTCTGTTCTGCTTATACTGCTTCCTTATTCGCTTGAATTTCAGCCTGCACTTCATTACTATCAAATTATGGTCCGAGTCTATGTCTGCTCCTGGGTACGCTTTACAGTCTAGAACTTGATTCCTGAATCTCTGTTTGACCATGATATAATCCAGCTGATATCTGCCTGTATCCCCAGGACGTTTCCAGGTGTATATTCTTCTTGCATGGTTCTTAAACAGTGTGTTCGCCACTACTAGCTTATATCTTTCACAAAATTCTAGCAACCTGCTTCCTCGCTCATTTCTTTCTCCTAGACCAAAACTTCCTACAGTATTCCCCTATTTTCCTTCTCCCACTATCGCATTCCAATCACCCATGATTATTAGATTTTCCTCCCCTTTCACATATTGGATTAATTCTTCAATTTCAGCGTATATTTTTTCTATTTCTTCGTCATCTTCCTGTGACGTTGGCATATATACTTGTACTAATGTGGTTGGGATGGGCTTAGTTTCTAACCTCATCAAAATAATCCTGTCACTAAACTGTTCATAATAACTCACCCGTTTCCCTACTTTCTTGTTCATTACAAATCCTACACCAGTGACTCCATTGACAGCTTGTGTGCTAATTATCCTGTGTTCCCCAGACCAGAAATCCTGTGCGTCCTTCCATTTAATCTCACTAATCCCAACAACATCTAAGTTAAGTTGTTCCATCTCCCTTTTTAAGTTTTCTAACCTACCTGCCCTATTCAGACTTCTAACATTCCACGCTCCGACTCGTAGAATGTTTCTATCCATTCTGATGGCTCCTCCCTGAGCAGTCCCCACCCGGAGATCCGATTGGGGGACTATTTTACCTCCGGAATATTTTACCCAGGAAGAAGCCATCATGATATATGTAATTTGAGAGGATTACATGTCCTCGGGATACCCTTTGGGTCTTTAATGCAGTGGTTTCCCGTTGCCTTCTGCATCCCCATGCCGTTGATCATTTCTGATTCATCCGCCTTTAGGGGCCGTTTCCAACCCCAAGGGCAAGAGGGTGCCCTGAACCACTCCCCGCTCTTCCGCCCTCCTTTCGGAGGCCGTTGGCAAGCAGTGGGTGACTCCTTATACCGGGAATCTTTCAGTCGCCAGAGCCTCGTCCGTGCAAACAGGGTGCACCACGTGAAGGAGAGGTTGACATTTGGTTGGAAAAGACTAGTATAGTCTCTCCCAAACCCTTACACCCCATCTGACCCGAGGAATGTGTATATAAAGTTTCCCATTCCTGGGACAATGATTTCACGGTGTTCTTATTTCAATTTCCAGGAGTGTGTATATATATATATAAATAGCACAAAAAATTTTTCTTGTTATTTATTAATATTGCCATATATGTCAGTCCATTAAGAAAGTGAGTAATTTCAATCATTAAAATTTAAAATAAATACAAAAAGTAATTTCCAGAGAGCATCCCTAAGTGCTAGTCCTATACAATAAAGGCAACTAGAACACTGAAAAATGAATAAATAACAAATGCTCGTTAATACCTGTTACAAAATAAAACAATAGTACTTAAAATAAAAGTAAGTTAAAACTTTGTCCAATGACGAATGCGTCATTTCAGTTAATGAACCCATAATATAGTTATTAGGAAGAACCACAGGTGAAGCTAACAAGAACTCAGTGATTGAATTTGATCAGGTTAGCGGTCAGCTACTTTGTCAAAAGCAAATTAAGTACAATTTCACAGAAAAATAATTTTTGATTGTATATTTTTTTTTTTTTTAACAGTTTAACGTCCCTTTTTAACAACGTGGTCTTCAGAGACGGGAAAGGATGGGGGCAAGGAATGGGAAGGAATTCGGCCATGGCCTTTTGAAGGAAGCATCCCGGCATTCACCTGGAGTGATTTGGGAAACCATGGAAAACCCAAATCTGGATGCCCGGACGGGGATTCGAACCGCCGTCCTCCCGAATGCGAGGCCAGAACGCTATCCGTTACACCACCACGCTCGGTGATTGTATATTTAATAAACATTCATCATTACAGCTTCATTCCAGAAATTCATCTAAATATTTATATTATTATTATTATTATTATTATTCTTATTATTATTACAACTACTACTCCGCGATTCACTAAAAGTGTGTGGCGGAGGGTATATAGATAAGATATTAGATTTCAACAACATTTACATATAAGTATTTCAATGCACTTTGTCTTATTATTGAGAAGATGCGCTGAAGATGGCTTATGCTTCTAACATGCAGGAATGTATTTAAAAAAATCATTCCGGAAATGTTCTCAGATATAACGTGTATTCCAGAAATGATTGTGACGACTGCGAAATAATATCTCTTCTCGAGTACAGCTAAGTAATAAAAGGGGTTACAGCTTAAACACTGTATGTATCTAAAATTGAAGAAAGTATTAAGGAGGGATATAAACAAATGCAAAAACAGTTGTCGATCTTGATTACAATTTGAGAGTTAAAAATTCAATAAGCAAAAGAAACTCCAGTAATAAAGAAAGATTTATATCGTATCTACTACTACAATTAAGAAACAAAAAGTCTTACAGAAAATTCAAACTGAAATGTACTCTTGAAACATAATCATGTTTCCAAAAATTACAAGTAGTTAAATTTTTTAAAAAATTTTGGACCAAAGAGCATCTTTTTTTTAAAAAAAAAAAAAAAAAACCTTGAGTCCAAAGGTATTTGGTACATTAATTTGAAAATATTATTCAAATTATATCCACATCATTACCAAAAAAAGAAAAAAAAGAAAAACACTGCCTATATTATGGTATTACTGTGAGAATAATATTTTCCAAAAAGCCTAATTTGTATTATAACCCCCAGCTTTTAATGTATTTTTTTATTTGATATAACTAAATGCATTAAATGTTTTAAAATGTAATGTTGCATGAATTATTTGATTAAAGATTTATTCTGTGTTTATTTCTTCATTTCGTGCCATTTACATCATAATTTCATAGTATGTGAAGGTAATTCATTACCAGACATAATGCACATTTTACATGAAAGAAACTTTTATGTCATAAATATGTAATTTTTCAATAGAAATGACAAATGTTATTGCCAAATCTTAAATGCATTAAATGTTTTAGATATTTTCAATAGTTTTAGTTACTTTATACCTAAAATACATATTTACCAAAATTAACAACAATTTAATTCATTAATAAATTTTTAATTCAGTTTTTGAAAACATCCCCGAAATGATGATATATATGATTTTTAATCAAACAATTCACAATGTTGTGTGTGCTACTTGTGAATAACATTTAATCACTAATCTAGAAATTGTCTGAACCACTTTTTCAGATTAAAGCATACAAGTATTTTT
>JARYHS010013630.1:107493142-107528192 GCA_031002005.1 Vandiemenella viatica
GGTGATATTTGTTTCTGTGCAAATAAAATGTTTACATTGGACTTGTATAGCAAAATGAAAGTGTTTCCATAACAGAAAAAATATCCGAAAAGCTACTTATGAATAAAAAAAGTTTAGTGATATCTCTGTGACATCTGCTGCTACAATCTAGGGACTTTCTCATACGCGCTACCACTTTAACCACCAAATTCCGAAAATTTCTTAATTTATGATTTTACGTAACTGGAGACCTTAATCTTTAAAACGATATGATATTTATCGATTTTGGCTAGGTTTCGAAGAAGATATATGGCTTGTAATATAAAAAAACATGCTGTAATATTGATACTTTTGCCCTTTAAGGGTCGAATTCAAAAATTTCTTTTATAAAATATGGTCTGATCAAAGCAGCCACCTTGGTCTTTAACCCTTTCCTCCCTGACGGTACTTATAAGTACCACTGTATTTACCACCATATAATTCGACAATACCAGTGTCCACTGCATTGATAAGCCTGTTGATGTATTGCTGTATGATTAAATCAGACAATGACAACATTTATTTTTAAATTTCTGCGGGAAATTGCCGAAAAATTAATTTTCTAAGTTTTCAGCATACAGACCAAAAAAAAAAGTGGTACATTACTATGAATACAATGTAAGATTTGGAAACTGTCTTTAAATTGTAAACATCTGATGAAGATGTGAAGTATGTAGAACGAAGAAAATACAGTAAAAACATCATTCCAAATGTTGCACTACAATGTCGTTTGTGTCTGAATGAGCAAAAATAATTTTTTTTTAATATCGTAAAGCAAATATTTCATACCAATATGAACATAATTGATTTCAATTGCTATTTCTGTACATCATGTGATACACAAAGTCCTGACGGTACTTATAAGTAACGGCTTAGTAATTAGCACTTAGAGTTCCAAAAAAATTTGAAAAAAATATGTGTGTTTAATTTCAAGTACCTTTATACAAATATATAATTGAAATTATAAATTTCCCTTTTTTTCCAATATCCGGTAGGAAAGGGTTAAAATGATACCCCATTTATCAATTTCGGTTGGTTATCGAGCGAGGTAAAAAACAAATGTGGTAGAAATGATGATATTTTGCCCCTTAAGGGTTGAATTTGGAGAAAGTTTTTTCTTAAAGTGGATAATTTAATATTTAAAATGATACCTCATTTATTAATTTCGGTTAGGTATCTAGGGAAATAAATAGTTCGTGACAGAAAAATGTAGAAATATAAATACTTTTTCCCTCCAAGGTTAGAATTTTGAAAAATTTCTTTCTTAAAATGTGTGTAACGGAACCTAAGTCCTTTTGAAGAACTTAATCTTTAAAATGATACCTTGTTTATCAATTTTGATTAATTATCAAGGGAGATAAATGACTCGAGACACAAAAAACGCATTTTAGAAATCCTGACTGATATTTATGCCCTTTAAGAGTTCAATTCAGAAAAATTTATTTCTTAAAATGTGATGTTACCACAGAGGAAACCTTAATTTTTAGAATGATACCACTTTTATCTATTTCGGTTAGATATTAATGGAGATAAATGGCTCGTGACACCAAAATACACTGTAGAACCATTTATACTTTTTCCCTTTAAGGGTTGAATTCCAAAAAACTTCTTTCTTAAAATATGATGTCACCAAGCTGAGACATTACTCCTCACAATCTTACTTGATTTTTCGATTTTGGTTAGATAACCAGGGAGATAGATGGCTCGCGGTACAAAAAAAGCATTTCAGAAAAATTGACATTTTTGCCCTTTAAGGGTCGAATTACAAAAAATTCCTTTCTCAAAATATAATGTTACCATGGCAGAAAATCTTAGTCTTTAATATGACACCTCATTTATCTGTGTCGGTTGTATATGAAGTGAGATAAATGGCTCGTGACACAAAAACGCATTGCAAAAATATTGATACTTTTGCCCTTTAAGGGTCGAATTACGAAAAATTGTTTTAGTATATGACAGCACTAAAGCAGAGATCTTAATCTTTAAAATGATACTTCATTAAACGGTTTCAGATAAGTATCCAGGGAGATAAATGACTCGTAACACAGAAAACAGCATTTTAAACATATTAACATTTTTGCTCTTTAAGGGTCGAATTCCGAAAACTTTCTTTCTTAAAATATGATGTGTCTAAAGTGGAGACCATAAGCTTTAATATGACACCTCATTCATTGTTTTCGGTTAAGTATGAAGGAAGATACATGCTTGTGACAAAAAAATACCTTATAGAAATAATAAATATGATATGTTTCGAACATGTTCTGAATCTGTGCAGTGTACTATATTTAGGTTTTTGTAAATTTGCGTACTCATTTTGCTGTCACTTTTACGCTATTGCTTTGCATAGTGACAATTAAGCTTGTAAGAAAATATGTCATCAGACTCCAACTAAGTTGAGAAAACAAGAGTGTGCTTGTGGCTGATAAATCTTAGAAAGTCAGCATGCCTGGAAAAAGACATATGGTGTTCTCACTTTTGTTGAACATCCTACATTACGCATCATTTCTGTGTGTTTTATTTGATCAACAACATAAAAATGGCGTAAGAAAAATTACCATGAGCCACTATTAACAAAAAAGGAAAAGAAATACCCATCATTCACCATTAGCAGCAACAAAAAAACACTTCACAAACACACACAATATTTTGGGCTATGCCCTAAATCGTGAAAACATCTGACAAAAGGGCATAGAAGTAAGAGAATCAGATGTCTATATGGCGAAAACTCATTATAAACTTTATTATAAAATACTAAGAAATGTAATTAAGGAAACCCAAGAATATGTACGTATCAGTGGAAATAAAGAATTCGGGTAATAAAATGAAAACTATATGGAATATAATGAAAGTTTAATCAGGAAAATCTGTAAAATCGCTCTAAAGAGATAAAAACAAAACAAAATAAGATCTGTGCATAGTGAAGTAGGCAAAATTTGTAATGTATGCTACAGACTTTTTTACTTCAGTTGTAGAAATTAGGCATAGAAAAACATTCCCCAGATAGTTTACTAAGGCTTCTTCAGACAGCTTTCTCAAATAAATTTTTGGAGATGCAATTGCCACCAGTAACAGTCTCAGAAATAAATTAATTTGTAATGCAATTAAAACCTAAAACTGTTACAGCTATACCAATGTTACATGTAAATTACTAAAAAAAAAAAGTTTTACATTGTATCAGTCACATACTTGCTCACATCATCATGAATCCTTAATACAAGTTGTACTTACAAACAGACTAAAACATGCAGTTTAAAACTGTTATTTAGAAAAGGGCAAGTGAAATGTGTAGATAACTACTGTCCCATTTCTTTACTTACAGGAATCGCTCAGACATTTGTAAAAGTAATCAATCATAGAGTTATAAAACATCTTACACACTATAATATTCTCACCACTTCACAGCTTGGATTCCCAAAAAAGTCATCCACATATAATCATTTTTGCTAACACATTTGAGGAACTGGATAGTACAATTTTTTGTGATCTTGTAAAATCATTTTACTGTGTGAATCTTGAATTAATTTTGAAAAAAAAAGAATAATTTAGTATTTAAGGAACCACAGGTAACTGGTTTAATCCATATATAGAAAGCCGAATATAAAAAGTTTCTCTTTTTGATTCTAAAATCAATAAAGATGCTTCATCAGACTGGGAAATTCCACATGGCTCTGTACTAGGACCCACTTCTGATCTTCCTGGAAACTTAACTGACAAGAGCAGATGACACTAGCCTGACTATGAGAAAAACACCAAACAGTAATATAGAATTTAATTCAAATGAAGTTCTTAGTAATGTAGCAAACTGGTTTAAGAAAACTCTTTATAATTAAATTTTAATAAAACACATTATGTTAGGCTTAAAACAAAAAAATATGCACAATAGGATAAACAGGTAAGCTATAAAAATAACATAATCTTGGAAACAAAGAGTATAAAACTCGTCAGATGAAAAACTCGGCTGGCAAGAACATATCACATTATGACTGAAGAAGTGAAGTAGTGTCACCTTTGCAATAAGAACACTTTCTCTAACAGTAGATCTAGAATTAACAAAACAGGTATACTACTGTAACTTTCATTCAGAAATTTCTTGGAAAAATTCATCAAAAACTAAAAAAGTATCCACAGCACAGATAAGAGCAATTAGGATGCTGTGTAGGGTAAAGACAACCGTTTCGAAAGTTCAATATTCTATTATCTCATGTGTTTTGTAATAGAACATTTTAACTTGTTTATATCTAATTCGCAGGTACACAATTTCAATACAAAAAGCAAACATAACTTGTACAAAACATTAGTTCAAGAAGTAGTTAATTATTCTGGGACACAAATGATAATAAACTTCCTAAAAGTATAAAATAAACAAACATTTGAAGAAAAACTGAGAGATAATCTTATTTGGAAACTACTTCCACACCATTTAAAATGTGAAAAAAAGAATTAATTGTTACTAATATGACTTTTTCATAATTCAGTTGTAAGAATTAATTTTTATTTTTTATTTTGTTTAATAATTTTGTCTTTAAAACATAAGTTTTACTTTGATTATTATTTGTATTGTATGTATTTATATTATTCATGACATATTTCACATACCAGAGATCCTTCCTCAGATCTATGGAACAAGATTAATAAATAAATAAATAGCACAAAATACTGTTGGTTCATACATTTCTATTTTCACAAGCAAGGCTATAGGCCAAATCAGTCACTTATTTATATTTTTATGAGTATGGCATAGCTTGAAATGTTCTACTTCTTCTTTTTGCTTTTGTAGTATTTTTGATACTGCTACCCTACTCCCTTTAACTTTAGTGCGTGATGGGAATAACAATGAAATACATTTGACATTCTAAACAAGTATTAGTACATTTTAAATTATGTCTGATGTACATGATAAAATTTATAACTGCCATATCTATAAATGAGAAAATGTGAAAGTTAGGATGTGTGTTTGGATGTACTTCTGGAATCAATCACGCCTTAATAACTCAACATATTTATATGAAATTTGGCATGAAGTCAGTTAATTTCGTGCGAAGTGACATAGGATAGATTTTATCCCACAAAAATGCACAGTTCTTTTAGAAATTGCCATTAATATCAATTCGGAAACAACAAAGAGTTTCCTACTTCGCAGATAGCCGTGCCACGTTTACTCTTTGCTTTTTACGTAAATCACAAACTTTACTTTTCAATGATGCAACTAAGGAAAATGGAAGCGGCTTCTAGGCGATATAAATAAGAAAAGAAAGGGAAATTAACCCACCACATACCAAAGTGGACGGATGCGATGAGAGAACACTAATGTTGACAAACAACTACACAATATTTTGGCATCTGCCTTGCTCACAAATAGAAAAACGGGCCATTAGGCTCGGAACGTGTGTGCACAACGAACGTTACCTAATGACTAACCGTGTAGTGCGGGGGGGGGGGGGGGGGGATAAGGAGTAGACTATCGATATCGGTATACAATGTCTGAGATATCATATTTAATATTTTGCCAACTTATTCCTTGGTCGTCAGGAGGAACGTTTCCTGAACAACACTCCCTTTAAACCCACTGTGTGGTTCAGATACATAGATGACATATTTATGATCTGGACCCACAGCGAAAACCACCTCCTTGAATTCCTCCACTCCCTTAACAATAGCAACAATTCCATCAATTTCACCTGGACTTACTCCCGCTCACACATCACATTCCTCGATGTTGACATCATGCTCAGGCACGGTGTCCTTCATACCGCAGTCCACATCAAACCCACTAATTTACAGCAGTATCTACACTTTGATAGCTGCCATCCATTCCATACCAAACGTTCCCTCCCATACAGCCTTGCCATCCGTGGAAGTCGCATTTGCTCTGACGCTCATTCTCTCCATCAATACTCACAAAACCTATCCCAAGCCCTTATTTCCCGTTGTTACCCCAGGGATCTTGTACATAAACAGATCTCCCGCGCGATCAACCACCCTCCACGTAACCACTCTCACTTGTCTCCTACAAAAACCAACCATAGCCCTGCCTTTGTCACTCAGTTCTCTCCTGGCCTCGAGTCCATCAACCATATCTTGCGACAGGGGTATGACTTCCTTCGCTCATTTCCGGAAATGCGTACTCTCCTACCCAAAATTCTACCCAATGTCCCTCGTGCATGTTTTAGCAGACCACCCAATCTTAAGAACATCTTAGTCCACAAATACCCTCCGTTAGACTCTCCAAAAGCACCATATGGATCTTATCCTTGTAATAGACCCCGCTGTAAAACCTGCAGCATGCTTCCACCCACCACTACATATTCCAACCCACCACAGGAGAAACTTTCCCCATTATTGGACATGCCACCTGTTCAACCACTCATCTTATATACCAACTAACTTGCCGCTTTTGCACCAGTTCTTACATAGGCCTCACCACACAGCAACTCTCTGTTAGAATGAATGGCCACAGACAAACAGTCCATACTCGTAACCTGTACCTTCCAGTACCAGAACATGCCAATAGCCATGATTCCAACAACCTCAACGACTGTTTCACTGTGAGAGCAGTCAGAGTTTTCCCTGACAGCACCACTGCAGCAGAACTCCGGAGATGGGAACTAGCGTACCAGAATATCCTGGATACGAGACACCCACCTGGACTTAACCACCGTTAAAATCCAATTAACCCATCACTACCTTTCTTTTTTTTTTTTTTTTTTCCATGTTTATACCGTACCATTACTACATTTGCTCATTTTACCATCGCCTGCCAAAATATTAAATATATTATCTCAGACATTGTATACCGATATCGATAGTCTACTCCTTATCCGCCCCCCCCCCCCCTTCCACCACTACACGGTTAGTCATTAGGTAACGTTCGGTGTGCGCACACGTTCTGAGCCTAATGGCCCGTCTTTCTATTTGTGAGCAAGGCAGTTGCCGAAATATTGTGTAGTTGTTTGTGTGTAGTTTTTTTGTCAGTATTAGTGTTCTCTCATCGCATCCGTCCTCTTTGGTATGTGGTGGGTTAATTTCCCTTTCCTTTCTTATTTATATCGCCTAGAAGCCGCTTCCATTTTCCCTAGTTGCATCATTATAGTGATAAATTAAGCATTTAAATAACAGAATAACCACTGCTTACTGCGGTTGAAGGCAGAAATGGCTTCAAATCATGGACAGTGGTTATTATCCTATTCAAGCATTTTATTTCTCCTCCTTTATAACACTTTTTGTTTTCAAGCACTCTAAATATAATTATAAACACTTTTAGAAAATTTAAAAATTTGTAGTGAAATGCTGTGAACTTCTATTTTATTGATAACCTAATGAAGGAATTACTACATAGGAATTAACAAAAGAAATATTTTTATGAGTTAGTGTTAATGGTTTTTCTTACCTTTTATCCAAATATTTCTATTTAAAATTTTATTAATTTATATAACATAGCACATGATCTATTATTTCATATATTTTCAGTTCTATCAGTGAAAGAATATTAATTGGTCCAGTCACTTTAATGTAATTGTGATGGAGTAAATGCTCCAATTGCAGTTTCCTTACATGCCTATTTCTCCCTCCCCCCTTTTTTTCTTGCTTTGATAAACAATTGGTTATTGTCCTTACATAAATATAGATATAATTGATACTATTCTACATTCTTACCTTGCAGAGATCTCAGTTTTGGACGTATCACTGGACTTGGTCGTTACGAGAGTGATGTTGAACCAGAACCTGACAGGAAAGAAGGTACTACTGTAGCTGTCATCAGCTTGTTCAAAGTAAACTGTGTACTGTCGTAATGTTAAAAATATTCACTTCATATCAAAAAGTGCTACTATTTATATTGGAACACCCATTTTCACTTATTTATAAGTGATATGGGTTTAAAAGTTTGTGATGATGTGGTGTGTAATAAAGTATTATTCGTCCAAAACTACATTTGATAGTTATAAACTAGTTGAGAAGTAAAAATTGTAAAAGTTGAACACTAGCTTGAAAAATCTATAAAAGTCTCACAGGTTCTGCAGTTATGAAGTACTGGCGTTGTTCGTTTATAATGGATCTGATATTATTTCAGAACTTAGGAGGTGGGAACTGGCCTATCAGTACCAACTGGGGACCAGACAATCTCCAGGTCTAAATTTAAGATAGCACCAATTTTCCCTCCACCCATCCCCCTCACTTCCACCTTCCCTCACAGAACCACCGCTCACCCAGAGCCTATCTTTATAGATTGTGTTTTCGAATTTTAGTTTTAGTTTCAACTAAAAATTTTAATTATTATTATTTTTTTCCCCCCATTTGTGTCCATTACTTGATTAACTGAGGTATACTACCCTTCCGCGTCAGGACCTTGTACAGTTTTGCTTTATACTTGCCATTCATCTCCGTTTTCCAGCCTGTACTCCTCTACCCCCTCCCTCACTTCCTGCCATGATGTATTTCCCCCACCATTAGCCACCGAAATTGTGGCTCACGCAGTTGGCTGCCAGCAGTGCTTGCGTGCAGCCATCTCACTTCTACTGAGGAAGAGCCATGCTCGAAAATTTTATTCTTTGTGTGTCCGTGTTTTTTTCGTGTACCAACGCCACTGGAATCCCCTTCTTTGGTAAGCGGTGGTTTTTATCCTATCCAATGTTCATTATATTTAATTAATATTACTTGAAAAATATGAATATTTTAAAACTATTTCCTGAAAGTAGAATTACTCCTTTGTATATTCTATGGAATTAGTTGCTTAATATGATATGTAATAACATTTCTAGATTTCTATCTGATATTGCATGTATTTGCTACAAGCACAAACACACTCCATCTGTGGAGCATTTAGTGATGAAAACGCAGATTGTACTAAGTAGACAAGAGGTCATAGAGAATTGTGTTGTTTGGCAATGTGCTCTAGGTTTCAGATTGTTCTTTCTGATTGCCACCTTTTTTGTCTAACATCTTCATGTTTCATGGTATACTGTGATATAAAAGGATGTTACATATTCATTTTCAGGATCTCGACTCACGAGGGTTGTGAAGAAGTTAGTCAATTTGGAGGAGGATAAGGTAATTCTGTTTTATTTTGATTTTAAGCAATGACTTTTATAAATACTATCCTGCATTTTGTATAAATCATTATTTTTCTCCACACAAGATTAAGAATAAATATAGAATTTTATTAACATTTTATTTAATTGGCTTTCAATTCCTAATTCAGATAAGTATGCCTCTCTTATTGTTTGTAAACTGTTTGCAAAATGCTTGTGTACTGGCAGCATTGCCATGTGAAACAGCTGATTACCCACAGGTTGTTTACCAGACCAGGTTGCAATGCTCTGCAGCATTCCTCTCTCAGAGCATTTGGGAGCTACACTTGAACTGCTGGTAATGGGCCACAACTCTCACTTTCCCACTAATCAGAAAGGTTTCGCCATTGGCATGTTACTGAAGTCACTGATTTACCTCCACAAGTTACCTAGTGACTTATGTCTAGAATTAGAACTTAATTATCAGTTGCCAGAACGCATTGGGTCCAACAATACATAATGATGGGAATTATCAGAAAGAAATACATTGAAAAAAAGTATTTATATATCACTCCAGATATTAGTGAACAGTAAATTTTGTACCACTGCCACTTATTTAATAATCTATAGTCCAAAGAAAACAAGTTATTTTCCAGAGACTCGAGCACTGGGTGCTATCCCCTCCCCCTCAAAAAAGTTCAGAACTGATTACTTATTTATCATGTCAGAAACAAATATAAAATTGAATGAATGACAAAGAAAAATGTCCAGTCAAATCATGTCAGACCTGAAATTAGCAACAACAAGTGCGTTCAGTATCACCTCGTTTGGGTCTTTATTCCACACTGGAATGGACATACACTGCACTGTTGCAGATGATCCACAGTTTGCATGACTCCACACTCGCACACCACCGACTCCATGGCAATGCTACCTAGAGGCACCTGGGTGTAGTCTGTTAAGAGACCTCAAAGCAATTCACTTCTATGCATTTCCAGGGAGATGCCCTTCATTGGGTATTAGCCACTCCTATGAATTCTGATTTCTCATGCACTACATTTAAAGGGTTTTTTTTTTTTTTTACTTTGGTGACTATTATTTAATGGGTTATCCTGAGGAAGTTCTTACTTTACTTAAGTCATGGGCTAGTAGCCATACAATGGAAGGGCCTGAGATGATGATGCCTTGGTCTTTTCTGGTAGCAATCTCACATTGGATGTCAGGAAGTGCTATACCAGAAAGTTGTGCAGCCTTTTTAAGAGAGTAGATCATACACAACCAATGGTGGTATGGCAATTAAGAGCTACATCTACAATGATGATATGATAAAAGTTTTACCACACTGAACATATATACTTAGCTGCAGAGTAGCATAAGGCAAGTACAGAAGTTCTTATTATGCCTGAATGTGCCCCCCCCCCCCATGTTGACCCATAAGTTTCCAAACAATATTGTTTGCTTGGTGTTCAAGTAGTGCTTCTGATAGGGAAGAGCACTATCTAGACCACAGGTATCCAACCATGGCCTATCACCTCATTTTTAAAAAGAAAATCACTCACTGCTCCCACCTTTGAACAAATAATTACTCAGTGCCCCCTTTTTAGGGGGGGGGGGAAATACACTGAATCCTCTTCGTGCAATAAATAATGTGATACATAGAGCTCCAACCCACTTTTTGAAACAGTGATTCAATGATGTGCCTCTTAGTTGAAGTGTACAATATAATATATTTTAAAACAAGGACAAGTTTCTAAAATTACATAATTAAAAAAACTGGCTATGGCTAAGTCTGGTCAAATGGAAAAGAAAGAGAAGAAAGAGACACATTTGTTATATGATTAATTTCACCATGCTTGTGGTTATACAATAATTTTTGTTGTTCCATTGTCTGTACAGGTGTAGAGATTGTCTGGTTTGCTGACTCTAGAACACGCAACATATAATTGCCCACGTGAGCAACAATCTGTGTTTAAATCTAAACTGCACAATATCTAACGATTAGTGATTGATGGCAATTGAAATGCCCATCGAACTGGGAATTGCAATCTCTTAAATTGAAATGGCATATCCTTTTGAATCATAGTAAGCCAGTAATGAGGACATCTTTTTGCTTCTGTGACATTGCTCATTAAAGCTTTGATTGGTTGATGTTTCACAACATGATAATTGCCATGCTGATTTTCAAATTTAATATGTGCTATGGCATTCCTGTCAGAAAGAATGATTTCAAAATTCTGTTGGATAATTAACCGCTTCATCTGCTTCCACGACATTGCCGATGGACTGACTGACTGAATAATATTGTTAATTTCTTAGATGTCTTTGTTCTTGGTGACAAGAATAGCTCATTCACTCAGTTCATCATGATTCTTATAATTGATTTGAATATTAATAAATTCTTTTTTAACCAATTCCTTTTTTTTCTTTTCTTAATAGCATTGCAGATCAACTTCACCTTTCCATTCCAAATTTCCAGCAATTGATGTGAGAATATCTGAGCTGATCGATCATTTTACAGCAGCTAAACATGCATATATGTAGTTGATTTCAACATTTTTTTTGTGTAGCCACAAAGTAGAGTATTTCAGGCAAACACTTACTTCAGCTGCTGGTGACAATTGTAATCTGCAAACAATATTAATGTGATCCAAAATGGTCTTATACATCTCCCATGCCAGATGCTTTAGAAATGTTGCATGTGGTGTTTCAGTGAATTCCATGTTTAATTGCAACTTCAAAGCAAAATGAGCAGTTCTTCCACCTGGTAGCAATGTTGCAGCTATTCTGGATGACGAAAGAACCAAGGCTATGTGATTTTGATATCAATTTGCTGCCAGAATCAATCTAATTTAGAATGTTTTATTAGCGCATCTAAGAATAAGATTTCTTGATGTGAGTTAGTGACAGTTTGCATTATTTGATCATAAATGCCTTTTTGCTCAAACGTTAACTTAGAAATATTTTATTGCACGTATGACAAAAGATCAACCGAGTTGCCATTTTGTTCAAGACTCAATTCTACATCTAACAAAGCAGGAGCAGGTCGAGAATTTTGTTTGCTAAATCTAAAAAAACAGAAAAGCCAAAAGAATAAAAAATACTAATTAAATCAAAATGAAAATAAGAAAACAAATGGCTCCAAATCACAGGGGAAAAAATTATTAATGAAATAATTGAGATAGGTATACAAAAACATGTGCAAATTTGAATGTAAAGTTGTATCACAATTTAAAAGCAATAGGTGAAGAGCTTTCAGAGATTCAGAGATTCTGAACAAACAAACATTTACTTTTTTCTATTCACATAGATGTTAACTACATTGGTGTATTATTCACAGTCTGATCAACAAATACATAGTATGGAAAAATATTAATTAGCAGGCTGATCTCAGTGTAATGACACTAATTTTTTTGTGTTTGGTGCCTTATTTGTCTTCAGCAATCACCTTGTTCCACTAATGACAATTTGTTTCTTTTCTAATTTAATGAATTGATTTTTACACAAAATCCTCTTTTGGTTACATATGATTTTAGGAGGGCAATTAAAAACTTGTTTAGTTAAGCTCGTAAAGCCAGACATAATACTGCAAAGCAGGGGGCGGCTGTTGGACATCAATGCCCCCTATAATCTCTTCAACACCCATTGGAGGGCAGTACGGCTTCTGTTGGAATCACTAATCTAGATATTTTCTAATCTTGCAATGTGTGAGTTGGTTTCCTTCCTACAAGATCTACAAAGCTCTCTTTGCCTGTTTATTCTTCATATGGAACCATATGTCCAGGTTTTAGCTTGGTTTGGCTCCTGCAGATTCCCCTTATAAAAGGTGGTAAACCTTTCCAGAGCTTTGGACAGTTTCTGTTCTGCAAGGTGGTGATTGCACAGTCATCTGCATATACGAGGGTGGTCCCAGAAGTATCCGGCCTGACCGAGAGATGGCAGTAGTTGCTTGAAAAATGTCCCTTTATTTCAAAGCACATAGTCTATGAAGCACATGTTTCAAGTTTGAAGATGCTACGTTGTTTCGTATTTGTTTGGCAACAATTAATCTTGAAGTTTGTGTGTAAATTTGTGAAAATGGAGAAAATTGGTCATCGTTATGTGATACAATACTTCATTTGAAAGACCTCAGCCCAACCGATATAAAAACTGAGCTAGATTCTACTCTGGATGAGTCTTCTCCTTCGTTCACAACAGTAAAAAATTGGGTGGCAGAGTTTAAACGAGCCCGTACGAGCTGCAAACATGAACATCGCAGTGGTCGACCAAATGAGGTGACGACTACAGAAATGGTGAAGAAAATCCTCAAAACAGTACTGGATGATCGTTGACTAAAAGTGCACAAGCTAGCAGACATAGTAGGCATTTCAGAAAGTGCGGTACATCGCATACTAACTGAAAATTTGGACATGAGAAAGTTATGTGCAAGATGGGTGCCGCGTTTGCTCACACTCGACCAGTGTCATGAAGATGTTTCAATTGAGTGTTTAGCGATGTTTCACCGCAACAAAGCTGAATTTTTGCGCCGTTTCATAACCATGGATGAAACATGGGTCCATCACTTCACCCCAGAGACAAAAGAAGAAACAAAACAATGGACTGAAAAGGGAGAACCTGCTCCAAAGAAGGCCAAGACCGTTCCATCTGCAGGCAAGGTCATGGCGTCTGTTTTTTGGGATGCGCATGGGATAATTTTCATTGACTATCTTGAAAAAGAAAAACAATCAACGGCGATTATTATTCAAAGTTATTGCAATGTTTAAGCGAAGAAATCAAAATAAAATGACCACATTTGGCTAAGAAGAAAGTGTTGTTTCATCACGACAATGCTCCAGCTCACAGATCTGTTATTACAATGGCCAAAACTAATGAATTAAAGTTCGAATTGCTACCTCATGCACCCTATTCGCCAGATTTAACTCCCTCGTATTACTTCCTGTTCCCGAACTTAAAAAAATGGCTCAGTGGTCAAAGATTTTCGACCAACGAAGAAGTGATGTCGGCAGTTAATGGCTATTTCAAGGAGCAAGACAGTTCTTTTATAAAAGTGGTATCGAAGCTATTGAAAATCGCTGGAATAAATGTATAGAGCTGAAAGGAGACTACGTTGAAAAATAAATACAGTTTTTTCCAAAAATTTTATTTTTCATTGCTAGGTCGGGTACTTCTGGGACCGCCCTCGTATGAAGCTCTGAGTCCCTACAGGTAGTGGCTGGTTATTGGTTTAGTTGTTGAACAATAAAAGTGCAAGGATACTGCCTGGGGGTAAGCCATTATTCTTTGTTCTCCACCTGTTTCTTTGCCCTTGAAATACCATAAAGAACCCTCTGTTCTGGAGGAGGTTTCTAATTATACTTTTACGAGGACAGTCATTGGGGATGCTATAAGGTTTTACCATGAGAAGGTGGTGATTGAGTCTATTGCTGGTTGCTGAGATCCTGATGAACACTGCTCTCGTAATGCAATGTTTTTCAAAACCATCTTCAGTGTGTTGTATTAGTTTTAGAACTTGTCATGTGCAACATTTCCCTGCCCTGAAACCAGCTTGTTGTGGGTTAAGTCTATCAGTCTTTGAATAATGAGCCTTTCCAACACCTTATAAAGATGATGCAGCAAGGGAATTCCTATACAGCTTTTAAGATCATTTTGATCTTATCCTTACCTGAGGATAGCTACGGCTCTAGCTTTTCTCCATGTTCTGGGAATCTTGCATGATTGGACACAGTTGTTCAATTCAAGCCACCAGGACTTTGCAGCAGAACCAAAGTTCTTAATTTGTTCAACTCAGACATCACCCAGACCGGCTACACTTGATCAGGGCCAAATCAAGTTCAAGTTGGGTGAACAATTGAGAAAGAGTGTTTCTCTCTTTGGAGGTGATTGTAAGTTGTTATTAGCCTTCAAAATGCAACCTGCATGCACTCAATACGAATGGTTTAATTTAATAATTACTTCTTTAAACACTACCATTCAGGATCATGTTAGTATGCACATTAGAACTCGCTCGTGCCTGACAGTTGCTTATGTGGCGTCCATCTCCGGCAGCTATTGTCATCTTACTGCTCAATTTCTATTTATGCCTAGCCTGTGTGTTGTGTCCTTTATAAGCTATTATAGTGCTACCATATTTATACTCAAATATTCCATGTACCCACCTAAAGGACAGTAATGTTACTTGTTGTTACCACACATACTGCTAGATCCAGCTATTTCATGTACAAAAATAACTGAGTTCTGTTCCCATCTGGTAAAAAGTACTTATTTCAAATCAATAAGTAGACACTAACCAGCTATATCAGCTACAAAAAGTGAATACATTAATGGGCAGCTTGTTAGCATGCATCAGAGTAGCTGTTATCTTAATGAAATATTTGGCTATAAATTTCTAAATGTGTGGTGATAATGTTTAAGATGAAATTTGTATTTACACTATTAAGTGTTCCCTCTCACTGCAGCCATCTGCTTTGGTATGTGGTGGGTTAATTTACCTGTCCTTCATGATTTATATCACTATTTCATCTTAACATGTAACAGTTTTATAAACAGAAATCATACAATACACTAGTTTTAATTGCTTGATAATCTGAAGTTATCTTGTAGAATCTGAAAAGTCTTTGATAGTCTTCTTTTCCTTTGCACAGATCTAATATTCACACTTTTGTTTTAGAAACCTTAAATAAGTACATTAAATTATATAAAATCTAGTAGCAGTGTATTATTTATAGTCAGATTAGAAACGTATGTGAAGAAAGAACTTGTTTGTAAAATGTCAGTGTAGGTTTATTAAAGGATTTGTAGGAAAGTATCAGTTAATGAGCTTCATGCAAAATATTTGGGATGAAATTGACAGGGGAGTCCGAGTCCATAATGTAACAGTGCATCTCTCCATGGTGTTTGACAGAGTTAGACATAAAATAAAAACATTGGGGTGGATAGGGGAATTCTTAAAAGGTAGAAAGAAAAGCATCATAGTGGGAAATACAGTATCAAAAGAGGCGGATGTCACCAGATAGTGTATTAGGACAATAGCTGATAATTATTCTGACAAATGACTGTGTTGGTGGTTTACAATCAGAAGCTAGATTGGTTGCAGATGACACAGTGGTTACATTAGGATTAAAACAGGAGAGGTATGTGAATAACAACTGGAGGAATATCTAACTGGGTACGTCAACATGAAATGAAGAATGTCAAGAAGAGCCAGTTTAAGGTGCAAAGATTAAAGAAAAACAAAAGTTTTGTGATTACAGATTGGGTGGTAATGGGATGTGCCGGGGTTTTGAGGAAGTTGGATTACAAAATTGTGGTCAGACACTTGCACATACAGCAGCTGGAAGGGGTTCAACAGAAAGGAAGGTTGTTTACAGGAGTTAGAAGGGATTCAAAGGAAGGCACTTAGTTTTCAATTTTGCAGGCTGGGGAGTTCCATGTTGATGGACCAAGAGTTGGTTGAGGTTTGGAGGTCTACTGAAGCAGGTGTAGGTGGTTGAGGGAGGATTTTTTGGAAGGAGGATTCTCATCTCAGGACAGGCTCGAAGGAAGTTGTAACATTGTCACAGGACTCGGTTGATGGATTCCAAACCTGGGAAGTATCAGGTGACCAAAATGGGGCTGTGGTTGCTTTTAGGGGGTTGTGGGGTGTTGATAGGTAGAGAGGGTTGTAATGTGGCCCGTAAAACTTGTTTGGGACCTAAATATGGTGGGTAATTTCAGGGTTTCGGAGATGTTGTTAGAATACTGTTGGAGGGCCTGTTCATTGGAACATATGTCTCTTCCCCGAATGCCAACGCTATAGGGGAGGGAGTGTTTGACGTGATGAGGATTGCAGCCATCATAATGAAGGTACTGTTGTAAGTTGGTGGGTTTGATAAGGACAGATGAGTTGAAGTAGCCATTCGTGAGAGATAGGTCAGCATACAGGAAAGTGGCATGTGTGTGGGAGTAAGTCCACATGAGTTTTAGAGTGCTGGCAGTATAGAGTTTATTGAGGAAACTGAAAAGGTTGTTTTCCCCATGCGTCCAGATCATGAAAATGTCATCAGTGAATCTGACCCACAAAAGAGGTTTCAGATGGGCTCCAGCAAAGAATGACTGTTCCAGGTGGCCTAAATAGAGATTAGCATACGATGGAGACATATGGGTCCCCACAGCTGTGCCGCCAACTTGGTGGTAAATTTAACATCGAATGAGAAAAATTTATTGTTCAGTATTAGCTTGGCCAGAGTGATTAGGAAGAAGGTGGGGAGTCTATTTGGGGGACACTTGTCTAGAAAATGTTCCATGGTGCTGAGACCATGACAGTTGGGAATATTGGTATATATGGAGGTCACGTCAATCGTTATTAGGAAGGTGTCTGAGGGTTGGGCACAGTAGACAACCGAGAGACGAAGTATTGGATGTCTTTGATGTGGGGGGAATACTGGCTGGCAATGGGCTGTAGATTTTGGTTCACCAGGCCAAGATCTGCTCAGTTGGTGAACCATATGCAGCAACTATGAGGCATCCTGAGTCGCTAGGCTTCTGAATTTTAGGAAGTAGGTATAGGGAAAGTGTGTGTGGCTTTTAACGGCGTGAGGAGCAAGACAGAATGTGGAGTGTAGCCTTGGAGGGGTCCACTAAACTGTACATAATCTTTTATTCTTTCATCGACTGCAGGTGTGGGATTATGGTTAAGGGGACGGTATGTGTTTGTGACAGACAACTGGTGCAGTGCTTCACTAACGTAGTCACAATGATTCGTGTCCACTGATTTTGAGCCCTTGTCTGCCAGTAGAATGATCAAGTTTGGGTTAGAGGAAAGTTACCTGATGGCCTGGGTTTCTGAAGGAGCCAGATTGGTGCCACTGGGTAGTGATTTCATGAAATGGGGAGAAGCCAAACTGGTGGAAACCAGATCTTGAAACAATTGGACAGGGTGGTTATGTGGGAGAGTTGATGGATCAAGAATGGAGGGTGGTTGGAATCTTTAGAGACTGGGCTCCAGGACATTCCAAGTGTCCGTATTACTGCTCTTTGAGGCAAAATGGTAGCTCAAGCAGAGTGTGCGGCAGAATGCTAAAGAGTCTTGTACTAGGGTGGTCTGGTCAAATTTGAAAGTGGGTGAGAAAGTGAGACCCTTGGAGAATACTGAAAGTTGTAGTTCTAAGAGTGGAGAAGAAGACAGATTAATAACAGACCATTTAGGTCTGGCAGCTTGATTTGGATTGGCTGGGTTTTAAGGGAGGTGGTAGAGGTTTGTTGAAGAGCTGGACAAAAGATGGTCATCAGGAAATGAGGGGAGGTTGACAACTGGATTGGTGACCTGGTAATTTGCAGGGGAGAGGCTGTCCTGCTTTGAGATGGGAATGGTACAGAGTGGGCAATTTTCGTAGATGGTTGTGAGCATATATCCTGTGAGAAAAGAAAGAGCAGTGTTAAATACAAGAGTTCAGACGACAATTGTGAAAATTTAACTGGCTCATTTCAGTAGTTTGAAAATCCTCTCTCTTCCTTTTAGTTTTTTCAGTTTCAGGAAACTGAAGTAGCCAGAAGAGTCTACTGAGTCCTGGCAGGGTCACCAACTAACATTAATTTTCTTTTTGTGTTGCAAACTGACTTGATTGCTTACAGGTTGTGGTGTAGCTAGGAGTCATAAGTTAGCAGATGTATTCAATAGGGTCTTAAAGGAATTTCTATTTGTTAGAACTCAAAAAACCAAAATGAACAGAACAGAAAGGAGTTTCAAACATCTGAAATGAGCCAAGTAATTTTTCATAATACTCCGACTCTTAAATTTAACACTGAGCTTTCTTTTCAGAAGGGCTCACCAACAATTTTTTTTAAAAAAAGAACAACTAGTTCCCTGTAAATATTAACATTAATGAAGACTTACTTTTGTCTCCTTGTGTAGTTGCATCATGTCTTCAACAGTTGAGTCCAACTTCCTGTGGTTATGCATCTTCATTCTTCTGAATAAACCATGTCACTTCCTTGAGCGATAATGAATAAATTAAAAACTTTTTTCAATAAATATCACACAGTATTATAATCTTCACTTTTTCTTTCCCACATGAACCTATCTGTCAGAGTGAAATGAACAATTTAAATCTGAAATAATACTGCTGAATCACTACTAAATGCTGATGAAGTTAAATGGTCCTCAGTAGCCACACTATTGTTAGCCCTAAAAAATTATGACAAAACAAAACACAACACTCTGTAATACTTCTCTTTTCTACACTTTTACTCCCCAAAATGATGAATTAATTCAGCTGTAATGTAAGTTGACCTTGGTCTGCCTTTTCTCAATACTTCTGGAGTGACCATTCGTGCTCTCTGACTGCTATGTGATGAAAAGCTGCCATTTTTATTACTGACTCTTATTTATGCATTTTCTCAAATTTCTTGATCTGGTGCAACTTGGCTGACATGTCTACAGGAGGTGGTTCTTCCACTAAATATAGTTTCCCCTGACAACTTATCCAAACATTGTACCACACACTAAATACACCAAAAAAGACTCAAAACTCCTCAAATAATACCCAAAAAATATTCCCAAGTAACCTTAGAAGCCACTAATTTTTTGATATATTGAAATATTAATTTTTATTACAGTTATTTGATTGCTAATGTCTTCATGTCAAGGATAATATAAGTTATAAGTTTTGGATGTCTCATTCTGAAATTATTCATTACACATATTCTGAATACTCCCTGTCAACATTCTTCAACTGATGAATAGTTTACACCCAACGATGCTGTTGTTGCATAACTGTGTTTTTGTGTTATTACACTATCCAGCAGTCACCTGTCATATGTGATGTATTGCTTTTTATGTATTTAGATTCTTATGTTGTATACAATACATGATCGATGGTGGTCAAGGGCTGTGAGTTTTGTTCTGGTGAATTAATATTTATACTATCCTTATGTTAATGAAATGCTGTGGTCTCATTCAGTAACGAATGATTCTTGAATCTTTGTACCAGAATGCATATGTAAGGCCTGGCTTTCTATGACACAACCATTGTATATGGCTGCTGTCTCTTCTCTTCCACTATATCCCCGAAAATAAAAAAAATAAAAAATTCAGAAAGCATGTTGTTTTTGTATTGGACATGACGTGGCTTGAATTTCCTTGTGATTCATGTTCCACAATTTGCAGGATAGCTGAATTTACCTTTGCAACAAATGTAGTAAATATATTCATGTGAGCTATATTTTCAGCTTCTAAAGATGTTACTAATTTTTATTGTTTCATTTTTGATGAGAAATGTATATTTTTTTGTTCTAGGCAAAAGAAGAACTTGCATGGCAAATAGCTGAAATGATTGTCAAAGATGTAATGAATCTTACCTCAGATTCTGACAGTGTAAACTTATGACTAAAAAATAAAACTTGGATGGGTTTTTTTATTCTAAATATTACTTGTGCAATTCTAAAACAATGATCAAAAATAACATTTCATGTATGTTTCTAATGAATTATTATTTCTGTGGTAAAACTTAAGTAACCTAAATCTGAATTGGAAGATCATAATCAACACTTGTTTATAACTTAATATGTTTCAGTATATTTATATTTTACATCATAAGAAATTGTCTGTGATTTTAATTATTTAAGTATGCTGAAGTGTGTAGTTTAAATTTTTATTTTCTCTCTGTTAGAATTAATATTTCTAAAGTTATCAGTAGAAAATCAGTGTTAGTATTGTTGTTAGCAATAAATATTTGCATATCCTACTGTACAATTATTTTTGGAGGATATTGTTACCTTTGAGGTTAGGTATAAAGCTGAGTAATGGTGGCTGATGATAATTAAGATATTGTGACTATATGAGGTATGGTATGAGTAAATGTACATTTCTCACATGTTTTTTCTGTAAAAGTCCAAAGACTGTGAACAACTTTCAGAACTAAAGGATCTTTTGAAATATTGAGACTGTTATGTATTTTTTTTAACCTATTGTGTTTCATGTGAGAAAATGATTGTGCATGCATCTTAGAGCAGTGATTTAGGGACAGAGTATCTTCTGTTGCATAAAGTGCAATATGGGTGTTTAATGTACTATGGACATTATAGCCTTATGTTTATTTCTTTGTAATGAACCAAAGTATTTATTGTTAAGTTTAAAAAATCAAAAAATCTTATTTGTCTGCTTGTATTGGGCTTTTAGATTATTACTTTCTGGAATGGTTGTTCAGTTGGCATTTATACAGCAAAGGGCAGTTCAAAAATAGTTAATTATATTGCTAGGTAAACTGATTTTTCATATTCATTTTTTTAAATTTTAGTTTACATTATAAGGGTGTCAGTCGTAAGTTATTTGCAAAATTCTCCTTTCTGGTTTGTAGCAGTTTTGCCTCTAATGGTGAAACAGTTCAGTAATATAACATATGTTGTTGCTAAAACCTTAAGTAATGAGCTGTGAAAGCTACAAACTGAATTTTATTTTACTCTTCAATAACCTATCAAACAGCATATAGTTTACATCTGAAGACTGCAAATGTTTTCCTGTCTATTTAAGTTGGCATGAATTCCAAAAGCATATATGTCGTTTGGAGAAAAGAGAAAGATTTAAAGTAAAAGACCCCTGTAGATCTGTTTGATTAGTGATGAATAATCTTGTTAGAACCTTCCAAGATTTGCAGTACAAGTTTACTAAGTTCATTAGTTTAAACAGTGAGAAGACAAAGGTATTTTTTTAATAGGCACAAAGTGCTAATGAGACACAGTTCATAAGTAGGCCTATTTGGTGCTAAAGTAGCTGGGGCACTACAGGCATCCAGTTGTAAATGTACTGAACAACCTTTTCAGTATACAGCATACTCTAACACCATGACAGAATAAAATTTATCATTGAATCTGAATATTTTCTGTCAGCATTTGTTTGGTATAATACTTGTTTTTTAATGTACCATGTAAACATTAAAATTGATTTTCACACATTTTCTCTCTCTTTACTGTATTATTTCTTAAATCTCAGATACTAATTACAGTAAAGATAAGATGGGATAGGGAAGAAAATAACCCATCACTTACCACAGACGAAGGCAGGAGAGCAATATGAACAAGTAAAAAACACACAAAAACAAACTTCACAGTAGTTCGTTAAATAACCTTAGTCATGTAGGAGGCAAGACATATGGCAGGGGAAAAATATGACCACATCCCGACCAGCCACATAAATTCATGTGCCTTGTGTTCTATTTTGAATGTATTCAAAATATTAGTCCCACACTGATATCTGCCATTAAATAATTTGAGAAGCTACTACATTTTTTCTTTTTTATTGTGATTATTGTTACTAATAATCATTAAAGAAAGAGCCAGATAAATTCCACAGAGAGCTACTTTGAAAAGAACTGAATCGCAACATGAATCATGGTGTGGACACTTTTTTGCTGGGGAGTGAAGAACAATCAATTAATCTCTGCAGCACAGAACATTCTGAACTCTGGATTCAAACATGAGTCAGTTCAAAGTTCACACTAGGCTTCAGCAAGCGTAAAATTTCAGTCTGAACAGTTTCCTTAATTCCATCAGCACACATATTGCTCCACTTTAAACAATTGTGTGTTATGTGAAGTTGACTGCCGCGCCATGTGCATGTCCTGAGGAAATTGGGACAAAACCTCCGCTATACCTCTGCATCTAATCGATAGTTTTATTTTTTATGTGATGTGCATGCAACAAATTGTCCAGTTATAAACTTCATCAGCATCATTTTTTTTTTTGGTATTGTTATAATGATAGCAAATGTTACGTAAGTATTTTCGAATACAGTTGATGTCTTTTTATATATTTAATTTATTTAAGCAAAGTTGTACTTCTTTTAAAGTTAATTTATAAAACAGTTTATGATATAATATTTATTAATATAATATATTGTTATTTATTAATTTACTTGATTTTGTTTTATATATCTATTCATGATACATAATTAAATTAGTAAAAACGAGAGCCTATACAGTATGTGAAACCTCTTAGAAAATTTTATGTTTATATATGAAATAATTAATGCATGTGAGCATAGCTTTGAAGCATTCCATTTTCAAAATAAAACAAATTTGTTTTATTTTCTTATATCTTAAATTTGTTCTCTTTTTTTATTTATTTACAATTGACAGTATGAGTGAAAGCCAATATAGTTTTAAAGTAAGGCTTTATTTCGTTTCCAGGAAATAGCACTTTACCTATGTGCCTTCATTGCAATAAAACTTTGTTAAACTAGTCAATGTATCTTTCTAAACTTAAGGAACATTTGACAAAAATCCATAGCGAAGAAAGAGAGAAATATTTAACTTTTATATACACTCAAAGAAAAAAAAAAAATTGAAAACGTTGTCACTGAAGCAACTCTTAGGTCAATATCTGAGCGAGATGGCAATCAACTTAGTGCCTCTTATAACATTTCTTTAGCATTGTTTAGTCTGTAAATCCTCACACAAATGTTTGAACAATTTATTCTACTATCTGCAAAAATTCCATTGAGTTATTATTTATCATATGATATTTAACAAGATATACAATAGGTGAGAATCTTTTTTGTATATTCTTTGACTGAGAGGTCTATTCAGACAGTTCGGTCACATTTTATCGCTGTTGCTTGCTTAGCACCACCCAGGGGTCACATGTTGGGCAATCGAGTTTATAGCTATGGAGGTGAAGCAAATTAGACCCCCACTGAGTGATAATACAGTACAAAGAAGAATTGATGAAAACTGATTGTTTTAATACTTACATACATATGAATCAACTTTGACAGGAAATGAAGCTTTGTAAAAGAGGGGTAATTTTTTTTTTTTTTTTTTTTTTGCAGGAATTATTGTTTGCCAAATGTATGGAAACTGATTCGAAAGTTGAAAAATATTCAATTAATTACAAAGATTTTTCAATATAATAGTTATATCCTTGAGTAATATCCTCTCCATTGCTACTCTGTCTCTGGGATACTTAAAACAAGGTACACTAAATCTGAACATAGTGTCATTCATCGATAATGTTTAGTTGCGAAAAGCTTAGCGAATGCTTGAATGGCTCACTAGATTATGTCATTAGAGCAGTTAACAAAATTAAAAAGAATGCCTTAAATGAAATATTATTTGCGCTCTTTTCTTTGGAAAATCATGAAAAATATAATCATTTACTATTTAACATGGGTGTTTGTTGCTTATCTGAAAGTGCATGTAGGTATCAATTTTATGCACTCTTTGATTCATTGTTGGAATTCCTGAAAAGCAAAGACAATGGTTTTCAGTTCAATTTAATTAATTCAAAAAATAATATAGCTTATAAGACTCGCTTATTTGTCAAATTTAATGAAACAAATTAGGAACTTAAAAGTGATTAATTAAATTTAATCAAAACTAAAAGCATAATATTGGCATTTGTTGCACAACAATTTTTATACAACTAAAAAAAAATAGGAAGAGGAAAATACTCCATTTCCAAACCTTTCAGAATTGCAAAAATGAGATTTGCATGCTTATTGTTAACACTTGAAAGCTTTCCATTCTGACCTCAGCCAAAGATCTGAAGTTATTCATCACTTGGTTACCTTTTGCAAGTAGACTCACCAATTCAAGTAAATGTGAAAGCAATTGACTCAATTATCTACACATGAGGAGCTCAACCAATGTTTGAAAAAGGATATTACCAATTTTGATTACAATAACAAATATTATGCATTAAAGGTCACTGTATAGAAGCTGTAGATTGTTTTCCCATCTTCCTATTAACCAGAACATGGATTTATTGTAGTTATGTTTACAAAGAAAAGAAACTGACAGGAAATTAATGTTTGTATGAATGATACTCACAAAAACTAATAATCTCATATCCCATCAGGTTCAACAGTCTCAGTGAAGACAGTGTTTTTGTATTTTGAAACAAAAGATATAGTTTCAATAACTACTATTTTAAATATCATCATGTTTAATTTATAGCTTATTTTTAAATTACCATTTATCATTCACGGCACCAAAATTAAATTTGTAATTTTTCTATCACACAGCTGCATAGACTTATTTTACTTGGAGCCCCATGTTCAGGTTTTTGCTATAAGAAGGGGTCCATAAGCATAATAAGTTTGGGAACCACTGCTGTAGATGAATAGGTAGCTGTTATATAAATAATTTTCTCGGGTGACTAGCCGAGTTATATGAATGTTATAGTTACACGATATTTCGGCGCACTGAATCATCGACGCCATCTTCTGGTGAAGTGAGGTCAGGAACGTGCGAAGATGGCGTCGATGATTCAGTGCGCCGAAATATCGTGTAACTATAACATTCATATAACTCGGCTAGTCACCCGAGAAAATTATTTATATTTGCAACGCCGAGAAAAACTATGTAATTAGGTAGCTGTTACTTGTATCTGCCATGATTCATTTATATGTGATCACCTTAAAAACACCTTATGCTTTGTGTAGGTACATCTTGGAAATCACTACAACTGATTCGTATCCAATATATTGGAATTTGCAGTCACTGTCCCAGTCACAAGTTCCCTCCTCAAACCTCCAAGTTTTAAGAACAACAATTTTCTGTTGCCTCCCTTCCCCCCCCCCCCCCCCTCCTTTTTTCACAGGTGTAATTTTCAATGCTGCATCGGCAAGCCAATTAATAGTTTTGAACAATTACATCTCGGCGACTGTTTGAGGATGCAAGCACTATCGGCATTAGTAACTATTCCATCTGCACACTCTCCCAAAGTAGTCAGCATAGTAGCTGTGCTTCTACTATAACGAAACAAAAAATACTATTTCTTGAAAAAGCAAATGGAAAGACGCAAAATTTTTCATTTTTATATGCTGATTTGAACATTGGCACCAAACACTTGCAGCTGTCATATTGCCTCTTCTGACATCACGACTGAGTTTGTGCTGCTGTAAACAAAGTAGCGGCTTGATTATTTTGTTGATAAAATGAATTATACAGTTTACAAGTGGTGTGTGTCGTCTCAGTGTGTAAATAAATCAGTTAAAATGCCAAACAAATTATTTATTTATGTTCCAAACAAGGAAAAAAATGTAGAAAAAGCTTATTATTCTGAAAAAGGTTTAATGTATTTTGGGAAGACCACTTTGATGTAAGTTTTTACTTAATATTTTATAATGTTCAATAAATTGTATACCTTAATATTTTTCCTGTTATAATTTAAGTGTCTATCAATAAGTGAATTACCACTTTCGAAGTTGAGTTTTAAATGGTCCCACAAACATGTTGTCTTTACAACCTTTTGAAATTGGTCAAACATCATCTGTATGATCTGATACATGGTTAAAATGGATACAAGTGCCTAATGCATCTAGCAAATCAGTTCTTTTTTTTTTTTTTTTTTCAAAATATGTCCGTAATTTTCACGATGTCGCTACTGTGACAAGTAAGCTGTTCACAATTAACAATGTTTATTTGTTACTTTCAAACAGTCTATAGCTAATACAAATACATTTACATTTTGGTGGGTTTAGCAGTACTTTATCTTCACAATTAATATGTTATCTCATATCAATATTGGTTTATTGTCAAGACGAATGCTTGCTGCTAGTTCATTGCACACAGCAATTGTGCAACATTTTTAACTTTACTGCCTCATCCTTTAAAAAAATATTTAGCATATATCAACAATAATTACTTTCTAAGCTGCACTCAACAGAAATAAATTTAGCCACCTTCTGGCATTGGATCCAATACCAATGATTCGACGTGGAGTCAAGAAAGAATGAGCCAAGGAATGGGTGACAAGTGACCTCCGTAAAGGCCACCTTTACTAACAAATTCATCCCTCCAATCCAAGAGTACATTGGTACCTTAATCGGATAGTTCCAAAAAGGTTCTCATCATTTATAACAAGGCTCAAGTTCAACCATGGGCTGTTCAGAAAACATCTGTTCAAAATCAACATAGTCAGCTCTCCCTTTTGCAAATGTGATGGAAACAGCTTGAAAGATGTCGACCACCTTTTTTTTTTTTGCGTGCAAGCTCCATTGGAATGAATTCACACAACTGATATCAGATTTACAAAGACAGGGGTTGATCTCTCTACAAAGATATGCCTTCTTCTCAAAGAGAAACTGGAAATTTATATAACTCTTTATAGATCTGCCAATGAAAATCCTATAGACATTTGATCTAGTAAGAAATGTTTGTATTTTGAGGGTTGTACTTTCAACTTTGTAACATAATATGTAAAACAATTGTATCCTTTTTTGGCTGTATGGACTCCTTCCGTTTGCCAATAAATAATAATAATAAGCTACATCAGTTTCTGATATCTATACTTTAAAGCCTAATGTTCAACATAACACCAAGAAAGACTTCATTCTTATATAACTTAGTTTAGTGAAAATATGTGAACTTTTAGGCACAAAACTGCACTTTTTGAGTATATTAAAGTTTTGGCGTACTGGAATTCTGCTGTTAAAAAATCACTGTTGTATACCAAAAATTTTCCCAGCAACAACACATCAATTATGGATGAATCAGAGCTGTTTGATTTTGTAATTCTGGCTTAAATTGCAAATATTATTAGTTTTATGGATTGGTAATCAGAACTAAGTAATGGATTGACTTAAAATCTTAAATATACGAGTCCCAGATTGTTGACAGATGTTTAACACATGCAGCAAAACTGGCGAGTGATGAGACCTAACGTGGTGCATTCTGATTGGTGTTTCACATCACATGACTTTTCTGAATTTTTATTTTGTGAAACGTAATATGTTTTTAACTATAATTGGACAAATAAAGTTGATTTTCGTTATCCTTAAAACTTCCTCTATCATTTTCAATTAAAGTTTAGTGGTTTTCTTTATGGTGTCAAGTACCCTATTGGCTGAAACACTTTCACTGATTTACTTGTGATCCTGTTCCACTTTCGATTAGCTAAATATTTTGTTCACCATGACTACTTTCTACGAATTCACCCTCCTGGGTCATTGAGCCCTGCACCCGTGAAACGATGGTTTCTCCCAGTCGCTCCAGGCGAATTCCAAGATGATTCCTTTATAATGCCATAGCCGGATTCTTTCCCATTCCTTGCCCACAGTCCTTTCCCACCTCTAATGATCTCGGCACTGACGAGCCATAAGAAACCAACCAACTGTGAAACATTTACATGTTTACATTTGCTGCCACACTCCTCCACATATTATCTTCATGATAACTTTCAAATATTTCTCTATGCACTTTTGGAAATTCTTCACTCAAAGATGGTAATTTATCATTGCAAATTGTTTGTATTGTACTGTCTACTGTCTTTCTTCCGAAAGACCTATCGTTACTTGAGCCTTATGAGGCTCATGCAGAAGGGATTACGTGAATGACACGCTGCTGTGACTCCATACTCAGCAGTCTTATCTGTGAGATAAACCTTACCCCCTATTGTTGTTCCTTCCTGCTGACGAGTTTCCACACATACACTTGTCGATAGGGCAGCTCTTGGCTTGGAACACATTTTCAATCTTCAAATACTCCTCTTCCTGGCTTACAGTGATTACTTCTTTCAAATATGTAAATATAGCTCAATGAAATTATTAGTTGTCTTTAATAACGCACTGGAAACTATATTAGCCTCTTCCAACCAAATTTCAAACTCTCATTCACTTGGTGCTCCCCATTTGCACGGACGAGGCTCTGACGACTGAATGATTCCTGGTATAGAGAGTCACCCACTGCTTGCCACCGGCCTCGAGAAAGGAGGACAGAAGAGCGAGACTCTGTGTAGGCTGCCCTCTTGCTGTTGGGGTTTGCAAACGGTTCCTAAAGGAGGAATGATCAACTGCATGAGGATGCAGAAGGCAACAGGAAGCCACTGCATTAAAGATCCAAAGGGTATCCTGAGGCCTTATAAACTCAGATTACTTGTAGAATGATGGCTTCTACAGAGGTAAAATATTCCGGAGGTAAAATAGTCTCCCAATTGGATCTCCGGGTAGTCAATAGAATGGATAGACACATTCTATGGTTCGGAGCATCTTGTTAGAAGTCTAAATAGGGCAGGTAGATCAGAAAAATTAAAAATTCAAATGGAATGAATTAAGCTGGATGTAATTGGAATTAATGGTATTAAGAGGAAGGGTGCACAGGTTTTCTAGTCTGGGTAACTCAGAATAATTGACACAAAATTCGTTACTGGTGTAGGATTTACTATGAACAAGAGAGTAGGGGAACGGGTAAGTTATTATGAACAGATTAGTGGAAGGACCATTTTGATGAGGGTAAAAACTTAGCCTACTCCAGCCACGTAAGTTTAAACGCCAACGTCACAGGAAGATGACTAAATAAAGAAAATATATGATGAAACTGATGAATTAATCCAATTTGTGAAGGGGGAAGGAAATTCAATAATCATTGCTGATTGGAATAGTGGGAGAAGGGAAAGTGGGGAATAGTGTAGGAAGTTTTGGTCTAGGAGAAACAAATAAGAGAAGAAGCAGGTAGTTATAGTATTGAAAAAAACATCCAATGTCAAGTTCTATACTGTAAAGCATATCCAGGTGTAGATATAGACGTGGAGTCTGACCACATTCTAATAGCAATGAAGTGCATGCTGAAATTGAAGAGAACAGAGAAGTGATACAAACAGAACAGACTGGAGGTGAACAAATTGAAACAATCTAAATTGAAAAATTTGCAGAGATCATAAATGTTGGTCTAAGTAATAATTCGGTTCAACTGAGGACGAATGGAATACACTGAAGAGAGAAATAATGAAAGCTGATAAAGAAATGTTAGGCTTTAGGAAACAAGCTGCCGAAAAACTTGGATCACAGATGGGCGGATCCAGGATTTTGGTTTGGGAGGGGCTTGTGTAGTCTCCTCGTACCTCAAATCCGTAGAGCTAAAAAAAAAAATACTATGTTGGAGCTAGATACTTTTGTGTGGGTGCTTGAGCCCCCTAGCCCCCCCCCCCCCTGGATCCGCCTCTGATCACAGAGGATATTTTTCAGTTAATGGATCAAAGGAGAAGACTCAAAAAATGTTCAGGATGAAGCAGGAAGGAAGCAATACAGACGTTTTAGAAATCAAATAAACAGGAAATGCAAGAAAGCAAAGAAAAGTGGTTGCAAGAAAAGTGCGAAGTAGAAAAGGACTGGTAGTAGGTAAAGTAGATGTGACCTGTAGCAGGAAGGAATCATCATTCATTACGCAATTTGAGAGGACTACACGGCCTCGCGAAATCTTTTTGATCTCCAACGCAGTGGCGTTCCGTAGCCTGTTTCATCTACAAGACGATCATACCTAAGGGCCGGTCTACACGTAACGTCTTGACTGACGTTTTACTTGATCAGGCAAAACGTATCAGACAAAACATTGTGTGTGGACAGCAAAACGGACGTTTTACCTGAACTGAATGAAGACGGACGACTTCCAGAAAACGGATCAGCGGGAGCATTGTTTTCCGTCTTGACTGACGACTTCCAGCATTGTTGTCGGTCTTGACTGATGTTTTCCCTTCAGTTTTTAATCATCTCTGAGTTTGTAGATCTAAAATAACTATTATTTTGGTTTTCTTTTCGAAAACATTTTACGCGGTGGTCTTTTAGAATCTAGGGCAGTGATTTCTTTACGGAATTAATTGAGTTATATCTTAGTTATCCCTGTATACGGCAAGTTAAAGTCAAATGGCTACAACGATCGGGACAAAAAAATTAAGCATATGCTTTGGTTGTTAAATATAAGCAAGTGTATCTTGGAGATACAAAGGAAGCGGATATGAAAGAAATATCAGTTCTTTTCGTTCAGTGTTTCTTAAAAGTTTGCTAAAAGTTAAGCAATCGGCTTCTCTGTAGAATTTCGACCTTATTTTATTCTTAAACTATGAAGATACAACAAGAGAAACAATTATCAATACAGAGAATGACTCAGAACTTGTTGACCGCTGCAAATTAACAGAACTGTACATATAAAAATAAAATAGGTTTATTTAATAGCTAGACAGTAGTAGTGCTAAATATAAATGAAAGAAATAATTATTCTATTTTATCAAATTCTCCTAAAAGAGTTACGGCGTTGTCCTGCCAATGTCATGATCCTTGGTTATTAAAGTACATGTTGAATGTATCCCTTACAATTTTCGCATCTTCCAGAACAAGTCCACGTCTTATTAGTTGAATGTTGTGTATATTTCCTGGTTTCAACATTTCATATATAACTCGACAAGATTCTGGTATAAGGCGTCTAAGAGATTATTACGACATTACAGCTGTGAACTCAAAGTGTTGAGATTGTTTTGACATTATAGTTGTGAACTCTAGATCTTCGTAGTTTCAACTTGTTACTAGAAATCTTAGAATAGCAGTCAGTCCCTCAAGGGGTGAGATTCTCCCTGTCACAGCAGTGTCTTATTTTTTAGATTATTTCAAATAAGGATCCGTAACTATTCGTAAATAATTACGCCAGTATTTAGGTTCATGAGGTAATTTGCGAAGCAAATTTACATGAAAGAACTGTTTCCTCTTTAGCAACCAACTTCTACACTTTTTAATCTCATTAGACATAGTGAAATAACCACTAAAAGTAATGCTTCGCTCATGGTTTCAATAGAACTGAGCTGAAGACGGAAGTTTAAAAACGAAAGCGTGTGGACGCGAGTTTTTGGTCAGTTTACCTGACGTCTTGCCTGATCAAGTAAAACGTCAGTCAAGACGTTACGTGTAGACCGGGCCTTTCGTCCGCCCTTAGGAAATGTTTGTAGCAAGTTGCCCTGCACCATCACCTCTCCAGTGTGGGCGAGCAGCAGTTCGGCGGAGCGCCGCGAGGAGGCGGCGGCATCGTTGGGAGGCTGCGGTCAGTCATGGCTCGCCTCTGGTTGCTGCCACTGCTGCTCGCCGCGCTGGGGGCCCGCGCGGGCGTCCTCTATGACCAGCGACAGACCGGCGACCTCAATGTCCACGTGCAGGTCAGCGACGTGGCGATCGTCGCCCTGCTGCAACCGCATTCCACCTCGGTAAATAAACAATGCTTATTGTCGTTCTCCAAATACCGGTACATCAACAGTTGGCACAAACAATCGGCATGTATTAAATGAATTGCTGTCGCCCACTGAAATTTGTTACACAGTGTATGCTCAAATCACTAACCTACCGCATACAGACGCAGGGTCGAGGAAATAGCAAGAAAAAAATGTTTGTTAAGTGTCATTGAAATAAATCATCCCTGATCAAGATCATAATTTATCAGTTTAGTAGTTGCTGAATAGCAACGGTGAGATGATAGGATGAAAAGTAATTTTTCAAAATCAAGGAAGGTTTTGAAGTTGTTCTCACAATGGTCTTCTCCATTAATAAAAAAAAAAATCTTCATGAGGAGGGAGCGAATGACTGGCCAAATGCGGGTCAGCCAGAAACCTCATCAGCAATTTTTGGCATTCGTACTTGGATGCTGGCATACATAAAGAACCTATTATAATTCCCAGAAATATATATTTCGGCCGGTAACCGCAGACGATGGGAACAGGTCAGCAGAATGTCAATTACTATCACAGAACATATTTCCTTATTTTATATAAAGTCACTTATTCTAATGTCACTATCATCATCGAGCTGTCGCTTCTTCTGCTTCATTTCCTTTCTGTTGTAGGTCGTCTCGCTTCCCTCAGTCCAAGATATTCGTGGTCTTCCTCTTCTCCTTCCCAATTCTCTTGCACCTTCGCCTTGATCGTTAGTATTGTATTCTGTCTACGTCACTTCAATTCCTGTTTCATTTCTTGTGAAGTCACAACGGAGGATATAGAAATAGAAAACTATCTGAGATGAAACATTTCTACCATCGTGTTCTTTCCAACGTTCACGACTATGTATTGTAATAGGTTCAACCATGAAATTGTAAATCATAAATTTAGCTTTAAATCTGATGTTTGTGGACCAAACTGATGGATTCGATGTCGTGTCTCTCGATTATATCTTCTGCCCTGACGAAAATGATGCCAAAATATGTCAATTCAACCTTCAATTTCCAGGATACTTCTATCTCTGCCATAATATAAAAATTCAGTTCTTCAAAACTGATTTTCCGTCCTCCCCCCTCCAATTTGCTACATTCTTCCAGTTGTTCTCCAGAAATAAAATAAATGTTTTCTTCGTTAGCCACTGTAACCTCATCATCACCTTCTAAGTGATTCTACTATAAGTTAAAACCAGAAAATCATAAGTAGGTCACTGTTTATAGATGTATCATCTTAAATTGCTCTGTGGTTAAGACGTCTGATTGGAGATCGAAAGGTTCCTGGTTTGAATCCCTGTGCCGACGGGGATTTTCATAGGTCCTTAACTCATCTTCACTTCAGGCACGGCTTACAATGGAATGTGAAGTAGGCCAGATAGCTTCAGGGGTTCGGATTCCACACCGAGGGGGTGGTGTAACGGTTAGCGTTCTGGCCTCGCATTCGGGAGGACGGCGGTTCGAATCCCCGTCCGGGCATCCAGATTTGGGTTTTCCATGGTTTCCCAAATCACTCCAGGCAAATGCCGGGATGCTTCCTTCAAAAGGCCATGGCCGAATTCCTTCCCATTCCTTGCCCCCCCCCCCATCCTTTCCCGTCTCTAAAAGACCTCGCTGTTAGAGAGATGTTAAGCAGATTTAAAAAAAAAAATCGATTCCACGTTAAACTGTATGTACCCTATACCTTGTAGCATAAGCGGGTTAGGCTAGGCGACAACGAAAGGGTCGGACTGCGCATCCGATAATAAACCATGTCACCAGAACATTACGACCACACGAATTTACTTTAATTATCACAACAACATGTACCGAATATCAACGTTTAAAGTAATGTACAGTATACTTCTCAACAGAAGCAAGTTCGGATTTCAATTACTGAGCGTGGTGGGTAACCGGTTAAGGCTCTGGCCTCGCATTCGGGATGACGCCGGTTCGAATCCCCGTCCGAGCATCCAGGTATGGGTTTTTCATGGTTTCCCCAAATCACCCCAGGCAAATGGCGGGATGCTTCCTTCAAAAGACCATGGCCGAATTTCTTCCAGTTCCTTATCTCTAGTCCCACCCCGCCTCTAATGAAAATAATAATAAAAATAAATAATAAAAAAGGCTTTCAATTCTTTTTTCTAGCCATTGAATGGCCTGTATGGCTTCTAAACAACGATAAGTCTACAATGGCTGACAATTCTGTTACGAGAATTCCTTCAGGATCAAACTGTATTTAGCTTGTTGCCTGGATTATTATTCATCTGTCCAACTTTCTGCAGATATTAATTAAAAGGCTTGATTGCTTAATGAAAAAGAAGTTACTTTCGGTTGTTTTCAGTTTTACGAGAAACACACCGACAATCAAGATACCGTATATTAAGAATCAAACGATTTTCTTAGACGAATGGGTTAAACCTGCATTAAGGAAAACTTGTAATAGAAGAACCTAATCATTAATTAAATATGTAAATTACAAAACTGTTGTAACATTAGTCAGATTGTTTAGATACCTGTGTTTAAGACCAGCAGAGACCTTAATAGTATCTGCTTAGTCAAATCCTGCTTCCTGAGCACAATAACTTTTTTCCCTTTCTTCCCGTTTCGCTCTGGCCTAGCATTCGGGAAGACACTAGTTCGAATGCCGGTTCGGCCATTCAGATTTTCCCTTGGTTTTCCAAAATTATTCTAGGTGAATGCCGAGATGTTTCTTTCAAAAGGCCATGGCTGAATTCCTTCCCATTCCAAGCCTCCTGTCTTTCCTGCCTCTAATGACTTCGATGTCGACGTGGCGTAAAGTCATAAACCAAAACTTTCACGTTTTATTACTAATACATTCATGTTGGTATTTTACACCAACCATTTCTGAACTTGAACATACATTTGCTGCGACTTTATTTCTAAATAATCAATTTGCTGAATTACTTCCGTCTTAGAAGGTGCAAAGAAAAGTAACGCCTGTCAGCCAATCGTTATAAGAGGTCGGTTAACACTGCCGCCGTTGAAAGTAACGAAACAAAACTATTCCATCATTAGTCACAATTCGAAGACCCTAAATTTTTCAGAGGAGGGTCTGCATTTCCAACTTTTGATCCTGAACGCAGGGTTTCGCTGTAGGGA